>CM016724.1:15960293-16560293 GCA_005771605.1 Scutellaria baicalensis | reverse complement strand
TTGCATATGTAACATCATGAAACAAAAGAATCAAGATGCGTGAATATAAATTAAAAGTCAACTTAGATATAAAAAAATAATGACACACTGTTGAATGCAAGTGCTATCTTATGTCATGACTACAATAATTCATTTCCATGGCATGTTCCCATAAACTATTTCATGATGATGAACCTATTATTCTATAATGGGTTTATTTATATAATTTAATCAAAAAGTGCTCTTAACTAACTTTCAAATGACAATTAAGCATCTCTTACTTAACTTTTGATTTTGGTAGAGTGAGAATGGATGATGAGTGAATCAATAAGTTTATCATGTAACGAAAAATCTAGCAAACGTTTTACTTTGTCTGCGGATCAGACAAAATAATTAATATATTGAACAATTAAATGATATTGAACGTACATGACATTAATAATGTTTTTAGAGATAGAGAAGTCAAATATTGAAATTGTTGATTAATGATCACAAAATACTCGAAACTATTACTATGGTTTCCAATTTCAGTGCGAAAATCTCTTCAATTTCGATATGAAGCTGGATCAACGGTTAAATGAACAATTGAGCTTAGTTTTGTTTCACTTCGATTTTCAAAATCAATCTACTACCTTACTTAATAGTAATACTTATAGATTAATTCGTCTCATGAATTTAAATCCGTGTCACTAACTTCATGAAACTCTTACACATATATATGTATTATATGATAGAAATAGAATGTTGAATATTTCATCATCCAAAGACCAATTACCACCAATGAAGCCAATAACAAAGTCTCGTTGACCAAAAAGAAAAAGAAAAAGAAAACTAATCAAGTCCACTTAAAATGTAGCAAGTGAGAAGCAATCAAATATGCAATGAAGGGTAAGACTGTAATTTAGGCAGCATAGTGGGCGAATGATTCCGTAATGGTTGCCGCGTATTTATTCGAAATAATAAATTGACCCAACCTCTCTTTTCTTTATATATACTCTCTCTCTTCGCCTTCATCCCTCCACCATAAATCCCTCTCTCTCTCTCTCTCCTCCTTTCTCTCTCTAAATCTTCAACAAATATTAATCCCCATTCAAAATCTAAGATTCAGACTGCAAGTCATTGTTATTTAATTTCAATAACAGCATGAAGAAATCAGGCATAATTGCAGCGTCTGTTGCGGCGGCTTCCGCCACCGCCGTCTTCTCGGCTTCTTCCTCCAAAATTCACTTTTCTCGCGAGGTGAATTGATCAACTTCTTCTCCTTCCTTTCGCTTCTAATGTTTCAGAATTTTGATTTCGAAAACTTCTTGCCCTTGTTAATTTAATGTTTTTTTAGGGGGAAACTTAATTTCACCCAATTTTATGTAATGATTGGAGTTCGATCGAACAATCGGAAATCGCTATTCTAATGTCTCGTATTGGCGTGATTTTAGGTTGATTGCGCGAGGAAAAGCAGCGAGAATTCAGGATCGCAGGGATCGTCATCTCCGGATAAATTTGCGCCGAGGTTTGATGGATTGAGATTTATAGAGACACTGGTTACAGGTCATAGATAAGAGCAATGATTTTGTTCTATTTTCTTTCCCCTTATTTTTGGGGGCCAAATAGCTATTATTATTTTTTTAAAGAAAAACAAAAGCTTGGATCTTTGTTGTGGCTAATTTGAAAGATGCTAGGATGTTATTATTAGGCTGATTTTTATTGTTGTCTGTATCATTGCTTGTGAAAGAAACACTGTAATGATTTTGACTGAAAATGAAACATATTTGTAGTTTGTTGATTGCTTCTTTCTCCATTGATTTCTGTCCATTTTAGGTGTTCATTACTGCTTGAATCTTTTGCTGCACTTCGATATGACAATCATCCAAGAAAATTGTCTTGGGTGTTGTCTTGAAGTAGCTTTTGTTTGTATTTTATTAATGTAACATTTATGTTTCTTTAATGAACTAAAAAGTTAAAACTCAATTGCAATGTTTTTGCATAATAATGAATAGGAGTTGGAATAATGTTAAAGTTGTAAAGTGGATCCATTTCATTTCTTTAGAATATGATATATGTAGACCTCATGATATACATCATTTGTGTATTATTAATAATATTTATACAAGCAAGCAACATCATCAAATTAAAATGCACAAATTCCACATATTCAAATGTGGAATAGCAGCAACAATGCTCCAGAAAAGATGATGAGCAGAGATGAGTATGTGGGGTTAGGAAGTGCCCCGTTTTTGTCGTTTCCTTGATTCAACGGGGGAACATTGGCGCAGTCGAGGCCTTCCTCGTCTTCCTTGCAGAGAGATGCAAAGAGGCCAGGGGGATACTTGCCATAGAGGTTGACATAGCTGAAAAACATATCAGCACAGTTGCTCTTGAGATCATTGACTTGATCGACAACAGGGCAAAGCAGTTGCTTCAATGGTGTGCAGCATCTTTCTGGAGAGTAGTTTGGCCCTTTGCATTGGCTTGTGATCACTGTGTAGTTCATGTTTGCAAAGTCCACGCTGCAAGCTGCGAGGGTTTTCAAACGGGCCATTTCAGTCCGATTTCTTAACTTTAATGCACACTATTGCAGATTAATGATGTCGTTTTATAGTCGAAAATCGAATGGTAGAAAAACAGAAAGCCTTACTTGATTTCTGCTGCAGAAGGGAACGGCCGATTGATCCATGCAGCTCAAAAACCTCGTCTGCTCCAAAATATAAACCAAAAGATGTAATTTAGACATTCACCTAATTAACAATCTATTAATGTGCTAATCCATGCACATATATATATATATATATATATATTTATAATTCCAAGAAACCTTAAATGATTGCAACGAAAAATTCTTAAATATGATCCCCATCCTGAATAATACATTTATATATTTGAGAGAGAGAATTACTTGAAATATGGGAAGATGATGCGATGCCAAAAACAAGGAAGAAAAGTGATAAATGCAACAAGGATCTTTTCGACTCCATTGTTGCCTTCCTAATTTTTTTTTCTTTTTTCTTTTGAACCAATCCTCTGAGCTTCTAATCAAAGTTTTGTCTTTTTTTTTTCTTTTTTTTTTCCTTTCTAAATTTCGGGTTTCTTTGTTTTTTTGTGTGTGGGATATGATTATGGGAGAGAGAATGTAGGGGAGAAGAAAACGGGAGAAGAGTGGCACAAATCCCATGCTAAATTATATTTTATTACACTATGGTGTTATAGATTTTTTCTTTTTTTGAGAATTCAGTATTTTCAGGGTTTTTTTTAATCATTTTCTTATGCAGTTTGGACACAGATATAGTAATACTATTAAATTTGTTTCAAGCATAATATTATACCATAACACATATTAATAAATTTAAAATGATATCTTAAAACAGAAATTAAAAATTAAGGGATCTGTATTGCATGAGGGTCATGGAACTCATTACTCTAGAAATTGTAAATACAAAGAAAGCAAAATTGCTAAGGAGGTCACTGCTCATAGATTGTCTGAAATCTACAATCAGTTGTAAAAAAACAGTAAAACAATTGTATTTGATTAGATTAGATAAGGTATCAAATGTGGTCGGAGAAGGCCTCAAAATGGAAATAAGAAGAAGCATATAAATAGCATAGCAGTATGGTGTTAGCAAATATCCCTGCTGTGCCTTTGTTTGCGAGTGACGGACCTTCCCATACGGAGTCTTCTCCCAACGAGAGCTTCTAACAAAACTTCCAACGCGTTTTCTACAGCTTCAGCCTGTTTCTCCAATCCATACGAGCTCAGCTCCGGAACTTGCTGCAGCTCGTACAGGAGCCTGATTGCTGCAGCTGCTGTACACGTACGGTCCCACGATGGTTGGGGTCTGAGATGTCATATCGTACATCAGATTGTAACAGTTCAACCAGATAATGGAAACTTGAACGTTAAACGAGAAAACCAGAATGTACCTTAGCTTATGCATCAAAGATGCACCTGTGTTCAGAGATATGCATCGAAGTTCCTCTCCCCATTCTGATTCTGATCGAACCTGTATAAAATCCAGTTCCGATAAGTGATAGTATATTATTATGTTCCATAAATCTTTACTCATCGTGTATGTGTGAGAGAGAAGGGGGGAAACAGTTTGTTATACCTGCAAACGACTGAACATAGCAGCAGAATTGCTCCAAGTGCCATCGATCAAAATAAAATGCAAGGTGTCATCTTCATTTGCCTGTGTAACATTACTGCACCAGCTTTAGCATACAATCAAAAACGCTGTATGAATTCCAACAAAAAGCAACTAAAAATCTATTAGTAGAAGGAATCATCTATTTGAATCGCATACTGCACAAATTATGGTGAATGTGGCTTTGATAACCTCTTATAAGGGTAAAGGTAGTCAAAAGTTAAAATCGATTATGTGTATGCAAGAGTCGGACAACAGATGGGCACAGAATTTGTAAAATAAGAAAGGCACTCGCTATGCAACTTCATAACCAAACTCAACCCTGCATTAACAAGAGATATCACAACTTACCGATACTGCTTGGCTTTCTAGATTTGTAGAGGAACTAACAATATCCTTAACAGATTCACTCGTTGCATTCTTATTTGGATAAAGACACCAAACCTTGTTTCTACCTGATAATCATATAATCGTCATCTTAAAACATATCCTTGATAATTCCAAACGGAGAGATAGGAAGGAAAATGGGAAAAATAAAGACAAACTTACAAATATATCAAGTACTTATAGAAGAAAATAATAATATGAGATCAAAATGAGCGATTTCTGATTAGAAATGATATTTATATGTCAACTCCAGGATCATCATAGATGAGTCAGAGATGATAGAGGTAGTAGCAGTCGGCTTAAACATTAAGAAATTAAAAAGAAGTACAGTGAATAATCTAACCTGCACGATTCAACTCATTCCACATCATCTCTTCATGCTCTGCTATGCCAAAGAGACACAACCTTGCAGCTTCGACACCAAAAACTTGCCATAATAACTTTCCAGTATTGTTCTGTCTTAAGAAATCCTGTCAAAAATGGAAAATGAATCATCCAAGGTTCCTGCTTTTCAAAAGTCTATGGCTCAAATCTATATAAACCCTCCCTCATGCCTTGTAGATCCGGAAACAAATAAACCAAATATAACGTATGACAATGAAATGTCGATTCAACATATCAACGCATGTTCTTTTGTTTTTCAAATGTATCCTCATTCTTAAATAGTTCCCAAGTGAATTTCTTTGTTAAGAAAATTATTCATGAAAATGAAAATGAATAAAAACATAGCATGTATTTTTCTTACTCTGTATTGTTTGTTTTTAAATATTGCAAGAAAAGAAAGGCAAAATGAGTTAAAAAAAGAAACAGAAACTCAAACCTTTGGGTGCATATATAACCAGATACGCAATCTATGCCAAAGGGAACACGTTTCAACTCTTGAACAGATGCAATCTCCCAGGGGAAGCCAACACTACAAAGAAGGAATACAACAAATAGTTATAGAAAAATTACGACTATCAGACAAACAGACAAATAACCGCTAAACCGTGAGGCGTAAAGAAGTCAATCTTTCAAAATAAAAGAACAAAACAATTTTACCTATAGAAACATAAAAAAAGTAATGAACTATATACCTTTTGGCAGAGATAATCCCTACTTCCAAGTAACCGGCAAGCTATTTGTCGAGCTGAAAAGAATTGGAGTTTTTCTTTGGAACTACTTAAAGACGCGTATTTTGCCCGATGCTTCTTGTCCTCTACCACCTTGAACCCTCCCTGGGAGTCGGTAAATATAATTGGAATTTAATCAGGTTCTAAAGCATAAATCAGTATAACCAAAAGCTAGTAAAAGTTACAAGTCTTAAACATCGTTAGATGAAAATGACATTAGCACACTTCTGTCAATAAATTGTCTCCATTTTTCCTTTGCACAAAGCAATGGGTTTGAACAATTGTTCATTGCAAGAGTACACAAAGTATTCTCTTACCAGTAAAAGAAAAAACCTAGCAATGCCAAACAGTAGAATCATCAAGAACTAAGGGTTGAACACACTAAAATCCAGGATATTATCTCAGCAAAAGAAATTATAGAGCTAAATAAACCAGTACATTCATCCACTAATTTTGTGATTGAACTCAGCATGAACATTGACATAGTTAAAACAATGATGCCACATTCGAGCATTGAATTTGATTCTGAAAAGGTTAAATAACAGCACGTAAAATGTAAACCACGATAAACAACAAAAGATTGCATCATTCTTGAAATTTCGCATACACATTCCCATCATCCACCTCACCATAGCCACATCACTATATCACCCAAAACCCAATACTTGGGCTCAATTTCTCAAGATTTCCTAAACAACAACAAGAACTACTAATCATCCAAATAAAACTACATAATTCTCAAAACAATCAATCCTACACCATTCACAAGCCATGAAAAAAAGATTAAGTTACTCACCGAGAGTTTGCCGTGGTTGCCGCCAAACGACATGGGAGCATCAACATCTTTTTCCAGAAGCTTCAAATCTTGAATCACTTGATTAACCATGGAGGGCACAGGCGAAATGGTGCCCCAACCCTGCCATTCTTGCAGGCTAATAGCGGGCTCAACCTCTGTTACTCCCTCGGCATCTATCAACAATGAAGATGGGGGCTTTGAGGTAAAGGGCTTCATCTCCAAGAGAGAGAAAGGAGCTTTCTTGAAAACTTTGCAGAATTTTTGGGGAGAATTGAAGAAAACTGTTGTTTTGGAGCTCCAAAATGGTGTTGGAGTGGAAAGAAGCATAGTAATTCTTTTTCTTTGGATCTTTTGTGAAGGGTTTTGATTGAAGAAGACTATTTTAGGCTTCCCAAATTACGTGGTTAATCCAATGGGCCGGCCCATTTTATTTAATTAACATAGAAAAGAAAAGGAAGAAATGTGTTGTAGTTGTTGGATCGATGCAGATGAAGAATGATCAAGAAGGTGATCTAGGTGGCATATTTGATGCAGAGGAAAGGAAACGATTCTACAAAGTTCTGTTTGCCGATGATGCTAAATGAACTGATATAGAAAATGATCACACATTCCATTTCTTAAACTAAAGTAGAGCTTGAAAGGATGAGAAAGGACCAGTCTTGATTGGCTGGATTTATTACAACTGATATTGAACTTGAAGTTGACATGTCATAGGGCATAATGGCATTCTAATAGTATACTTCAATCAAAGAACGGACTCCAAATGCGGGAGTAATCTTGTAGCCAGTGAAACCGGCTTCAGAGAAGAGTTTTGCCCATTCTTTCTCACTTCTTTCTTTCCCATTTAAATAGGCCATCATTGCCATATCGAAGAAGAGTTGGTCTTCCACAACTGTATCGTCTCCATTGTTGATATCCACAACCACGTCGATGATCATCACCTTCCCTCCTTCATTCTTGCTCGGGATAGCATCTTTGCATTTCTTCAAGATCTTGAGACTCTCCTCGTCTTTCCAGTCGTGCAATATCCACTGTTTGTTGCATCAGGTTAGTTTACTTTATCAGAAATTAGATGTTTGGTGAAAATGATTTCATAGGGCTTGATTACTTTGTGAAGGAAACCATAATGATGAAATGAGAGCTACTTTAATACCTTGAGAAGAACAGCATCTGCAGAAGGAATAGACTCGAACATGTCTCCCTGAATATAAGTCACATTATCAGTCCCTTCCAAGCCAGCCACAACATTTGGGAGCTCAAGAACACTGCACTTTATGTGGGGGAATGCGTCGGCAATAGCCTTAGCCATTGTCCCGGTTCCACCTCCGACATCCACCAATGACTTGATCCCTTGGAACACATGCTTGTGATCTCTGATAAGTGCATGAGCCACCACTCTTGAGTCGCTAGCCATAGCTTCATTGAACAGCCAATTCAGCTTTGGCTCCTGCTGTGCTTTCTCCCACAACGTCGCATTATGAGCCATTTCAAATGGCGCAGGATGGTGGTCCTTGTCAGTAAGCCATTCACTCATATGGTCCCATGATTTTGTCACTATGGGATCCAATATGAACAGCACAAATGGGGCCACAGTCAAAGGCGCGTCCTTGAAGAGGAGACGAGATGCAGGAGTGAGCCAATAACACATTTTCTCTTCGTCATCACAGTCATGGATTTCGACGAAGAATTTGGAATGGACTAACACGCGCATTAAACGACCAATGCATTGAGATTTGGCTTTGTCGACGGGGAGACGCTCGACTAATTCAGAAAGTGTGATTGGTTTGCCATGACTGTGGATCACATCTGGTATGCCTAGCTGAACTGCATATTTTAGGGACATGGAGTTTATGAGGGTGAATATTTGGTTCCATATATGAGCTTGAGCTTCAAGGAGTTGCTCTGTGGATAGTTCTCCATTAGGAAATGCAATATCTCCATTCATCACTGACATTGCAATGTAATTTGCAGATTAATCCAAAGAGTCTATGTTACTATATATAGAAATTCTTTTAACTTTGAATTTTGTGAGTAATAGAGAATCAAACTCGACATGTAAATAGCTCAACCTACATGTCTAGGGCTTGTGTAAAAGAGTGAAAATTGTGAAGAGAAGAAATAAAAGCTGACAATTATACTTACTAGGTTTGAACCCGTGCGTTGCACGAGTTTCATTTAATACTTATCTCATTTTTTATTTTATTGTTATATGATAGTAATTTTTTATATAAGTATGATATTTTTTCTTTATTCTTAAAATAATTTTCTTAGGGTACATTTGAATATATATGTGGATTTAAGAGAGAGATTTGAAATCCTTGTTGGCAAATCCATTGATAGTGTTGGGTTGGATGTGAATTTAAAATCCATAGTTTTCATATTGAGCTAATTTTAGAGTCATTTTGGTGGATTTCAAATCCACTCAAACTTGAAAGGATTTGAAATCCACTCATTTCAAATTCTGAATTTGAAATCACTCTATCCAAGCGAAGCCTTATTATTTTCTTTAATATTTTTTTCATTTATTCTTTAACACAAAATTGTTAATATATAGTTCTTAAAAGGTGTTTAATTATTGCATTATATATTTACATATATTTCTGTAAAAAGTATATAATATATCTCATTTTTATCGCTCGAAAACATCTGTTTTGTTCAATGTTTGTCCTAAGTGCACTCATTATTAGCTTTATGTGTTGGTTTATTTTGTAATTGTGTTCTTTTTGTGATCTTTTTATTAGCCTTAACAAATTGTTATATATTGTAATATTTTAATACAATTTCTCGATTGTTTAAGGGGGTGGTTGGACTGAATGTGCACGTTTGGATTTTGGATTACCAATATCCGAGTCATGCTATTTGTTTGCAGAATCTTATAACTATTCTTTTTTTTTTTTGTCTACTTCATCCACTTTTTTACAATTTGAACTGAAAATATTAGCTCTTTTTTTAAATATAAAATAACAGTACATCATCTATTATTATTATAATTCCCTATATGATGACATATTAATTGTAATCCTACTTTTTAAAATCTCTAAACAAACACAAACTTTTCAAATTTCATCCTTTTTATAACTCACTTTCATACTTGCCAAATTTACATATGTTTTAACCTAAACATATCATAAAAAATATTTAAGCACCTATTTTTTGCTAATGTCACTAATAATATTGTTTCAGAGTTTAAACACAATTTCAAAGTACATTATTTTTATTTAATGCATGACATTACTGAACTAATGTTTGCACATTGTTGCTTTTTTTTTTTTTTTTTTTTTTGCCAATTTAAAATGTTGGACAAAAACAATAATTCAAGTTTGAAACCAAAGATTTCATGTAAAAAAGATAATACAACATTAGCAAGCACTTGTAACTTACATATTTTTTATCTATATATTTATCTATATATTTCTATACTATAATAATAGAGGAAAAATTTGAGATATTTACAGAAATACTATTTTCTCAACAAAAAAGTGTCACATAAACAATATTTTTATTTTGCATTTTTTATTATTTAATCCATTCAATTTATAACATATATATTGTATTAGTTTATTCTTATTTTATTAATACTAATTAAGTTATTTTTTATTGAATAATTTCTTATACACCAACAATAGATAATGTTCAAACAATAATTTTAATAATAAATATTAATTTGTTTTGGGATAATTGTATCATATTTAATATAATATAAATTATAAATAAGTGTAACACTATTAAAGATGCATATATACATATATGTATATATATAATATATTTAGTGTGAAATTATATGTCATTTTAAGTATTTTTTAAATTAATATTGGTAAGTGTCCCATCAACAATTTTTTTTTTTTTTGCATTTTTTACTATTTAATCCATTTAATCTAATAATATAAATATTGAATTAATTTATTCTCATTTTATCGATCTTAATTAAATTATTTTTCATTGAATAATTTATTAAAAATTAACAATAGATATTCAAACAATAATTTCAATAATAAATATTAATTTGCATGGGGATAATTTATATCATAATAATATAAATTAATAAATAAATATAATACTATTAAAGATGTGTGTATATACATATATGTATATATAATATGTATTTAGTCTGAATTATAAGTCATCTTAAATATTTTTTAAATTATCAATATCTCATAATCAAATAAAATTGTAGCATTTTACTTTACACTTAGGACTTCTTATATTTTTATATGAGATTGCACGTTTTGAATTTATATGGCTCACCTGATTATTTAAATTATATGCTTAGTTTCTAATTATATTGTCATCATCATGATCTTAGACTACTACTACATTTTGATTCTGTGTAGAGCTTAAATTGTAATGATCAATGTCGTACTATATCAATTAATTTATGTGATACTTATAAAAGAATAATTATCTGTCATCTTCGATGTTAAGCGATATTAATTTAAAAAAATCTAATTCAATTTATTTTGAAATAAAAGGTTGAAAATACATAATTGACCGTGCTTGCATCAAGTTCCTACGTAAAATTTCTAATTTTATTGTGTAATGTTTCTATATATACATACTCACACACATGTATTTTATTTAAATAATTGAAATCACACATGTATTTAATTCGTAATTTTTTTAGTTTTTTTACTATATTTAATTTAAGTGATTGAAGATATTAGTTGTAACACAGATGATAAAAAAAATGTTTCGTCTATAATTGTTGTATATAAAGAAGTTTTTAAAAACTTACAAACTTTACAGGTAGATTTCCAATTTTGATTTGAAGATCATGATATTGATACACTATATTATGAAATAATTAATATTTACCAACATTATATCACAAAATGCGCATCGCGCTGGTACGAGTACTAGTATACACTAAAAGAATAACCATAAAGGACACTTGTCAATCTCACAAATTTTCTCATTTTAAATTTTCTTTTTACAAACTAAATTTATTTAAAACCTAATTAATAATGTTGCTATTAAATGCTATATATCAAGATTAATATTGATAATATACATTAGTAAATAATTTGTTAAAGTAACACATACTACAAAATTGATTTATAAATTTGAAAATTTGTTAACTTGAAAAAATTTAGAATAAAATAAAAATCAACAAATAATGAAAAAATAAAATAAATGTGGGTTGATTGAAAAGAAATTATTCAGATGTTTCAAACTAATTAATTATTAAAATTATAAAGTTTTTTTGAATATGTGTTTTAAAATATTATATGAAATTTATTTGAAAATATGTGACTTTAATTTTGTATCAATTCATAAAAATAAAATTTGAGGATTTGAATACTGATTTTCTAAATAATAGAGAAAAAATAATCATGTTCTTTTAGAATTGTAGTTAGGTATCATTCACATTAGAAAACTAATGCAACATTAATATATTTTCCTATATAATTAATAATTACTTTTCTTTCTAAAATTACTAAATTTAATTTAAATTTTGTAATCCTTTATATTTCACGGGTTCTATACTAGTACTTATATATATAAAAGTACGACCACTTATGCCACATGTCAAGTACACAATCTTTCTCATAAAAATAATTTTAAATAAAAGATTTAATGAATGAAATTTTAAATACAATTGCCTTTAATTAGATTAATTAATAACTTTAAATCAATGTTTATAAGAAACATTACAAAATAATACAACAAAGTTAGCATATGCATATGCTATGCATGTGGCATATAGTTAGATTTGTTAAAATAACTTATGGTATACATATACAGAAATTATTCTTATATTTAATATTTGTTTAATTTGGAAAAGTTACATAAGAATATAAATTAATACAATATAAAAAATAAAATGATGGTGAATTGATTAAAAAATTCAAATTCCATTTATCTTTTAATTGAAAACAATATTCAGCACCTATTCAAGACTTTAACAATAAAAAATAAAAAAATGGTCAAAATTATGAATAATACAATAAATATAGTAATATATATTTGTCAAAATAACAAATAAAATATTATTTATATCCTTTACAAACATAAACACATTTCAACAATTAAATAGTATATTAACCGCATTATGTTATATTTAGTGATAGATTAGATGATATGCATTGCACAAAATCAGAAATTTATTTTTGCTACATAAATAATATCGAAAAAAATAAATTTTATCAAGTTCAATTTATTTATTTAAAATCTTGTGTATGACATGGATCTTATGTTAGAGATAAGTATTAATTATATAACAAATTAACAAAATTAAATATCTTATCATAAACAGTTGTGTTGTTGTTATATGTTTAACTAATTTAATTAGCGTGGTCTAAGAATGTAGACTAGACATATTAAATTGAATTAAATATCTATACAACGAAATGCATTAATTAATGAACTAATAAATGATTCCAATATAAACGTGCATAAAAATATTAAGTTTGTTATTTTAGTCATTAATCCTGATTATATAAATACATATAAATACATAGCTGTTATTTAGTCATTAACTCATTTGCCTTGTTATTATTATGTATCTAATTATATAAATAGAGATTGCTTTTGTGGGTTTGATTTCTTAATTGATAACTAGCAGTATACCCGCGTGATGCGCGGTTTATTATTTATTATGACAAATATGATTATTAATAATATAATAAATTTATTATATATATTAAAATATTACTCATGAGATCTTATTATTTTGAGATTTGTAAAAAATCCGTATTTTTTAATGATGATGATGACAATGACAACAACAACGACGACAATAACAAAAAGGATAATAATAATAATAGTTTTGTGTTTTGTGTACCTTAATTATAAGTGATTAATTATATTTGTTAATTTATATGTTCTATTCATATTTTTGTTCCTTTATATCTTAGAATTATATTTAATAATTTGTAAATAATTTTCTACATTTTTTTAGATGGATTTATTTTACAAACACTGTATTTATTCAAAAACTTAGTTTATATTTAAAAACTTTAGGTTTCAAATTCATTTTACAATTAAAACATTATTTTTTTTAGAATTTTGAAACCATTTTAAAATATTTTTTCTTATAGTTATATCTATTGCATATATGTTAGAATTTATTTTTAAATGTTCTTTGTGGATTTTTTAGATTAACCTCACAACATTATTAGATTATTATTAGTTTTACTTTCAAATTTAATTATTATTTTTAATAATTTTATAATAGTTTTTAAACTTTTAAACATTTTACAGCCCTTCGTAAAATGAAATTTAGCTTTTAGACCTATTTTTCACATTTATATATTAAAATTACAGAATTTTCAAATTTTTGACAATGTAAATTTCATTATTTTTAGATTTTTTAATTATATCATTAAGACATAATCATATAATAATACCATCCAAAATAATTTCCTGTATTTCATTTTACCCCTATATTAAATTAAAAGACTACTTATTATATTTAAAATATATATGAAACTTATTCTATAAGATTCTCAAAGTTTTTTATGTTTTTTTTTCCACAATTTTTCTATTGGTCAATGGCAAATCAGTAATTATTTTCAATTTTACAATTGAGTGGCCAATGTGTAAAATTTGCCAACTTCTTTCTTTTTATATATAGTATAGATTCGAATTAAGATATACAACATTTTAGATTAGAAAATATTCTAACAGAATTATAGCATGATAATGAAAAGCTTTATTTAAAAAAAAAAAAACTTCTCAACAATGAATTAATATTCTTCATAATTTCAAAAAGCTTTGACAAATAAGTTTCATTTATTGATTATTATTGCAACTTTTTATTATGAATGACAAAAGTTTTGATAATTTTCCACCTACAAATCAAGAAAATGGATAATATTGTCTTAATAAAAGTTTAAAAAAAAACGTCAATTTTTCAGTTGGATGTTACACGAAATGTGCTTAATTTTTACAGGGTTATACGATATGTAAGTGTTATTTTATAGAAAAAAAGTACTAAATTTAAACAATAATGATCATATCGTGTAAACTTCGAGAAAAACAAATAACTTGTTTTACTTTTTTCTTTTAAAAACAACTTTTGCCAAATTTCCTAAATTATGGTAGAAAAGTAACAAAATTATCTCCTGTTATAAAACAATGATCTCTTCTATCAATCTTGTTATTTTAGCCACGGAACTTTCTCTCTATATCAAACTATTCTAATTGGTGTTCCTAAAGATGTTTAAAATCTTATAAATCTATTTGTATGCTAATTAGTTTTTAAAGATTTTATTTCATTTTGAAATTAGATGTTAGAGAGTCATAAAGTGTTTAAAAAATAAAGAAAAATCTCACAATACATTTAAAATATGACATGCAACATTTATTGAGCTCAATCTTTTTTAATGATTAAATCTTGATCCGATTAATAATGAACATAAACCATAGTAAAGTTCTTATACTTTCTTTATTTAATATACTAACCAATGATTTGGCATCTACATATATTATAATACAAGTGGTACTTTAGAGTCAAAAGATGTGGTTCATCGAGTTGCAGAATATATATATATATATATATATATATATATATATATATATATATACACTTGCAATTTGAGAATCCAAGAAAAATAGTGTTGTGTAATCACTTGTCACTGTTGTCAAGAGTGTTTCATTAATTTATTAAAATTTTCTAACCAGATTTCCACTAAAAATTCACAACCTTATCACAAAATCTATTCTCTCTACTTTTTCTAATAATAATTATATTATCCTTAATTGGCTGCCTTATCTTTTAACTTCTTTTTTCCTCCTCTTTTAGTAATAATAATTATCATTATATAAAATTCAGAATATCAAAAGAATTAGACAGATCAATCATTGGCTGTTAAGTTAGGATTAATAAAATTGTATAAAACAAATTCAACATATATAATATAGTAACTTGTAATTCCAAGTGAGTTTGTTCGGTCAAACTTTATTTTGTGGATTATAAATTATGAGTCGACTTAGATTTATGAAGAAGTTGAATAAGAGTTTTGAAACTCTAAAATATGAAAACTTTGTTAAAAAGAAGAAAAAGATTTTTGGGTATTTTAAAAAAAAATCATTTTTTAGCTTTTCATCAAATATATATTATTGTCACACAATATTCGTTTTCCATTCTATTGCTATATTGTGTTCTCCTTTATTGGAGCATTTTATAAATATAATAAAAGAAATATTTCAGTCCACTTATTTTAGTAGAAATTAAGAAAAACAAACTTGTGGTGGGTAAGTTTTGATGTTCTGTCAAATTCTAGTCCTCTTTGGGGTATTTTATTTTTCTAACCGAAAGTGACTGTTAAAATAATTCCAGATTTTCTGTGTTTCAACTTTGAATTCAAAGTTAAAAGCTGAAACACTAGTAGATTTGAATTTTACTGATCATTAAGAAATTTTAGATGCTTTTTACTTTGAATATTGTAATAAATAAATGATCAAGTTGATCCATAGAGATTTATCTATCTTCTAATACAATCCTAAATGCTTATACATATATATCTATAGAGTTCCATGCCCAAAATACCCAATTTCATATAAGGAAACACAATTCTACCCAACACTATAATATTTGTGCTCCATATGCCCAAAATTTTAAAATATTATCCCCAAATACCCAAAAAAAACATTTGTACAAAGTGTCAGGAATTAAAAGTACTGATATAATATATATATATATATTGATTTATATTGATTGGAACTATATATATATATTGATTTATATTGATTGGAACTAATATAATTGATTGGCCCCACACCTACCCCATTCATTTCTCTCTCTCTCTCGTTTGAAAGGTTAACGAAATAAACTAACGAAAAAAGTAAAAAAAAAATCGTTAACCCTAAACTTGAAGGGGTTAACGAAATTAACTAACGAAAAAAACTACATAATTTCGTTAACCCCTAAACTTTAAGGGGTTAACGAAATAAACCCTATGTTAACGAAATTCCAAGGGTTAAATTCGTTAACCCCTTAAAATTTAGGGATTAACGAATTTGATTTTTTTTTCGTTAACTTCTTTTTTCTATTTCTTTAATTCATTAATTAATACATTAATGAATAATTTCGTTAAGCTTTATGCACATTTATTAACCTTTATGCACAATTATAGTTAACCTTTATGCACATTTATTCGTTAACCTTTATGCACAGTTCGTTAACTATTTATTAACCTTTATTAACATTTCGTTAACTATTTTATTAACCTATTCGTTAACCTTTATTAACCTTTATTAACATTTCGTTAACAATTTTATTAACCTATTCGTTAACCTTTATTAACCTTTATGCACATTTCGTTAACTATTTCGTTAACTATTTCGGCCACTATTTCGTTAACTCATTTTTTTTAATTTAATTTTTTAATTCTTTGAGCAGCTAATTATCTAAAATTTTAGGCCTATTTCGTTAACTATAATAATATATTTCGTTAACCCCTACTATCCTTATTTCGTTAACTCCTTCAGTTTAGTTTAACAAATTTTCAGAAAATTTGAATAATTTCGTTAACTGCTAGGGTTGTTTCGTTAAGTGTTAAAACTTTTTTTAATTAATTTGTGAGGGTAATTAGTTAAGTGCTACTTTGTTAGCATGCTATTTCGTTAAGCACACATGTATATTGGAGAATAGAGACACGTTTCTCTTAAAATAAGAAATGTCCACTTCAACAAATGTCCACTTAAAAAATTAAGGCACAAATTAAAAAAAACAAATTAATTACCGAATTAACGAATTAGAAAAAGGAAATTAACGAAAAAAAAAATCAAATTCGTTAACCCCTAAACTTTAAGGGGTTAACGAATTTAACCACTGGAATTTCGTTAACATATGGTTTATTTCGTTAACCCCTTAAAGTTTAGGCTTGAAGTGAAAATTGGGTATTTGGGGATAATAGTTTATATTGTTGGATAGTTGGGTACAATAATTTATATTGTTGGGTAAAAATGTTAATGTGTTAAATGTTTTTAGGTATTCGAGGATATTTCCCTATATATATATACTAGAAATGAAAAGGAAATATTACAGAGAGAGAGAGAGAGACCTTGAGCGCTGTGTTGTTTCTGAGAAGAAGATGAAGAGCCCATAGCAGAAACTGAGAAAGAAGCTCTATGGATGGCTCTCTTCGGTGATTTTACGCCAATAACCACACAAAACGGCTGCTTGCTGCTTACACCCAAATGTGGTTTGGCTGAGTAGTGATTATGCAGAATAGCTTTGGCTATGGTGTAAGACGCCATTGTTGATAAGCAAAGAAAGCTATTACAGAAAAGATTATGTGTGTTATATTTGATGACTTTTGTAAATGTAAGATTGTCCTTTTGTTTTTTTTCTCTCTCTCGTTTTTTGTAATTTTTTTAGAATGAATGCTTTTGTCTTTTTCTTTGGATTATATATCCTTTGTTTTTCTTCTTTAATGGACTCCACAAATATATGTTTTGGACCTTCATAAATATATGTTTTGGGCTTAACAAATATATGTATATGTATTAGGTTATATTGGGCCTTGTAAATGGGCCAGTAATTTTTAGATTGGATCGAGCTCAATTTCTGGATTGGGCCCAATCTTTAACCCATATCAACCACTCCCCCCATAGTGTGGCCCAAAAGACGTCTGTCTCACAGAACTATTTTGGCCATGAAATTGGCAGAATTGTTTTGGATATGAAATTGGCAGAACTGTTTTGGATACGAAATTGGCAGAACTGCTTTGGTGGCAGAACTGTTCTTTCTGAAAACAGCACAATGAACTGAAAGCTGAATAAAGTAATAGGTCCAAAGGAATCATGAACTGACATTTGTCTTTATGCCATACATCCACGTGTCTTTTAGAAACATAGGGAAGAGAAGAAATTTGAATCGTTTCAACTTCTCCATTTAAATACCCTAAAAATCCTTCTCTCTCTTCGTTCCCTCTCTCTTTCACACATACTTCATCTTCTCCATTTTCTTCTCACCGATTTCGCCTTCTCTCCGGCCAACATCACTGATTTCCGGCGATTTCCTCCATTTTTACCCGACTTCTTTACAGACTCTTCTCCTTTTTCATTTTTCTTCAACGATGTCGCAAGGTATTCACTGAACCTGTCCCTCCTTATTCGTTTGTGGATGATTGTGATTATTCCTTGTTCGAGTTTCATCGTGTTCTTTATGAGTGGGTAATATTGGCTTTTATTTGCATCGATTCCTTCTGTATTTTTGGGTTAAACAGTTTCTATTTAATCATTTGTTCATACGCTGAGTATATTTGGTTGTGTGAAATGTATATATAATTCCACACATATATTCTCCATTGATAGATAACGTAGTAAAAATGTCTTTGCCCATTCCTGCTTTTACCCCTTCGGAATCCCTTTCTCGTTCTGATGAAAATCAGGGTGAAGATATTCCCGCCCATCGAGCCCTTCAAGGGCTTCTGTGTTCTGATTCTTACAGTGATACTCGTGAAGGAGCTCTTTCTGTAACACCTAGTCCACCAGAGCCTCTTTCTCTGCTAGCCCCAGAAGCAGCTGATTCTGCAAGCAGCGCTGATCCTCTTCGTTTTTCTCCCTCTAACCCTCTATATGATTCTGTCAGCGGTCCTTCCTCCTTCACTTCTATTCGCATTCCTCTCCTTCGTGAACTTTATTCTATTCCTACCAGCTATACTATTCGTAAACCTGCTGACTATCAGAGACCTAACTTTGCTCCTCCGCCTTTCTTAGCTTTTTGGACAGCTCAACTTCGTGTTGGACTAAGATTTCCTCCTCATACCTTTTTGTGTGAGCTCTCCAGCCGATATGGCATTCCCCTCAATCAATTCACTCCTTCATCCTTGCGTTTCATGATATCATTCTATATTCTGATCAAGGGTAACGGGGGTGAACCTACTTCTGCCCTTTTTCATTCCCAATTTTCTCTGAAATATAAGAAGCCATTCTTTTATCTTAGTGCTCAGCCCCGAGGAATGATTCACTTTCTTGGAAAACCTCAGAGCGTAGATAAGAATTGGAAACGTGATTATCTCTTCATATCTCCTAAGGATCAGTTCTGGCTCTTTCCTTCTAACAAGTGGTATTATGACAAACCTACTCCTCATAAACTAGTTTCTATTCCTTGCTCTGACAAAACCAAAAAGGTTATTGAGAATTTGAACTCATCTGTTTTGGAATTCGGGCTTTTCGATCTAGTGAAACTGGTTGAAGATCCTACCATCCTCTCTGCTTTTGGCTTCTGTGTTGATCAAGTTTCATCCCTTCCTGAACTTGGTATATACAGACATCTTATTTTTCCTTAGCTAGTAACGCGTAGGCAACAAATTTTCTAAAACCCTTATCACATCTGTTTTTTCTTTTTTCTTTTGCAGATCGTCAGTGGATGTCTAGTATCCGTTTGAAGGATACTTCAGGTACTAAAACGGGATCTTCTGCACCTCCTAGTGCCAATCTCCGAGCTCCTCGACCAGATAATCAGACAATTGCTTCTGACAGAGGCAAACGAGTTCTTACCTCTGCCGAGCCTCCACCAGATCCGCAGCGCCTTCGTACTAAGTCACCTCTGAGAAGCAATCGCACTGAAATCACAGTACAGAATCGTCCGCGCTCTCATGCTCGTCCTTCTGCTATAGAGCCTCCTCACATTGAACTTCCCAAATCCTTACTGAACTTGAATGCTGAGGAGGCCAAGCAGTACTTTCACCTTATGCTAACCTCTGATGATAATGCTTCCCTCAGTAATCTTCCTCTGGAGGATGAGTTAGCCCAAGGAGCACAATGCATGTTTAAGGTATTTTACTTTTATTTTCCTTTTTCAACTATGATTTCAGATGTTACTCATTTTTTAATTTTGGCATATTTTTCAGGCTGTAGTTCATTTCAGCAAGCTGCAAGCTAGAGTTGCTAGCTCAGAACAGGCTGAAAATGCTAGATTGGCTACAGAGAAGAGTGCTGAAGCAGAGGTGGCTAAGCAGAAGTATGTGGAGCTCGAAAGAGCATTCGCGGAGGCTAAGAGTAGTTGGATTTCAGAGAGGGAATCTCTCAAGAAAAAGTTGGCTGATGAGAAGCAGAGCCGTCGCGATTATGGGTCCAGAAAATTTGCTGAAGGTATAGAGCTCTGCCGTAAGAACTTGTTATTGACATAAGCTGGGCAAACCTTCTTGAGTCGTTTAGTGGAAGGGTTGCGAGAAGCTTATTTAAAGAGCAGTAAGTCTTTGGCAGACTTTGGGCCTCATATTGGTCATTACTACCAATATGGGTTTGAAGCTGCTCAGAAGCAGGCAGAAGATCAGGGCTTCTCAGGTGAACTGGATGTCAGTAAACCTTTAGCAGATATGCCAGCCTGTCCTTATTTTGAAGGAGATCAATTCGAACCTCTGGATCATCCTTGGTGGTTGCCAGTTCTTCAGCAAGCATATTCTGACCTTCTAAAGGCCTCTCATTCAATGACTCCAATGAAAGAGGTTTTTTATCCTCTTTTGACAAATACTCTGTCTTCTGCAGAGGCTCAAGCTTTACCCACACTTCTGCCAATATCTGAAACAGAAGTACCAGATCTTCCCCTTGTAGATCTGGTTATGTTGAGCGGTGATTCTACAGGGCACACTACAGATGCTGGTGAAATTGCTGCTTCAAAGAAGACATCTTCTGGATCCAAATCTTAGGACTGATAGTTATATTTTAGACTCCTTTCTATTTTGTTTTTAATTCTTAGCCAAGTGTGGCTAAGTACAAATGGGGTTGGGAATATATATATCCCCTGAAACATGAAGGCCTTTTTTGTTGTCTTCTTCTATTTTGTTTTTATGAACAATTACATTTCTGCCTTTTTTAACTATGCTTTTTTATTTTTATATCCATCATTTATGTTCATTCCATATTCTAACATCTTAACATGTTTAATATAAAAGGAATACAATATTGAATTTTTCAATTGAAATACTTACCCAATATTCAGAAGCTTTCGTGTTATCTTTTGTCCAGAAGATACTTGATAATAACTTTATCAAAAAAGGTAACAACTTCTTTAGTTAATAATCCATTGAAGGAACACAACATAAAACAATGTTAAATGAGTCTTTACTCCTTAGGTCAGAGGATGATGCAGACGTAGAGGTCTGGCCTCTGCCAAAAAGATGTAAAATGAGACCGCGTTGACTGAGTCTCTGCTCCACAGGTCAGAGGATGTCGCAGACGTAGAAGTCTGGCCTTTGCCAGGAAGACGTAAAATGAGACCGCGTTGACTGAGTCTCTGCTCCGCAGGTCAGAGGATGTCGCAGACGTAGAAGTCTGGCCTCTGCTAGAAAGACGTAAAATGAGACCGCGTTGACTGAGTCTCTGCTCCGCAGGTCAGAGGATGTCGCAGACGTAGAAGTCTGGCCTTTGCCAGGAAGACGTAAAATGAGACCGCGTTGACTGAGTCTCTGCTCCGTAGGTCAGAGGATGTCGCAGACGTAGAAGTCTGGCCTCTGCCAGGAAGACGTAAAATGAGACCGCGTTGACTGAGTCTCTGCTCCGTAGGTCAGAGGATGTCGCAGATGTAGAAGTCTGGCCTTTGCTAGGAAGACGTAAAATGAGACCGCGTTGACTGAGTCTCTGCTCCGCAGGTCAGAGGATGTCGCAGACGTAGAAGTCTGGCCTCTGCCAGGAAGACGTAAAATGAGACCGCGTTGACTGAGTCTCTACTCCGCAGGTCAGAGGATGTCGCAGACGTAGAAGTCTGACCTCTGCCAGGAAGACGTAAAATGAGACCGCGTTGACTGAGTCTCTGCTCCGCAGGTCAGAGGATGTCGCAGACGTAGAAGTCTGGCCTCTGCCAGGAAGCTTCATCGATTCTATTTGTTCATAATAGGTAGATTTTTGTTATTAATAACCATGATATTCTTCGGAAGATAGCGTTTAGTCATTAATGATGTACATCTGAAAATTTTACAACAACAAGCGAAATAGAAATATAAAAGATCTATGTAAAATATTTTTTTAAGTTACATATATTCCATGGTCTTGCCACTACTTTCCCTTCGTAATCAGAGATGCGATATGCACCACCCTTTAAAACTTATGTAACTATCCAAGGACCTTCCCAGTTCGGCTCCAGCTTTTCTTGAGGCTTTAAGGCAGCTGCTCTTCGTAGTACCAAATCTCCTTCTTGAAATTGTCTACGCTGTACCTTCTTATCATATGCTGCCTTGATTTTACTTTTATACTTTTCAATTCACAGACGTGCCAAGTCCCTCTCCTCCTCAACCATATCCAAATTTTCCGCCATCAACAACTCATTTTGAGTTTCATCAAAAGACATGATTCTATGAGTTTCCATTCCGATCTCCACCGGGATAATCGCATTAGCTCCAAAGACCAAGTTGAATGGAGCCACCCCTGTAGCTGTCCTTGGAGTAGTTCTGTACGCCCATAATACTGATTCCAATTCCTCTACCCATTTGCTTTTAGAATTTTCTATTCGTGTTTTCAGACCTTTAAGCAGCGTTCTATTGGTAACCTCAACTTGCCCATTAGCTTGAGGATGTGCCACTGCTACAAAACGTTGCTCTATCTTCATCTCTTCACACCACTTTCTGGTTTTCTGACCATTAAACTGAGTTCCATTATCAGATATTAATACCTTTGGTACTCCATATCTACAACAGATCTGCTTCCATAAAAATTTAATGACATTACCTTCATCAATCTTACTTAAAGGCTCTGCCTCCACCCACTTAGTGAAGTAATCAATGACCACTATTAAGAATTTTTTCTGTCTTTTGGCCAGAGGAAGGGGTCCCACAAGGTCAATTCCCCATTTTGCAAAAGGGCATGGCGCATACATCCTACCCAACTCCTCTGCAAGTATATGAATCAGAGGTCCGTGAATCTGACAGCTGTGACATTTCTGCACACATGCTTTTGCATCTTGACTCATCGAAGGCCAATAATACCCAGCCCTAAGTGCTTTCCTTACAACAGATCTGTATCCAGCATGATCCCCACCACAACCTTCATGTATCTCTTGAATTACATATTTTCATTCTTCTGCGTTGAGGCACCTTAGATATGCTTGTGTGAACGAGCGCCTATAAAGCTGTCATTGATCAATACAATATTTCATTGCTAATTTTTTCTCTTTTTCTCCCCAGTTCTAACTTTGACTTGCTGACCTTATCAACTCTATAATTGGAGTTCTCCAGTCATCCTTTTCTAAAATTTCCCAGACATCCTGATCATTCAGACCTCTTTCTGCAATCAGTATAGTAACTTTACTGGGCTGCAAAGAAGGGTATGAGCAGGGATGAAAAAATCGCGATATTTCGGCGATATTTCGCCGAAATATCGCTGAGAATGAAGTCCCGATATAAAAACGGGGTGTTTTTTTTTCGTCAAAATATCGGCAAAATATCGGTGAATTTCGGTTTCGGTTTCGGTTTCGGTGAAATATCGGTGAAATATCGTTTTCGGTGCAGTGTATCGGCAATGAGCAAAAAAATTCCAATTTTCAATCATTTTCTACTCTTTTCAATTTTACCTATTGCTTTAAAACATGTCTCAACCTAGTCAACCATATTGGGTTAATGAGCATTATCCTATCCATGGACATGCGGTTGGAAGAGATAGAGGAGCATATGAATGGTATGTTTATGATTACACCCAAAATTGGTCTAATATGGTGAGTTGGTATCAATAATGTTTAAATCAAGATGGCATGTCATCTTATTCATTTGAACCTCATAGGAGCTCATGCTATTATTAGTTCATAAATATACTTTGTACAAAATTTCTCATATTATCACTTTATATATTAGTTTATCTCTCATTTTGTTGTAATTATATTTTTTATTTGAAATCTTAACTTCAATTTATGTATGAATGTTAGTTATAACATTATGTAAATTACCAGATATTTTTTCTAATTTTTTCACAATATTTCCGTGATTTTTTTAAAATTACCGATATTTCCACCGAAACCGATAACCGAAACCGATATTTCCGTAAATTCAAAGTACTGATACATGAACCGAAACCGATATTTTCGTCCTTGGGTATGAGCTAGCAATTTTAGCCAAATAATTTGCTGTAATATTATCTGATCTAGGAATTTGACAGAGCTCAAACTGCTCAAAGGCCAGCTTTGCTTTCATGATTTTATTAACATAACTCATCAGAGCTTCTTTTTTCACTTCATACACACCTTCCATCTGTTGGACCACCAACTGTGAATCTGTAAATGCTTTTAACCTTATTCCCCCAATTTCAGTCACTATTTTCATACCTCTCCAAAGAGCTTCATACTCTGCTTTATTATTGGACACTGGAAAAATGAGCTTTATCGCAAATTGCATCTCTTGCTGATCTGGACAATAGATCTGAATCCCCACTCCATATCCTTCCCTCGATGAAGATCCATCTACATACATTCTCCATTCCTCCTTTGTTGATGTATAAGCAGCCTCTTGTATGAAGTCTGCTAAAACCTGAGCTTTTATGGCTCTTCTTGGCTCAAATTCAACATCATAAGTACCCAATTCTACTGCCCATCTAATCATTCTTCCAGAAGTGTCTATTTTCCCTAACACTTGCCCCAGAGGATAATTCGTCCTTACCACCACTTTATGAGACATAAAATATGGGCGCAGCCGTCGCACAGTAGTTATTATGGCCAGCCCTGCTTTCTCTATTTCTGAATATCTCATCTCTGGTCCTTGCAGAATTCGACTTACATAATAAATAGGTTTTTGCAGTGATCCTTGCTCTTTTATTAGTACAGAACTAACTGCCACCTTTCCCACAGATATATATACATATAAAGTTTCACCTTTATCTGGCTTAGTTAGCAGAGGTAAACTAGCCAAATAAACCTTCAGTTCTTCAAAAGCTTGAGTACATTCATCAGTCCAGGCAAACCGACATCCTTTCCTCAAAATTCGAAAGAATGGGTAACTTCTATAGGCAGCTTTAGATACAAATCTACTGAGAGTTGTCACTCTCCCCAGCAATTGTTGTAGTTCCTTGGTATTACTTGGAATCTTCATATCTACTATGGCTTTGACCTTAGATGGATTCACCTCAATCCCATCCTTTGTTACCATGAATCCCAAAAATTTGCCAGAGCTGACTCCGAAGAAGCATTTTTTAGGGTTTAGCTTCATTCCACTATCTCTTATCACTTTAAAGGATTCCTCCAGGTCTGCAACATGATTTCCTGGCAATACACTCTTCACCAACATATCATCCACATACACTTCCATATTTTTGCCTAACAACGGTCCGAATAGTTTATCCACCATTCTCTGATAGGTGGCTCCTGCATTCTTCAAACCAAATGACATTCTAACATATCCGAAGGTCCCAGCTGCAGTTACAAAACAGACCTTTGGCACATCTGCTGGGTGTAATTTTATTTGAAGATAACCTTGATAAGCATCCATCATACTAAGCCTTTCACATCCAGAAGTGGAATCAACAAGCTGATCGATACGGGGCAAATGATAATGATCCTTAGGGCAATCTTTGTTGAGATCCCTGAAATCTATGCACATTCTCCACTTCTTTTCTCCTTTGGGTACTAACACTGCATTAGACAACCACATTGGAAATTGGATTGGAATTACATGCCCCCAGCTCAGAAGTTTTTCAACTTCAGTGCGGATAATTATGTCCTTTTCCTCTCCGAAACATCTTAACTTCTGTTTCACAGGCTTGACAGAGGAGTCTTCATTTAATTTGTGTACCACAATATTGGGGTCGATGCCTGTCATATCCTTAGCAGAAAATGCAAACAAGTCTACATTACTCCGGAGACAATGAACCATCCGCTCCCTTTCTTCCTCTGTCATTTTACTTCCGATCTTAGTACGAAAGCCTTCTCTGCCTTTATATAGCTCAATCTGAATTAATTCCTCTGCATATACCATCTTTCCATATTCATCTCCTGAGTCGTGTTCCTCCCGAATTCTTTTACCACTTCTCGTTTGCATATCAACATCACTAGTACTCCATAGAACTGACTTATCTGCAGACTTGACCGCTTCTGCATAACATTTCTTGGAGTTCACCTGATTTCCACTGACTTCTCCTACTCCTCCTGAAACAGGGAATTTTATTTTCATGTGGTATGTAGACACGATAGCTCTTAATTCATTCAAGATAGGTCTGCCAAAGATGATATTGTAAGCAGAAGGAGCGTCTATCACCCGAAAATCAACCATCAAGATTTTTTGCCAAGGCTGAGCTCCTAGTACAACTTGAAGGCTGACCACTCCTACAGGAAATACTGCGCCTCCCGTGAAACCATAGAGAGTTGTTGGTACAGGGCGTATAGGTGCATTTATATTCATTTTCTTTAGGCAATCAAGAAAAATGATATCTACTGAGCTCCCTGTATCAACAAAGATCCTAGCAACATCATATCCTCCCACCTCAGCCATAATCACCAACGCATCTGAATGTGGTTGTAATAAGGTCATCTCATCTGCAGGCCCAAACGAGATATCCAATCCAACACTTAATTCCCCCACCTCTGACATAGGAGTAAGATGATAATTTTGAGCTCGTCTCAAAGAAGCTTTTCTTGCCCTGTTCGAGTTTCCTTCTTCCAGACCTCATACTATCATCTGAATAAATCCTCTTTTTGGAGGAGGTGGTAAGTTCTCATCTGGCTCTCTCTTCTGTTTTCCCCTTGGATTATTTCCGCCCACTTCCTCTTGTTCACTTTTATTTTTTTCAAATCTATTTCCTCTATGATCTACAAACTCACCCAGAGCTCCTAATCGAACCAATCTTTCAATTTCATTCCTCAACTGTCTACATTCATTAGTATCATGTCCATAGTCATTATGGAAGACGCAAAAATATTTTCCTTTAGGTCTCTGGGGTGTACTAGATCTGTTCATAGGAAATCTGAAGGATACAGCTCTTTCAGTCAATTGCAATATCTGAGCAACTGATGTTCTCAAGGGAGTATATCGTTGAAAGTTTTCCCTCCCTGAGTCTCCTCGGCGTTCATTAGTTGCTCTTGGCAGGGCTGATGGGACCCTACGCTGTACCTCCTTTTCTCGAAAATTAACTCTATCTCCTTGTTTGGCCTTACTGATGTCCTCCAAATTGATAAATTTGTCAGCTCTGGACAGGATTTCATCAAAAGTTTTAGCTGGCTTCTTTGCAATTGAACGAAATAATCTCCTTCCTTCAGCCCTTGCACTATAGCACTAATTTTTACTTCGGGTGTAGCAGAAGGTACCTCCAGAGCTGCCATGCTGAACCTCTTTATGTAAGATCTCAGAGGTTCACTTTCTCCTTGTTTCAGGCTAAACAAGAATTGAGTTGTTCGCTGTTGTCTCCTTGCGCTCGCGAATTGGTGTAAGAAAGAGTAGCTGAAATCCACAAATGAGCTAATACTACCAGACTTCAATTGTCCAAACCATTGTTGCGCTGACTTAGTCAAGGTAGTGAGGAATACTCTACACTTAACTCCATCTGAGTACTGGTGTAAGAGAGCTGCATTCTCAAAACGCAACAAATGGTCATATGGGTCTGACGTCCCATCATACTCAAATGACAGTGAACGGAAGCTCTGAGGTAACTCATCTTCCAGAACTCTTAATCTAAATGGAGTTCCATCTGGTATTCTCAACTGATTCCCTCCATCCATCTGCTGTTTTAAGGACTTCATCTCATTTTGCATCTCCTCCATCTTCCTCAACAGCTGATGCTCTCTGTCTCCAACATCTTCTTCATGAAGGAAAGAGTTTCCATGTGCTACCTCTCCACGAGTTAACATAGCTCTTCTTCGATCCTCCTGACTTTCCTCGAACCTTGTCCTCCTCTCCACCTCTCTTGACGCAGCAGTCACAACGGCAGGATGAGCAGCCTGTAACGCCTTGCTCACTGCGGATTGAATGAATAATTCCAGCTGAGCAGGAGTGAAAGTTATTTTCTCCGGGGTTCTTTCATCATTTCTCACTTCCCTTGCTTCCTCAACCTCCTCTTCCACCCTATGGGGTATATGCTCTGCTCCTGCCACTGCGTCCCTCTCCATCAACTCTTCCTCCTCTTCTTCATCAAACTCCCTCCTCAAGTTCCTAGCTAGAGCTCGATCGTCTCCTTCCATAACTCCACAAGATAGAAAATTCTTTCACAAGAAAAAGGGAAGGATTCTCACTTACCTTTTTCCTCGATTTCCCACAGACGGCACCAATTTGTAAATGTAAGATTGTCTTTTTGCTTTTTTTCTCTCTCTCGTTTTTGTAATTTTTTTAGAATGAATGCTTTTGTCTTTTTCTTTGGATTATATATCCTTTGTTTTTCTTCTTTAATGGACTCCACAAATATATGTTTTGGGCCTTCATAAATATATGTTTTGGGCTTAACAAATATATGTATATGTATTAGATTATATTGGGCCTTGTAAATGGGCCAGTAATTTTTAGATTGGATCGAGCCCAATTTCTGGATTGGGCCCAATCTTTAACCCGTATCAACTTTCCAGTGTGTCACTGATTCATCAACAACCGTGCTCCCTCCTTCCAGGGCCGTTCGATCAGACAAATGGCGAATTCTGATTGGTCGTCGATATCCTCTACTGTGGTCCCAACAGTAGTGAGTTTCTTTGGAGCTGGTGGCCTTTCCTGATCCATCCGTATACAAATGAAGGTGTTTCAATCCACGTTTTCAGTTTTCACCAAACCTAATTAATTAAAATATTGGTTAAAATTGGTAAAATATGAATTCGTTTTTATATTAAAGGATGCAAAAACTAGTAAAATTGTCAGACATGGGATTCAATAAACTAGTACAAGTGTCCTGCGATGTTGGAGCATTTAAATTTTATTATTTATATATTTCGCTATAAAATTGTTAGGCATGAAAAAATAATAAAGTATTGGGTGTAATTTTATTTTAATTTAATATATATCGTGTAAAAAATTAAGTTTCTGATAATATCTCATTGAATATTCATGTAATGCATGGATAAATAAATTTTTAAGTGTTAGTAATTTTTTGATATAAAAAGTGCTGATGATAAAAAACAAAATATAAATCTTCTAATTTATTTCAATTTAATCTACTACACATATAAATATAAGTTTTAGTTATCTATCATTTTCATCACACTTTACTATTATTTTGTCACCGTTGGTCTGGAAAAAAGCTTATGCAAATATACGTTCAATAACTTATAATAAGTGTATAATGGTGATATTATTATGTATTAAAATAAATCTTGATAATATTTCAACCTCATATGCTACTTGTGTGACGAGATAAATAAAATTCAAGTACTACTAATCGTTTGATATAAAACTGTTGGCCATGAAATTCTTCAAATTTATTTCAATATTTTAATCTACAATCAATATAATTTATGAATTTTTATTTTTTACTTCGATCATAGGTTGTTTGACTACTTCACTATTGGAAGAAAAAAAAAAAAAAAAAACTGATTCAAATGCATTTCAGTACCTTACTAGTAATGATTGTAAATTTTATATTAAATTTCTGCTGCAATCATTTTTCAAATATTAAGAATTTTTAGACAACATATTAATTGTTTAAGTTTATTTATTTAATTTATTACATTTATGAATATATATGTATTAGTCATACCTTTTAGTTATGCTAACTATATATATATATATATATATATTAGTATAAGGCTAGTGTAATACACGGGTTCAAATAATTTAATTTAATAAATGAAGTAAAAAAAATTATATAGAAAAAATTTATGATTTTGTATCCATCTAAATTAATATGAAATATAATGTAATTTTAATTAATATATTATTTAATTGTTGAAATAAATATTTCATAATGTGTGTAGATAAATTATATTGAATACATATTAAAAATATTAAATAATTTTTAAATATATTATTTTACAATTACATATTTCTAGTGAAGAAAGAATCTTACATGTATAAAAGGATAGATTGACACATCTAAAAAAAATATTCATTATGACGTAAGTTTTATATATATATATATATAGTTTGTATTGAAAAATTTATCAATAATTTTATTCAATATTTTAAATTTTTTAATTATATATATTAATATTTATATATATCTAAAAAAATATCTATATTTATAAGATAATTTATTTATATAGAAAAAAAAAGTTCATGTGAGAAATAATTGTTCGAGCTTCGTATTAGTGTCATGTGACACTTTGGTCCTTCTTTTATATATAGATGTGTGTGAATAACATATTCAAATTATTAAATAATTTTTAAATGTATGATTTCAATATTATATATTTCTAATGAAGAAAAAATAGTACATGTATACATTGATAGATTGTCACACTTGAAAAAATTGGTTCATTATAGCATAAGTTTTTTTTAGTTTGTATTGAAAAAATTATCAATAATCTTTTTCGATATTTTAATTTTTTAATTATATATATATATAAATATATACACATATATTAATCTTTATATATATTTAAAAGATATCTATATTTATAAGATACTTTATTTAAATATAAAAAATATTTAATGTGAGAATTAATTGTTCGAGCTTTGTATGAGTATCATGTGACATTTTTTTGTCCTTCTTTTATATATATAGATGTGTGTAAATAAATTATATATATTGTCTTCATATTAACAATATTAAATAATACTTAAATATTACTTTTTTCTAGTGAAGAAAAAAATCTTACATGTATAAAATGATAGAGTGTCGCATTTGAAAATTTTGGTTAATTTATTATAGCAAAAAAAAGTTTATAGGAAAAAAGTTTTTTTTTTTTAATAGTTTGTACTGAAAAAATTATCAATAATCTTTTTCAATATTTTAAATTTTTTAATTATATATATATATATATTAATCTTTATATAAATCCAAAAGATTTCTACATTTATAAAATAATTTTGTTTAAATAGGAAAAAAAAACATTTCATGTGAGAATTAATTGTCCAAGTTTTGTATGAGTGTTATGTGGCGCTTTTGGTCCTTTTTTTATATATAATATATGCAATATAATGTAGTTTTAGTTAATATATTATTTACTATCTAAATACTATGTAGTTTTATGTATAAAGATTTTATATATAATGTAGTTTTATAATTACTCTTGGTTTAGGTAGTTTTATATATAAAGATTTTACACCTAAGTAAAATGATAAATTGTCACATTTAGAAAATTGGTTAATTTATTATATTATGAATTATTTTTTATAGTTTGAGAAAATTATCAATAACCTTTTTTGGTATTTTAATTTTTTACTTATATATATGTAGTAATTATATGTACATATATATGCAGGAGTGAGCCAATAACACATTTTCCCTTCATCATCACAGTCATGGATTTCGACGAAGAATTTGGAATGGATTAACACGCGCATTAAACGACCAATGCATTGAGATTTGGCTTTGTCGACGGGGAGACGTTCGACTAATTCAGAAAGTGTGATTGGTTTGCCATGACTGTGGATCACATCTGGTATGCCTAGCTGAACTGCATATTTTAGGGACATGGAGTTTATGAAGGTGAATATTTGGTTCCATATATGAGCTTGAGCTTCAAGGAGTTGCTCTGTGGATACTTCTGCATTTGCAAATGCAATATCTCCATTCATCACTGACATTGCAATGTAATTTGCAGATTAATCCAAAGAGTCTATGTTACTATATATAGAAATTCTTTTAACTTTGAATTTTGTGAGTAATAGAGAATCAAACTCGACATGTAAATAGCTCAACCCACATGTCTAGGGCTTGTGTAAAAGAGTGAAAATTGTGAAGAGAAGAAATAAAAGCTGACAATTATACTTATTCGACATCGATCGAATTTCAAATCTCTTGCTGAGGATGCAACGGAGTCCAACTTAATATAGTTGTGGGAGTTTCAAACTCCAACAAATCGAACGATACTCAGAGAGGTAGAAACTCAATCTTCAAATGAAAATCAACTCTGAGGTGTAAGGACATTTTCGAGCATTTGAGGTAAGATCTACACGTTAATTACAAGATAATTAAGGTTACACGTGTTAAGACAAAAACATGTTAATCACTATCCAATGTTGGTTAGGATTATTGGTAATTTGAAACCATTAATCCATAGGAGTTAAGGTAGATTAATAGTAAGAATGAAATAATTATAAGAGCCTTTTCAAATATGTAATTGATGATTTGCATATATCGACTTTCCACAGAGATAGTTAGGTTTATTATAGTAGTAAAATCCACATCAATCATAATCTAACTAAAATTTATTTTTAACATACAATATATAAAATAAATCATTTTAGTGATGTTTAGAAAGATATTTATATTGCATATATAAAAGCAAAATTTTGGTTTGAATGACTTTCTATTAGATTCAAATATTTGCGTGATTTATGATAATAAGTGTTTTTTAAGTGTATATATATATATACACACACTAAAAGAATAACCATAAAGGACACTTGTCAATCCCACAAATTTTCTCATTTTAAATTTTCTTTTTACAAATTAAATTTATTTAAAACCTAATTAATAATGTTGCTATTAAATGTTATCAAGATTAATATTGATAATATACATTAGTAAATAATTTGTTAAAGTAACACATACTACAAAATTGATTTATAAATTTGAAAATTTGTTAATTTGAAAAAATTTAGAATAAAATAAAAATCAACAAATAATGAAAAAATAAAATAAATGTCGGTTGATTGAAAAGAAATTATTCAGATGTTTCAAACTAATTAATTATTAAAATTATAAAGTTTTTTCGAATATATGTTTTAAAATATTATATGAAATTTATTTGAAAATATGTGACTTTAATTTTGTATCAATTCATAAAAATAAAATTTGAGGATTTGAATACTGATCTTCTAAATAATAGAGAAAAAATAATCATGTTCTTTTAGAATTGTAGTTAGGTATCATTCACATTAGAAAACTAATGCAACGTTAATATATTTTCCTATATAATTAATAATTACTTTTCTTTCTAAAATTACTAAATTTAATTTAAATTTTGTAATCCTTTATATTTCACGCACTACTAGAAAACAATTAAATTACAACAGAAATTCCAACGGAAATAATAACCGTTGGAATTTCCAACATAATTTCCAACGGAATTCAACGCTGTTGGAAATTCCGTTGGAATTTTTATAATTTCCAATAGAATTTCCAACGGAACTCAACGCCGTTGGAAATTCCGTTGGAATAATGTTGGAATTTTTTTTGTGATTGTATATTCCAACGGAAAAGTACCGTTGGAATGTTCCGTTGGAATCGTTTTTCCGTTGGAATTTACGTCGGAATTTAAATTCCAACGCCCCTTTTTCCGACGGTCCACTTCCGTTGGAATTTCCGTTGGAATGAAGAATTCCAACAGAATTTGGCAAAATTCCAACGGTATTTTACAAAATTCCAACGAAATTGTTCCGTTGGAATTTGAGTGATTTCTAGTAGTGACGGGTTCTATACTAGTACTTATATATATAAAAGTACGACCACTTATGCCACATGTCAAGTACACAATCTTTCTCATAAAAATAATTTTAAATAAAAGATTTAATGAATGAAATTTTAAATACAATTGCCTTTAATTAGATTAATTAATAACTTTAAATCAATGTTTATAAGAAACATTACAAAATAATACAACAAAGTTAGCATATGCATATGCTATGCATGTGGCATATAGTTAGATTTGTTAAAATAACTTATGGTATACATATACAGAAATTATTCTTATATTTAATATTTGTTTAATTTGGAAAAGTTACATAAGAATATAAATTAATACAATATAAAAAATAAAATGATGGTGAATTGATTAAAAAATTCAAATTCCATTTATCTTTTAATTGAAAACAATATTCAGCACCTATTCAAGACTTTAACAATAAAAAATAAAAAAATGGTCAAAATTATGAATAATACAATAAATATAGTAATATATATTTGTCAAAATAACAAATAAAATATTATTTATATCCTTTACAAACATAAACACATTTCAACAATTAAATAGTATATTAACCGCATTATGTTATATTTAGTGATAGATTAGATGATATGCATTGCACAAAATCAGAAATTTATTTTTGCTACATAAATAATATCGAAAAAAATAAATTTTATCAAGTTCAATTTATTTATTTAAAATCTTGTGTATGACATGGATCTTATGTTAGAGATAAGTATTAATTATATAACAAACAAAATTAAATATCTTATCATAAACAGTTGTGTTGTTGTTATATGTTTAACTAATTTAATTAGCGTGGTCTAAGAATGTAGACTAGACATATTAAATTGAATTAAATGTCTATACAACGAAATGCATTAATTAATGAACTAATAAATGATTCCAATAAAAACGTGCATAAAAATATTAAGTTTGTTATTTTAGTCATTAATTCTGATTATATAAATACATATTGCTTTATCTGCCTGTTATTTAGTCATTAACTCATTTGCCTTGTTATTATTATGTATCTAATTATATAAATAGAGATTGCTTTTGTGGGTTTGATTTCTTAATTGATAACTAGCAGTATATCCGCGCGATGCGCAGTTTATTATTTATTATGACAAATAAGATTATTAATAATATAATAAATTTATTATATTAAAATATTACTCATGAGATCTTATTATTTTGAGATTTGTAAAAAATCCGTATTTTTTTAATGATGATGATGACAATGACAACAACAACGACGACAATATATAACAAAAACAATAATAATAGTAATAATAATAGTTTTGTGTTTTGTGTACCTTAATTATAAGTGATTAATTATATTTGTTAATTTATGTGTTCTATTCATATTTTTGTTCCTTTATATCTTAGAATTATATTTAATAATTTGTAATAATTTTCTACATTTTTTAGATGGATTTATTTTACAAACACTGTATTTATTAAAAAACTTAGTTTATATTTAAAAACTTTAGGTTTCAAATTCATTTTACAATTAAAACATTATTTTTTTAGAATTTTGAAACCATTTTAAAATATTTTTTCTTATAGTTATATCTATTGCATATATGTTTGAATTTATTTTTAAATGTTATTTGTGGATTTTTTTAGATTAACCTCACAACATTATTAGATTATTATTAGTTTTACTTTCAAATTTAATTATTATTTTTAATAAATTTATAATAGTTTTTAAACTTTTAAACATTTTACAGCCCTTCGTAAAATGAAATTTAGCTTTTAGACCTATTTTTCACATTTATATATTAAAATTACAGAATTTTCAAATTTTTGACAATGTAAATTTCATTATTTTTAGATTTTTTAATTATATCATTAAGACATAATCATATAATAATACCATCCAAAATAATTTCCTGTATTTCATTTTACCCCTATATTAAATTAAAAGACTACTTATTATATTTAAAATATATATGAAACTTATTTTATAAGATTCTCAAATAAAACAATTTTTCTATTGGTCAATGGCAAATCAGTAATTATCTCCAATTTTACAATTGAGTGGCAAATGTGTAAAATTTGTCAACTTCTTTCTTTTTATATATAGTATAGATTCGAATTAAGATATACAACATTTTAGATTAGAAAATATTCTAACAGAATTATAGCATGATAATGAAAAGCTTTATTAAAAAAAAAAAAACTTCTCAACAATGAATTAATATTCTTCATAATTTCAAAAAGCTTTGACAAATAAGTTTCATTTATTGATTATTATTGCAACTTTTCAATTTCAATTGCCAATATGTGTGCACACAATTACAAATTAATGTAGATGAAGATTGTTTAAATTGTATTATATATCAACTAATTAATGTATTGGTGAGTTGATCTTCTAACTAAACACAAAATGTAGAGTTGAAAACTACTATTAAAAAATAAAAAAAAGACTCGGTATTTAAAATTGAGATAATGAATGCTTCATAGCAATCACATGGTATGAGAATATTATTGTAAGCAAGTTTGGCTGTCTCATTAATTTGATTTGATAGATTGAAAGCCTCTCTATAACTAATGACGATTTTGTAATACCTTTTCTTCAACGCAAAAATTAGTTCGAGATTCAACTGATGATTGTTTGGTTTTATCTCATGAAATATGCCTATGAGACTATTTCATACAGTGACGAAGCCAAAATTTCCATTGAGGGGTCCGTTAAACTATTTTTATATAATTGGAAAAACTCATATGTATTAATCATTTTATAGAAACCTCATTTACAAGGATAAATGTAATTCCATTAAAGTTAATATCTTTAATTTTAAAAAATAAATCAGAAAAGTTCTTTACTTTTGATATTATGTGGTGAATTTTTTTCGCTAATTTTGATGGGTGAATAAGATTGTAGATAGATTAGATTTAAGAATGTAAATAGTAGGAATTTTGAGTAATTTCTAATAGAGTTTTTTTTTTTTTTGCCCTGTAATATACGGGGTCTGGCATTTTTGCACAGGAATGTATCGGGCTGGCAATTTTGCCCCGTATTGATTCAAAAATGTGCAAATGTTGCCCAATTTCAGCCCGAACTGCTTAATTGGGCCTGAATTGCTGACGTGGAATAAAATTGACTTTCAATTCGGGTCAATCCAATCAAAATCTGCCACGTGGAATTATTTATATTATGTGGCATTTTTAAAAATAAAAATAAAAAAATTAAAAGCAAAATAAAAATAAAGATCAAAATTAAAAAAAGATAATCTTCTTCATCCTCCCACAACATTTGGGAGGTCAAGAACACTGCACTTTAGGTGGGGGAATGCGTCGGCAATAGCCTTAGCCATTGTCCCGGTTCCACCTCCGACATCCACCAATGACTTGATCCCTTGGAACACATGCTTGTAATCTCTGATAAGTGCATGAGCCACCACTCTTGAGTCGCTAACCATAGCTTCATTGAACACCCAATTCAGCTTTGGCTCCTGCTGTGCTTTCTCCCACAACGTCGCATTATGAGCCATTTCAAATGGCGCAGGATGGTGGTCCTTGTCAGTAAGCCATTCACTCATATGGTCCCATGATTTTGTCAATATGGGATCCAATATGAGCAGCACAACTGGGGCCACAGTCAAAGGCGCGTCCTTGAAGAGGAGACGAGATGCAGGAGTGAGCCAATAACACATTTTCTCTTCATCAGCACAGTCATGGATTTCGACGAAGAATTTGGAATGGACTAACACGCGCATTAAACGACCAATGCATTGAGATTTGGCTTTGTCGACGGGGAGACATTCGACTAATTCAGAAAGTGTGATTGGTTTGCCATGACTGTGGATCACATCTGGTATGCCTAGCTGAACTGCATATTTTAGGGACATGGAGTTTATGAAGGTGAATATTTGGTTCCATATATGAGCTTGAGCTTCAAGGAGTTGCTCTGTGGATAATTCTGCATTAGCAAATGCAATATCTCCATTCATCACTGACATTGCAATGTAATTTGCAGATAAATCCAAGTCTATTATATATAGAAAGTCTTTTAACTATGGATTTTGTGTGCTAAATCCAAAGAGACTATGTTACTATATATAGAAATTCTTTTGGAGCAGATACACTCAAGTTAATATGATTAAATAAATAAGAAATTTTACCAACATAAATTATTTTGAAAATCTTGCTGGCACGTATTCAAAAAAAATAATTTGTTTGCGAATTTTAATTTTTTGTAATGTTTAAACTAGGTGTCAGATTTACTAAAAAAAAATTGGTATTATCTTACTTCAATCATCTATGATCTGCTTCAATTTTCTGAAATTGGAATAATCTTAAAAGAAGGGCTGATATATTCATTTGACCCTTATTATGAAAATTAAAGCTTCAATTAATCATATGCAGTATAGTTGTGATTATTTAGCTTCAATCTTTTGCGTTTTATAATCCAAACTTCAATATTCTCTTGTTGGGATTCTCTAAAGGTAAGTGCTGAATATTTTGAACCTTTGCCAGCTAGATTTTTTACCAATATATGTGATTATAAATATATAGTTATCCCCACAAAAAATATATCATTAGCTTTTAAATATTATTGCAAAGATCATGGCTTCCATAAGAAATGGACAGGAACTACCTCTCTATCCCATGAATGGTGGCAATGGGCCTCTTAGTTATGTCCTAAACTCCTCTTACCAGGTACATATCTATTTTCTGATCATGTTATAATTAACATGAGCTTTTACTTGAAGCTAAGATGAATCAATCATGCATGTTTCATTACTTAAAAATCTTGTGTTTGCAGAGAGGTGTACTAGATGTAGCAAAGCCGATTATTGAAGAAGAAGTTGCGAAAAAATTAGAAGTCAAGCATTTGGGTTCAATTAAGGGATTGTGGATCGTTGATTTTGGGTGCTCAACTGGCCACAACTCTTTTCCAGCCATAGATATCATCATTGAAGCCATTAGCCAAAAGCATGAGTCCCTGAATCTAATCAAAACCCTAGAATTCTACGTCTTCTTTAACGACATTCTAGCCAATGATTTCAACACCCTAATCAGTTCACTGCCACCCCACAGGAAGTACCATGCAGCCGCAGTGCCGGGTGACTTCCGGCGCCGTCTGCTACCGGAATCTTCCATTCACTTTGCCTACTCATCCTGTTCGCTTCACTGGCTGACGAAGGTCCCAAAAGCTGTGGCTGATAGGGATTCTCCGGCTTGGAACAAAGGCCAAATTATGTACACACAAGATCGAAAAGAAGTTCGTGGTGCTTATTTGAAGCAGTTTGAGAAGGATATGGAGTCTTTCTTGGAATGTAGGGCCATAGAAATGGTGGATGGAGGGTTGATGGCCCTTATACTGCCTGGAGTCCCACCTTTGTGGGACCCTCAAACTGAATACACTGCACAATCATATAGCAATCTTTTGGGATCTTGTCTCATGGACATGGCCAATGAGGTACTTCTTGTTGTTTTTGATATTATATAACCTCGTGAATTGCATCCTTATTTGAATGTTTTCTTGTCTCATATAGAAAGTTTGATTGTTGGCTTCATCTAATGATGATAATAACTTAATGATATTAGGGGAGAATCAATGAAGAAGAAATAGACTCATTCAACCTTCCATGGTACTTTGCCACCCCACAAGAGCTGATGGGCATATTGGAAAGGAGTGAGAGTTTCAGCATTGAAAGAAGAGAGATTCTAAACAACCCCGGAAAATATAGTAGTGTGTCCACACCAGATGCTAGTGCGAGAATCTACAGGGTGGCTCTTGAGGGATTGCTCACCAATCACTTTGGAGTTGAAATCATTGATGAATTATTCCACATTTTTACCCACAAGATTGCAGTTTCACCTGTTTTCATGGACCCTTACAACGATGTAGCCATAATGATTCTTGTTGTCCTGAAGCGTAAAACGGATGAGCATATGAGGTCCTCTGTTCCAAACTATTCATGAAAATCCAGAGATCGATCAACATATATATATGCTTCATTCTGTTACATGTTTCTTCCTTCAGTTCAAAGTTGTGTATCTGTTAAGAACATAAAATTTTGTTGGTGATGATTTGTGGTGATAAAAACATGAAGTCATGTTGTAAATGAAGTGTTGAAATTGTTGGCAGGTCCATTTCCCTTTGGGCAGTAACGTTTCATCTACTTTTGACATAAGGTATTATCATAAACATTTGAAATAATAAACATCTGGTATGCCTAGCTGAACTGCATATTTTAAGGACATGGAGTTTATGAAGGTGAACATTTGGTTCCATATATGAGCTTGAGCTTCAAGGAGTTGCTCTGTAGAAAGTTCTGCATTAGCCAATGCAATATCTCCATTCATCACTGACATTGCAATGTAATTTGCAGATAAATCCAAGTCTATTTATTATATATAGAAAGTCTCTTAACTTTGGATTTGTGTGCTGAATCTAAGAGTCTTTGTGTGCTATATATAGAAATTCTTTTAACTTTGAATTTTGTGAGTAATAGAGAATCAAACTCGACATGTAAATAGCTCAACCCACATGTCTAGTAGTGCTTGTGTAAAAGAGTGAAAATTGTGAAGAGAAGAAATAAAAGCTGACAATTATACTTATTCGACATCGAATTTCAAATCTCTTGCTGAATTTTTTTGAGGATGCAACGGAGTCCAACTTAATATACTTGTGGGAGTTTCAAACTCCAACAAATCGAACGATACTCAGAGAGGTAGAAACTCAATCTTCAAATGAAAATCAACTCTGAGGTGTAAAGACATTTTCAAGCATTTTTGAGGTAAGATCTACACGTTACTAGATAATTAAGGTTACACGTGTTAAGACAAAAACATGTTAATCACTACCCAATGTTGGTTAAGATTATTGGTAATTTGAAACCATTAATCCATAGGAGTTAAGGTAGATTAATAGTAAGAATGAAATAATTATAAGAGCCTTTTCACATATGCAATTGATGATTTGCATATATCGACTTTCCACAGAGATCGTTAGGTTTACTATAGTAGTAAAATCCACATCAATCATAATCTAACTAAAATTTATTTTTTACATACAATATATAAAATAAATCATTTTAGTGATGTTTAGAAAGATATTTATATTGCATATATAAAAGTAAATTTTTGGTTTGAATGACTTTCTATTAGATTCAAATATTTGCGTGATTTATGATAATAAGTGTTTTTTAAGTTAATTTAGTGATTATGATTGAGTGGGTAGATCATAACTAAATCATAAAATTTAGTTACATGTATCATGAGTCGTGAAATCTTTATTTATATATTATTTTATATACTAAAAGAATAACCATAAAGGACACTTGTCAATTCCACAAATTTTCTCATTTTAAATTTTCTTTTTATAAATTAAATTTATTTAAAACCTATTTAATGTTGCTATTAAATGCTAGCAAGACTAATATTGATAATATACATTAGTAAATAATTTGTTAAAGTAGCACATACTACAAAATTGATTTATAAATTTGAAAATTTGTTAATTTGAAAAAGTTTAGAATAAAATAAAAATCAAAAAATAATGAAAAAATAAAATAAATGTGGGTTGATTGAAAAGAAATTATTCAGATGTTTCAAACTAATTAATTATTAAAATTATAAAGTTTTTTCGAATATGTGTTTTGAAATATTATATGAAATTTATTTGAAAATATTTGACTTTAATTTTGTATCAATTCATAAAAATAATATTTGAGGATTTGAATATTGATTTTCTAAATAAAAGAGAAAAAGATAATCATGTTCTTTTAGAATTATAGTTAGGTATCATTCACATTAGAAAACTAATGCAACATTAATATATTTTCTTATATAATTAATAATTATTTTTCTTCTTAAAATTATTAAATTTAATTTAAATTTTGTAATCCCTTATATTTCACGGGTTCTATACTAGTACTTATACATATAAAAGTAATGCCACATGTCAAGTACACAATCTTTCTCATAAAAATAATTTTAAATAAAAGATTTAATAAATGAAATTTTAAACACAATTACCTTTAATTAGATTAATTAATAACTTTAAATCAATGTTTATAAGAAACATTACAAAATAATACAAAAAAGTTAACATATGCATATGCTATGCATATGGCATATAGTTAGATTTGTTAAAATAACTTATGGTATACATATACAGAAATTATTCATATATTTAATATTTGTTTAATTTGGAAAAGTTACATAAAAATATAAATTAATACAATATAAAAAATAAAATGATGGTGAATTGATTAAAAAATTCAAATTCCATTTATCTTTTAGTTGAAAACAATATTCAGCAACCATTCAAGACTTTAACAATAAAAAAAAATGGTCAAAATTATGAATAATACAATAAATATAGTAATATATATTTGTCAAAATAACAAATAAAATATTATTTATATCCTTTACAAACATAAACACATTTCAACAATTAAATAGTATATTAACCGGCAAAAACTTTTATGAGTCAGGTGCATGGATTTAAGATCCATGCACCTGACCCGACCCGTTCACGCGCCCAAAACGTGCCTCCCACGCGCTGAAGCTCATTCAAAATTCGCACAAATAGACCAACCTTTGTATATAGTTAAACCAACCTTTGTGTATAGTTAGACCAACCATGTGTAGGTAGGTCTAACTATATACAAAAGTATGTCTAACATATATAAATGTATGTTTAACTGTATGCAAAAGTATGTCTAACATATACAAATGTATGTTTAAGTATACATAAAGGTATGTCTAACACAACGTAAAGGTATGTCTAACATAACGTAGTGGTATGTGCCAAAATTCAAAAATCAAGCCAAAAAAAGATAAGACATGGAATTTGGGCAGAACTGGTATGTCTAACATAGCTTAAAGGTATGTCTAACATAACGTAAAAATATGTCTAACATATACTATTGGTATGTGATTTTTTTCAAAAAATCATGAGCAAAAAAAAAAAAAAAAAAGAAGGGTGCGGTCCCCCTAACCCAGATCCAACCCTGATTCACAAGAGACTTACTCATATTAACAGCATTATGTTATATTTAGTGATAGATTAGATGATATGCATTGCACAAAATCAGAAATTTATTTTTGCTACATAAATAATATCGAAAAAAATAAATTTTATCAAGTTCAATTTATTTATTTAAAATCTTGTGTATGACATGGATCTTATGTTAGAGATAAGTATTAATTCTATAACAAACAAAATTAAATATCTTATCATAAACAGTTGTGTTGTTGTTATATGTTTAATTAATTTAATTAGCGTGGTCTAAGAATGTAGACTAGACATATTAAATTGAATTAAATATCTATACAACGAAATGCATTAATTAATGAACTAATAAATGATTCCAATAAAAAACATGCATAAAAATATTAAGTTTGTTATTTTAGTCATTAATCCTGATTATATAAATACATATTGCTTTATCGGCCTGTTATTTAGTCATTAACTCATTTGTCTTGTTATTATTATGTATCTAATTATATAAATAGAGATTGCTTTTGTGGGTTTGATTTCTTAATTGATAATTCGAATTAAGATATACAACATTTTAGATTAGAAAATATTCTAACAGAATTATAGCATGATAATGAAAAGCTTTATTAAAAAAAAAAAACTTCTCAACAATGAATTAATATTCTTCATAATTTCAAAAAGCTTTGACAAATAAGTTTCATTTATTGATTATTATTGCAACTTTTCAATTTCAATTGCCAATATGTGTGCACACAATTACAAATTAATGTAGATGAAGATTGTTTAAATTGTATTATATATCAACTAATTAATGTATTGGTGAGTTGATCTTCTAACTAAACACAAAATGTAGAGTTGAAAACTACTATTAAAAAATTAAAAAAAAAGACTCGGTATTTAAAATTGAGATAATGAATGCTTCATAGCAATCACATGGTATGAGAATATTATTGTAAGCAAGTTTGGCTGTCTCATTAATTTGATTTGATAGATTGAAAGCCTCTCTATAACTAATGACGATTTTGTAATACCTTTTCTTCAACGCAAAAATTAGTTCGAGATTCAACTGATGATTGTTTGGTTTTATCTCATGAAATATGCCTATGAGACTATTTCATACAGTGACGAAGCCAAAATTTCCATTGAGGGGTCCGTTAAACTATTTTTATATAATTGGAAAAACTCATATGTATTAATCATTTTATAGAAACCTCATTTACAAGGATAAATGTAATTCCATTAAAGTTAATATCTTTAATTTTAAAAAATAAATCAGAAAAGTTCTTTACTTTTGATATTATGTGGTGAATTTTTTTCGCTAATTTTGATGGGTGAATAAGATTGTAGATAGATTAGATTTAAGAATGTAAATAGAAGGAATTTTGAGTAATTTCTAATATTTTCAGATTTTTTGGGATGAAGGTGAAAGATTGTAGATGTGATATTAAATGAGATTGTGGATGAGAAAATGATGGATAAATGAGATTGTAGATAATATTTGGTGTGATGTATATTTTTATCTTATATATACACAATATTATTTTCCCTTCAAAATATGATATTTTTTATCTAATATATATAAAATATTATATTACAGTTAAAAAAATTGACATTTAAGGGGGCCAGTGACCCCTTGGCTTTTGTGCAGCTCCGTTCATATAAGTTAATATATATATATATATATATATATATATATAGAGTTAGTCTCCTGTGCAATTGATGCACATACAATTCGGGTCGGGTCCGGGTCGACCCGGATCCGAACACTTTTATTTATTTATTTTTTTTAATTTTATTTTTTCGCTTCAGGTTGTTACCTTTATGTTATATGCATGTGATCTTTATGTTATATGAGTGTGACCTTTATGTATAAATGTAATGACCTTTATATACTCTAACTTAGAAAAAAATGAAGAATTTTAGCAAAATTTGTACATATTTACGTTTATGTAATATTAGCTGCACATATATACATCCTTAAAATGCACTGAATTTTGAAAATTTCAAAAAAAATTCAAAGTTATGGATTATAAAGGTCATAATATTTGTACATAAAGGTCACAAGAATTGTACATAAAGGTTACAACAATACAACATAAAGGTCTTAATCTGAAACGAAAAAACCTGAAAATCTTCATTTTTTTTCTAAGTTAGTGAACATAAAGGTCATAACATTTATATATAAAGGTCACGCTTATATAACGTAAATGTCACATCCTTACAACATAAAGGTAACAGCCTGAAGCGAAAAAAAAAAGGAAATCCAGGTGCGTGGATCCGGGTCGGGTCGCCCCAGTTGCACCAATCAAAATCCGTGCACCTGGTGCACAGCAACATTTGCCATATATATATATATATATATATATATATAGGTATACTATCCCATGGTACCACATTTTATATAAGAAATCTTTTTTTATTATGAATGACAAAAGTTTTGATAATTTTCCACCTACAAATCAAGAAAATGGATAATATTGTCTTAATAAAAGTAAAAAAAAAAAGGTGAATTTTTCTGTCGGATGTTACACGAAATGTGCTCAATTTTTACAGGGTTATACGATATGTAAGTGTTATTTTATAGGATTACATACTATGATCGTGTTACCCTACGAAAAAAGTACTAAATTTAAACAATAATGATCATATCGTGTAAACTTCGAGCAAAACAAATAACTTGTTTTACTTTTTTCTTTTAAAAACAACTTTTGCCAAATTTCCTAAATTATGGCATGTTGTTATAAAACAATGATCTCCTTTTATCAATCTTGTTATTTTAGCCACGGAACTTTCTCTCTATATCAAACTATTCTAATTGGTGTTCCTAAAGATGTTTAAAATCTTATAAATCTATTTGTATGCTAATTAGTTTTTTAAAGATTTTATTTCATTTTGAAATTAGATGTTAGAGAGTCATAAACTGTTTAAAAAATAAAGAAAAATCTCACAATATACATTTAAAATATGATATGCAACATTTATTGAGCTCATCTTTTTTAATGATTAAATCTTGATCCGATTAATAATGAACATAAACCATAGTAAAGTTCTTATACATTCTTTATTTAATATACTAACCAATGATTTGGCATCTACATATATTATAATACAAGTGGTACTTTAGAGTCAAAAGATGTGGTTCATCGAGTTGCAGAATATATATATATACTTGCAATTTGAGAATCCAAGAAAAATAGTGTTGTGTTATCACTTGTCACTGTTGTTAGAGTGTTTCATTAATGAGTAGATCTAGTGTGAGACAGTCTCACGGATCTTTTTTTGTGAGACGGGTCAATCCATAACCCACACTTAGTAATTGATATGGAATATGTGAATATGGGTTCAGTTCATGGGTAATAAGGATCCGTCTCACGAAAATTATCCGTGAAACCGTCTCACATGAGTTTTTGTGTTCATTAATTTATTAAAATTCTCTAACCAGATTTCCACTAAAAATTCACAACCTTATCACAAAATCTATTCTATCTACTTTTTCTAATAATAATTATATTATCCTTAATTGGCTGCCTTATCTTTTAACTTCTTTTTTCCTCCTCTTTTAGTAATAATAATTATCATTATATAAAATTCAGAATATCAAAAGAATTAGACAGATCAATCATTGGCTGTTAAGTTAGGATTAATAAAATTGTATAAAACAAATTCAACATATATAATATAGTAACTTGTAATTCCAAGTGAGTTTGTTCGGTCAAACTTTATTTTGTGGATTATAAATTATGAGTCGACTTAGATTTATGAAGAAGTTGAATAAGAGTTTTGAAACTCTAAAATATGAAAACTTTGTTGAAAAGAAGAAGAAGATTTTTGGGTATTTTAAAAAAAAATCATTTTTTAGCTTTTCATCAAATATATATTATTGTCACACAATATTCGTTTTCCATTCTATTGCTATATTGTGTTCTCCTTTATTGGAGCATTTTATAAATATAATAAAAGAAATATTTCAGTCCACTTATTTTAGTAGAAATTAAGAAAAACAAACTTGTGGTGGGTAAGTTTTGATATTCTGTCAAATTCTAGTCCTCTTTGGGGTATTTTATTTTTCTAACCGAAAGTGACTGTTAAAATAATTCCAGATTTTCTGTGTTTCAACTTTGAATTCAAAGTTAAAAGCTGAAACACTAGTAGATTTGAATTTTACTGATCATTAAGAAATTTTAGATGCTTTTTACTTTGAATATTGTAATAAATAAATGATCAATTTGATCCATAGAGATTTATCTATCTTCTAATACAGCCCTAAATGCTTATACATATATATATATATATAGTTGTGAATTATTAAACAATTACATAGCATAGAAAAATCAAGTGTTAATTAAATAAAAACATATAAATCATTTCACAAAACTAGCTCCTTAATTAGAAAAACTATGTTTGATATTGCTTCAATCAATGGGGAATAAAAGTGTAAGTTAATGATTGAAAATATTTGAGGTGTTGAATTCCTATTGGATGATAGGAAGACATCAATCCTTGCACGATTCAATTTTCTAAATTCAGGAAATTCAACTGTAGATTATAAATTTAAGCCAATTTTGACAACTTATTTGGAAGTATATATCATAGGTAATGGGAACTCATCCATCAACCTCCACCATATCCGCCACCATCTCCTCCGCCGCCGCCGCACCACCACCACCACCACCACCACCACTCTTGGTCGATATATACAACTAATAATGCCTTCCAACATATCATTATTCACCCACACCATTAAATACTTATCATGAGAAAAAAGACGACATAAACTATAAATTTGTCACATATGATTTCAAACTGGCCCACCCTACCCCACCCCACCCCACCACCCATACCTCAAGCTCTTATTATTATCAAAGTAGTGCATGAATTAAAAGCAACATGGTGGGGAGGCATAAAAGGACCACTTTAGCCCTTCCAATGAAAGCTATGTTTTCACATTGTGGACAACATTGCTTTCCCACAACTGTTAGCTACTACACAAGCATATGTGGAAGATGAGATGACACATTAAGAATGTCTCTCTAGAAGTTTAATCGAATTGAGTCGAATCGACACATCGTCAAGTTCAATTAGCCCTAACTCGAAGCTCGAGCTCGATCCAACTTGATCAAGATTACCATATATAACATTAAGGCTAAATAATCTCATATGATCTTGTATCATACACAATAAGGTTCCCAAATTTTGGTATAGACAATCTTTACAAAAGTGAAAAAGAAAGCATGATAACAGCTCAGAATAAGATTAAACATAGTATCATACAACAGAAAAGGAAGAAGCATACTCTGCTAAGCGATTTATCGGTTTGCATCATATATCTTCGAAGCCTCGGAGAATTGCTCCCTGCTAAACGGTATGAGTTTGGATACGTATACAAAGTTGTCTCCGAGTTTCCAAATATCCTCGCATACACCATTTCTCCAAACATCCCGATCATAGGATCAGCCAGATGATTTACCCTATAGCTGCCTGTGTGATCTTCTTGTTGCTGAAACTGATACGAAGGGCTATTTGGTAATAACACGTTGTTGTTGCATCTGGGGCTAGAAGGCCGGTGTGGTATGAGATGGGAGAGCTTGTGCTTGGACGAGTGGCCTCGGCCATAGAGGGGTATAAGTGTCTTTTCTGACACTTCACTCTTGCAAACAGGGCACTGTGGGTGGTTCTGGTAGTCGGCATTGTTGTCACGGAAACTGATCCAACGGTATATACAAGGCCAACAATAGAGATGTCCACAGAATGTGACCACAGGGTCTTGCACGAAGTCGAGGCATATGTTACAATCAAATCCAACGGACGGATTTGTATCTGATTCATCGTGGGTTGAGGCCATGGATTTCAAATTCTCAAATGAAGCTCCACCATCGTTCGTTTCTGCTCGTTGGAGATACTGCTCCATGGTAGCTAGACAACCTCAATTGCCTGAACACAAATGTCTGAACAGATCTGTTATGAAAAGAGATTATTAACTCCCACATTCGATATAAAGCAAAATGAAAACAAGAAATCAAATGAAAAGACATCTAAACCACTGACAATCAAAAGCAAGATGGAATGACGAATCAACTGAATTTCGTTATCAACGTGCTTATAATTTCTTCAACATTTGGTCAATGAGTAGAAATTATTGATTTCTTGACTAATGAACATTCTAAATGAGAGATTTTTCCTACAAATTGAATCTCACGACATTAAATAATTAGGTACGAAATTTGTGCAACACTTATTCTAAGCAAAAAGCATCCATCAATTCTTTGGACAACATTATTATTCATCAACCATAATATAGCTCCCAACCCACTACCTAACCTCCTTGAAATTAAATAAGTAAGCATCAACTAATCAAACAAAGCTTGATTTACACAACAAATCCTAGATATGAAACAAAACACACTATGTTATGATCTTGTCCTTTTGTTTCCTCTTTAATTTATTCTAGCTATAAAATATATTCATAACAAGAAACATGAAACGAAGAGATTGAAGTATCTACAAATTCCACAGAAAAGATAGAATTATGATGATGAACAATGTGGATAATCAAAGAAAGGGGCAAATCAAAAATAAAATTTCAAACTCTGCAAAAAAAGAGTGATAATACAAATATCATAACTCAGTCAATGATTTCAAGAGGAGCAAAATCCGGCGAAAATCAAGAAAACTCGTTATTACCGAGTGATTGTTCACGCAACAGAACACAAGAACCCTAAAGAAATCACAACATGGAAACATTAATGGTAACTCCAAATTCAAGAAAAACATACAAAATTCTTGACCTTTAGGCTGAAATCTTTATCTTAATTTCGAGTAAACTCATATGAACTGAAATCGAAAATCCAGATATTAAATTCCTCAATGCGATGGAGGATCAATGATTTTTATCAACATCACATTTCCCAAGAAGAAACAAGTAGCACAAAACTCCAAAAATCGCCAACCAGACAGCCAGACTTGAAGATCATCATACCAAGACAAGAACAAAGGAAAAACCCTCCACAGAAAGACCCAAAATCTCATTCTTTAAAAAAGAATTAATAAAAAGACAAGACAAGAAACGACCATATCGGTAATAAGAATAGGATGCATACCAAGAATTCAAAAGGGTCTTCTCAGAACATGAAAAGCTCTCGATCGCAATGACTCACTCGTGATATATATATATATATATATAGAGAGAGAGAGAGAGAGAGCGGAAACACGGGTTGCAGCTTTTTCAGGGTAAAGGAAAGAATTACTGTGGAAAAAGGAGAAGCTAATCCCAAATATGAGTTTGAAGAGAGAGAAAGGGAGTGTGTGAGAGAGAGAATGAGTATGTGTACGTAGAGATGAAGCAGGAGATGGCGTTGAGAAGAGAAAAGGCCATCAGGTTTGTGTGTATATATACAAAAAAGTAGTGTATGTATAGGCGTGAAGGTGACGTTGGTTTGTTGAGTTTCTGTGAATAGAGTACTTCTGGATAGACATATAATTCACCCTCCTGCTGACGTGGCTACCTCCCCGCGCGTGACCCCCACTCTCCGGTTCTTTTTTTTGTATTCCTTTTCTAGTGCTACTAGCAAATCAAATGATGATAATATCTCCCAATATTTTATTTAGGAGTAAGTATCCTCTGTATCAGATCAGTGCATGGATTTTAGATTCATGTAATCGAGTTGAATTTGGGTTACCTGAGCCGCTTTTTTTTTTATTTTGTTTTCGCTCTACCTTTTTTAAAATTTTGGTCATGATTTTTACTTATGTTAATGATACCTTTATGTAATGTTTAAAGTTATGTTAAGGATACATTTATGCTCAAATTTCATACATTTAAGTTACGTTAGACATACATTTAGGTTATGTTAAGGATATTTTAGGTAATATTTAGGGATTTATATTAAGGATACCTTTATACCCAAATTTCATACATTTACGTTACGTCAGACATACCTTAAGGTATGTGACCTGGAGCGAATTCTAAGGGTATCAAATCGGGATTTCAAAGGAACCTGGAATCACGATTTCAAAGGTATCCTTAACATCACCCAAATGTATCCTTAACATAACCTAAATGTATGTTTAACATAACTAAAATGTATTCTTAACATAACTAAATGTATCCTTAACATAACCTAAATGTATGCTTAACATAATCAAAAGGTATTCTTAACATAACGTGGTATGTAACCTGAAATCAGGATTTCAAAGGTATCCTTAACATAACCAAAATGTATTCTTAACATAACTAAAAGGTATCCTTAACGAGCAAATTTGAGTGGATTTGAGCGCATCCACCCAGGTGCGTGGGAAGCGCGTGGGAGCGCGTACACGGGTGGGTCGGGTCAGGTACATGAATTTAGGATCCATGCACCTGATGCACATAAGTTTTTGTGTTCATTTAATAAATAAATACGTCTCAAACTTGGTGAATTTTTTTTTCACTTCGGGCCGTCTAACGTATAATAGGATTTAAGTATATCATATATAAGTATGAATATGTGTTTTATAGATATGTTTTTATAGGTATAAATATAAGTTTTGTGAGTATGTTTTTTATTGTTATAACTTATAAGTATGTTTTTTTCTGTTATAAATATGTGTTTTACGAATCCATCATACGTGAGGTGAGGTGATCTCACATGACTTTTAGTGATTTATTTTAAGACCATTAAATTATTACTTATTAATCCCTTTTTGATAGGTGGTGGTGGTTGTTTTTAATAAATTTGGGGTGGAAGAGGGATAACAATTAAAATTTAAAAATTTGGGTAATTCAGATTCAAACTCTGATTATCAATTAATCTATACATTTATAAAGATGAAACATCTTTGAAGCTGCAAGACTCGGGGTTTGCAACTTAATAAATTGGTTAAGTGCTAATAGCCTAATAGGACAAAAAATGATGAATTTAATTAGGGTTATAATGGAGTTTGACTTGAACCGAAACTATTTTCCACATCTACTAATCAATGTATTTAATTTGTTTTGAAAGTAAAAATGTAGATATAAAAAGCATTAAATATGAACTTATTGAGAAGTTTTTTTCAATGGGTTGTAAATTTGAAACCACACTTAATGAAATTGTAAGATTCTTAATTAATGGGATAAAGAGAGCATAAAAGAAGTCATGGAACATTCTAGTAGTAGTGATCACGCAATGTAAGATAATATAATTATTCAAGCATCAATTTTACTTCTGATTTTACTGTTATTATTGAATATATTTCGATCCTTTCATCTTAAATGTATGACCAATTTTGTTATTTGTCTTTGCTAATGATAATGATGTCTTTAATTAGATGTAAATAAATGAGATTGATGTTGTAATAAAATTAAATAAGTAACGTCATTATATTTTTAAAAGTGATGTTATAATTAAAAATTAATGCACAGTTAATTTTTTAAGTGATTAAGCCTTCAACATTTTTATCATTAGAGATATTTATTGTATTTTTTACTTCTTACGATTTGGACTGGCCAGCCATGGGAGTTTATTGGTGAGTTGCTCAACAAATTAAATTTTGTACCTAACTTTATTGTTAATGAAATTTCATCTTTTACTTTTAATGAATCACATCAAACAATACATAATTTATTTTTTTATAAGATATCATAAGAGAGATTTTAAAAAGTAAAATAAGCATCACCATTTAGTAAAAATATACATTGCGTGCAAAATAAAATGTCAAAAAGTCTTGACTGAAACTATAGAATCGTGCCATAATAACATTCCAAAGCTTACCCCAAATTCTAGAATAAATAAATCTTCATAATGTTGTAAGTTTTTTTTGAGTAGGTCTCTTGTGAATCAGGTGCATGGATCTAAGGTCGGGGAACCGCACTTTTTTTTTTTTTTTTCCATACATGATTTTTGAAAAAAAATCACATACCAATAGGTTATGTTAGACATACACATTTACGTTATGTTAGACATACTTTTAAGCTATGTTAAACATACCAGTTCTGTCCAGATTTCATGTCTTGTCTTTTTTTGGCTTGATTTTTGAATTTTGGCACATACCACTACGTTATGTTAGACATACATTTACGTTGTGTTAGACATACTTTTATGTATACTTAGACATACCTTTGTATATGTTAGACATACTTTTGCATATAGTTAAACATACCTTTATATATGTTAGACATACCTTTGTATATAGTTAGATATACTTACACATGGTTGATCTAACTATACAAAAAGGTTGGTTTAACTATACACAAAGGTTGGTCTATTGGAGCGAATTTTGGATGAGCTTATCCGTGCAACCGGTGCATAAAAGTTTTTGTCTTTTTTTTTTTTTCTTTTTCTTTCTTTCCCAAAGAATTTGCAATTATTTATCACACAAGATCTTCTGTTACAGATGCGGTATATGCAATGAAATCAAGTTAACACATACGTGTCATCCGTGCAATCGGTGCATAAAAGTTTTTACCTTCTTTTTTTTTTCTTTTTCTTTCTTTCCCAAAGAATTTGCAATTATTTATCACACAAGATCTTCTGTTACAGATGTTGTATATGCAATGAAATCAAGTTAACACATACGTACCATGTCTTAAACACATAAAATACGATATGTAATAATAAATGCAATAGAGAATCCTGATCGATGTTTTAGGGGTGGAGGTTATATATACTCAAACTCAATTATTCTGGGAGTTACGTAGATAATTGCTATGGATCCTTTGATGCTCGAATATTGCTTCAAAGAGAGAAATGGTAAACGTATATTTAGATTCACATGAAACTACTAAAAATGACTAATTCTTATTAATTTGCTAACTTAGAAATGGCGATCAAAAGTTAGCTTAATAGAGTGACAATGACTAGATAAAATTGATATTCATTTGATTTTTCATAGGCTTGAAATTGAAATGTTACAATTAATCAATTTTGGCATTTTCTCATCTTTGTAGAGTTTTAGTTTCTTTTCCCCTATAATAGAAAAGAAAAGAAAATTCAATCATTGAAAAAATATAAATGCTGAAATTTCTATAATAGGGTTGCGACTAGACCAACCTAATTGTGGAGACCACTAACTCGTTATTTATTATAATATATGAATTTTTTAAACTATGTTATTATAATTCACACTTTATAACCCAAGTAAACTTTACGAAATGAGTTTGAATTATGAATATTAATTTTCCTATAGACATGAATCAATGGGATGGTATTAGTATAACTGGAGTCCTAATAGTATAAATCATGAACATTATATACATACTTAACGAGTTTAATTAATACATATTTAACTATCGTAATATAACATTGTTCTCGATGAATGATAGATTGATCATACATACAATTCACATTCAAACATAAGATCAAATTAAATGGATTTAAATTTTACTAGTCAATAAAATAAAAATAGTAATAACTAAAAATATTGAAATATATATATATATATATATATATGTAAAGAACGTAGCTATCAATATTAACCATTGAGTTCCCAAGTGAATAATGTTAGAATTGGAAAATCACACTTTTATATAGCAGACTCTATAACTATATTTGGTCAGAACTTTTGTTTTTGTCAAATTTGCCTGTTTCTGCATACTTTTTCTATTTATTTAATTTCCTAAATGATAGTGACATTTTTACTTTAAATATTTTGTTGAATGTACAATTTTGTCCTAATTAATATATATATATATATATATAATTAATAATGTAACACTGTTATACTGATTTATAGTTAACTTGTAAGTGATTATTATTTGAATGAGTATTTTAATTTAATATTATATTATATTATTGTAATTCTTTTTAATGCCTTTCTTCTTTATAAATTCCTAACTAAAAACCAAGTTGCTAATAATACTATATAATATTTTATCAAGTCTTTATAAAGATAACATGTGGGGTACATACATACATATCTTTAATAAAATGTTATCATTTTGAGATTGGTATATATATAATATCTTTGTCTAGGGTGTTTTAATACTTAAAAGAGAAGGATTATATAATTGTCTAGACCTATGAATGTTGTCACACTTATTATTTAACCTAAATAAATTTACATCCAAATCACATAGATTTCTTCAAGCCAAAGATATTTTTTAGACAAAACATTAAATGATAATTGATATATATCTCATTCGTCTTATAGTTACTATCTGTAAAAAGCATCTTGATCTTGATCTCGATCTCGTATATATAGGTTAAATGCCATAAAGGATAATAGTTAACTAAATCACTATAATTTGACCCAAGTTGTTTCAAATGATCAAATTTTAGGGTCCTTCTGTAGTACACATGGTGTATTAATACACCAGACTCTCCATCATTTTCAGTCATTAGATCTGAGATCATAGTTGACCTTGACCTTAATGATCTTAGATCTGATGGCTGAAAATGAGTGGAGAGTCTGGTGTATTAATACACCTGGTGTACTATAGAATTACCCCAAATTTTAAGCTCAATGCCAACAAAACATTTACCAATTTAAGAAATAAACTGCAGAAACCAAAAGATTCAATTGTTATGAAGTGTAACTGCTGATGTAGATTTTTTTTTTTTACTTTTAATTTATCATTTTCTTGAAAGGAAAAAAATATTTATTTTATTATCCCAAAGGGATTGCCACTAATTTGGTGTCCCCAATGTTTACAATGTGATGATTCAAGAAATATTTACAGATGTAACTTTCTTTTTATTTATTAAGAAGTACTACTAATGTTATTTTATAAGCCAATGATGTGAGACTTTTCTTTGATAATAATATTATTTCTTGTTGTTGGAGTTATCAAACAAAGATCCCCACATCATATATTATTTATTATTTAATCAGCAGACCTAAAAATTAATTGAAATTAGTAGCCAATATATTATTTAAAACAAACAATCATGTAAAAAATGTATACTACCACTATGAGAGTTTGGATTTATTGAGGATTAAATTGATAATATAATATTTAGGTAATGATCTGAACGATGGATCCACTATATTTCTGACATAAAATTCACAAAATATCTCAAATAAACAATATTATTTGAATTTGAATATTGCTCGATAAAGAACACACAACAAAAGTATTAAAGAAACATGCTTTATAATCATGTTGATCTGATCGACCATATATGATTACTTCTCATTAAAATGGTCAATTGATCAATTAATCTTGAAAATAATGATTATCTCTAACACGTCAAATACAATATTAATGACTATAAATAAAATACTTATAGACTACACGGAAATCTGAAATTTTTAATATTCAAATTGAGTACTATTGACTTTTATTAATTTAATTAGCATATGTGAAGTGAAAGTATTATAGTATTGCAAAACCAAATTTATATGGGTGTCACATAGTTGTGTTTGATCTAACCATACGATAATGTTTCATACTTTTCCACATAATTAAAAAGTAACATAAATTGTAACTATCATCCTCACCGTCCTCACGATGTAATCATGTTATTAAATATATATTTTAAGAGTTATGAAAGCTACTATCAAAATATTTAATTATTAGAAAACAAAGAAAGATTTTTTTTTTTTTAAATGCATGTAGAGACGAGATTACTTTCAATAAGTAATTTGATTTCAACTCATTCATTTTTCAGATAATTATATCATCAATTTTAAGTTTTAGGTATATTGTTTACATCAAAAATTGCTTGGGTAGCAAATCCACGGTTCGTCAGGATTCATCTAAACACAATTTGTCCGTACGCACTGGACCAGTGTTTCTTTATTATTTATGTCTCTATTTATTTTCCCAACCAGAATCGAATCCTTTGGCGTTCGATTAGGAATTTGTGCTCTGCATATTCTGACATCAATATATGTATATATATATATATATATACTTATTGAAAAAATGATTGTTATAGTGATATAATTGATAGTTTAATCACAATTTCGCTTGTAGTAGATATAATTCACCCAATAATTAATTCAACTTGGTCTACTCTTAGGTTTTTGTTTTATATTTTTTGAAAGAGGTCCACTATTTTGTATTTAAAACTAGGGCATCTAACTTTTATTTATTATTGTTTATTTTGGTGGGGGTGTGGTCCGTGTGGGCATTTATCCTTTGGACCGCGACGGTTCATCAAGATTAGATTTCTAACAATAATATATATATATATATATATATATAGAAAAAAAATAGGGAAGAAGATAGAATTGACTCAAATTTAAGCAAATTTATAGGAAAATAATTGTGGAATAAATAAGCTTTGGTAGGTGGAATTAGAGTGTAACCATACTACATACCAATACCACAAGAAAATAGAAACAAAATAGTCTTAGAATTTTATAACAATAAATAATGCAAAATTAAATAGACAACAAAAAGGTTTCTTCACTTGAAGTAGATGTGACTTGGATGTTTTGGATTATCAGGAAAGGATCTCCACACCTCTTATTATTTATTGGACCCCTTTTTTCCCCTATTTATGTGTAGGATATTTTCAAAAAACTACATATTTTTGTATCCATAATTTATTTTAGAAGATGAGATGACACCCACCGGCCAATTAGACTATGAAATTATGTCACACTTATTATGGATTTCGATGGAAATTAGGATGTGCAATAACTCAGGTTAAATACATCAATCCAAACTATCGGCCTTTTCATTTTACAACTTTTTTTTTTTTTTAATTGTAACATAATCCTTTTGTAAATTTTCGATTACAACCTAAATTATTTTCTCAGTTATTTTCCAGCAAATGAATTAATTTTTTCATCTGGCAACCAAAACTTTATTATTTTAATCTCATTGGAACCCAAACTCTATTTTTTTAATCCAATCGCAAAATATGATTTATTTTTTTTGTTTCAAGCTGTTACCTTCATATTGTACAAGTGTGACATTTATGTTGTATAAGCGTGACCAATATTCAAAAACTAAATATCAAGAAAAATATCGACCAAAATTGATGAAATATAGGTGAATATCGGTAAAATATCAATGAAATATCGGAAAAGTATTGGTAAATATAGGAAAAAAAAATTCGCCCGAAAATTTACAATTGACAAATCTCCAAATGACAAGGTTGGAATCAAAAGAAAAAAAAAATAGCTTGGAAAGTGCAAAAAAGACAGATAACTTTTTTTTTTTTTTTTTTTTTTTGTATTTTACCCAATAACTCGAGGATCAAAGTCTTACACAAAATCACATTCGTACAAAAAAGTTGAAAATTTTATTTAAAAAAAGGGTCCAATCATACTGATTAGATGTCAAGCTAATCCAAGAGTGCTAGATCAATTGAATCATGTTAAATATGTTTGGATCATCCGAAAATTCAATTTTACCATTCAAAATTTGACCAGCATGTTCAATACATGTGGGAAAAAGAAATCCATTCTATAGCAATAGCAAACAGAATTACTGGAACTCAATACAATAATCTTAATGGGCGATATACCGTGGGGTGAGTAAAAAAAAGATGATCACATCAAAATATAAAACAGAAATATTAGTAACTAGCGTAAGTCCCGTGTATCACATAGTTATTTGTAGAGAAATTTAATTATTATTATTAATCATTAATTTTTAGTTTAATTAGTATGAATTTGAATTTCAATTGTGTGAAAATTTTTAGTTTTCAATTAATATAATTGCAAACATCAACTTAATTAAAATGTTTCTCCAAAATTTCATACAATTTTATTATGAATCATAGTTATTAACACTTTATTATTCAATTATTATTATCTCATTAAATGTTCTGTTATAATAGATTATAAATACTAAATGAGTTAATTTAAAATTAAATTATAATTAAATATGATTAACCAGAGAGTGACATGTGTCACTCTTGGTTATTCCTTTAGTATATACTAGCAGTGTACCCGCGCGTTGCGCGTCTTGTTATATAATTTCCCAACTGTCCTGATGTTAGTATAGTATATATAATTTTTAATATGAGCGGGAAATTTGTAGTTCTATTTATTTGAAATAATTTTTAATATATTACCTATTATTATTATTATTATTATTATTATTATTATTATTATTATTATTATTATTATTATTATTATTATTATTATTATTAAAATTTATTAAGTTTTGTTGATTTTTATAAGCTAGGTAAGTGAGTGTTGTTAAATAAATAAACATTATTTATATAAGGCAATGACTTTGAGAGAAAATTTGATTTCAATGGCTTGAGATGGAAGCTTAATTTAAAATTATTAAATTAATTTAGAAAATCAAAATGAAATCTTGAAAAAAAATAAAAGTTATTTACACAAATTTATGTGACATTTTATATACTATGAATATAGATATAAATTATTTTATAGATGAAAGAGTATGTTGCAAGTCATTCTATTGATTTCTCCAATAAAAGTTGTCTATGAATATCTATAGACTATAGACATAATCATAACTTCTATTTTTTAATATTATTTAATTGTTGAAGAGTATCCTCCAAGCCAAACATTAAAATAACTAATTATAATGATCAAATAAAAAAAATAAGAAAGAAAATACAATCAATGTTCAATTACATTTTGACACTTGGACAAAGAATAAAATGGGCGGGAAAATGGCATTCTTGTAATTTTTCCCAAACATTTTGCTATTAGTATAGTATAGATATAGAATATAGATAGATGCTTTATTAGTAATAAATTATAAGTATTAAATTAATTAATTAAAAATTAAATTATAATTAAATTTAGAAGAGGATTAACCAGAGAGTGACATGTGTCACTCTTGGTTATTCCTTTAGTAAGGATAACTAGCATAAGTCCCGTGTATAGTATTACACTGTTTACATAAATTAAATTTATTAAAATCAAATTTTTAAATATTTTCTATATTGAAAATTATATATATAATTTTGTTTGATATCTATCATCGAGTTGATATTAAATTAGTGTAAGATTCATCTGTCACACGAATATTTTAATAGTACTGCTTAAAAAAATGAAAATTATTATTTATTTATCGTTAATTCTTAATTTAATTAGCATGTAAATTAAAGTTAGATTTATGTAAAAAGTTTAATTATCAATTATGCAAATATAACAGTCAATTAACTTCAATTAAAATATTTTGTGAAAAGTTTCATTGGCAACCATTATCATCAACATTTTGGTTTTCATTTATTAACTGCTTTTAAATATTTTAATTATAATAAATTAGAATGTAAAGTGAATTAATGGAAATTAAAATTAAATTAAAAATTTGAGTGAGAAATACGATTATCCAGATGGCGACATGTGTCCCTCTTGATTATTCATTCAGTATGAATACATATAGATTTAAATTTAATCGTGTAATTTTTTTAATAATCCTTTAATATAATTGCAAACATCAGCTTAAGTTAAAATATTCATAAGTTACAATTTTATTATCATCATAATTACTGACATTTTGTTATTCATTTATTATTATCTCATTAAATACTCTATTATAATAAATTATAAGTATTAAATTAATTAATTAAAAATGAAATTATAATTAATTTAACAATAAGATTAACCAGGAACAGGGAGTGACATGTGTCACTCTTGGTTATTCCTTTAGTAAGGAAATATAGACTAGCGTAAGTCCCGTATATCACACAGTATTTAAAAATTAATTAAAAATTTTAAGAATTGTTATGTATAAATAAATTTAATTATTATTACTTTTCATTAATGTTTAATTTATTTAGTATGTAATTTAAATTAATTGTACGAAAATTTTAATTATTATTTATTGTAATTGCAAATATCAACTTTAATTAATATGTTTGTCTAAAATTTCATAATTTACAGTCAATCATAATTATTAACGTTTTGCTATTTAATTATTATTATCTCATTAAATGCACTATTACAATAAATTATAAATATTAAATGAATTGATTTAAAATTAAAATGTAATTAACTAGGATTAACCAAAGAATGACATGTGTCACTCTTGGTTATTCCTTTAGTATATAGATTGTTAGGAAATTGTAGCCATCATCGGAGGCAATCTAAGATACCCTTCTTTTAAGAAGGTAAAATAGAAAAATTTAGTAGTGACAAAGTAGGACGATGGTTGTCATGTAATGAAATGAAAAATCCAAATAAAAGTTGCAATATATCCACAAGAGAACCAAATCGAAATAAATCCTACAAGCATATGTCCAGCTACGAACTGCAATCGAAACCTATACAAGTTCCAAGTATGCACCGTTGGTTAATGAAGAAGACATGCATCTCAATGGCGTTTGCAAAACCAAATCTAATCTAGTCATCAGCACGATAGAAGTGCAGCAATTTCAGTGCTGCTACATTTTCCTGACAAATAAACAAAATAAGAGTGATATATTTGTAAGCATCCATGTAACGTGGTCATTATATATCTCATTGGATACACAATTTTCAACAGATAGAGATACAGCTTTAGCCAATTATATATTGTAGGTGTTCGATAGACCAACAATTAGATGACCTTTTACCTGCAGTGTGCCATTAGAATGACAAGGGAAATCAAGGCCCATTGAGCAGTTTTCCAACAGTTCAGGACGTTTGAACCATGCTTTACGACCAACAATTAGTTTGATCTTATAATTGAATATCTGAAATTTCAACATAGAAAAAACATCCACTGATTAGAGCACCGACTATTGAAGATCGTGTGAGTGTGTGTGTGTGTGCGCTCGCCCAACGAAAAGGAAAATTGATAACAAAGACAATGAATGTAAAAATATTTTAAACCATGAAAGTTCAGATAAACAGCACTGAACTAAAATATAGCAAACCTCAGAGAGTGGAACAATCGGTTTCTCCAGCACATTCCCTTCAATTCTTATACCAGTGCCCTGGCATTCAGGACAGAATGCTGAGTAGATTTGATCCGATTCCAGCTCGTGTTTCTTCACATTCTCCCCTTTCTTCTTGCCTTTAACCTTTCTCTTGGATCTTGGTTTTGCTTTGGCCTCCTTTGATTGTTTTGCATAAATTTCAATCTCAGAGAGCAATAGCCATTGTACGAGGCAGGATATGTGGAACAAGTGGAAAGCCTGTATGCAAATGAAAAATAGAAATTCAGACAAATGATATGCCCAGAGAAATGTAAAATATAACAAAAATTAAAGGGAAAAACATTATTAAATTTCCAACAATGCTAATTTAGGAAAACAATAACAGATAATGACTAACCCCTGTCAAATTTCGACTACTGCAAACAAGCTTCCCAGTCCTCCTGTTCAAGAGAGCAGCCACATCTTTATTTGGAAACAGCTTCTGTTGGCAGATATCACAAGACCTCTCAGGGGCAATGCACCTTTGGTCTCTCAATTTTTTCCTAGTGGTCTTGCTTGAGAAAATTCGAGAATTCACCAGCTGATCATCATTTCCAGAAAATAGCATTTTCGATTTTAGATTATTTGAAGATTGAGACTCTTCTCCTGAAGATTCATCTTGATTAGCTAAAGCCTTACTCATGTCCTCTGGATCAGAAAATGATTTCCTCTTCCTTCCTCTGGAACAGCTACTTTCCTCAGCTTCTGAATAAAGAGTAGAAGGAAGCAAGTATCTGACACCATCAAGCAACCCTCTTCGGCCCAAGTTATGATTGTAGGAAAAAGTAACAACAGCAAAGTCATGCTCTGTAATCACATCAAATCCCTCATTGGCTGAAACCGCATCCCCAAGCCATTCACACCATATTCTACGAATTTCATTTGAGGTCCCATCCATCTCAATAAACCTAGCACCAATTTTTCCAACTCCTATATGCCTCACCACCAAATCAGACACCTCATCCTTTTGCAACACACCTGGAATAACAAGTTGGCCATCAGTTACATCACCATCCAAGTTTGAGTCAAAGGGATTTTCAGCACTATCCTCAATCTCTCGTGAAGTATGATTGCTAGCACTTGGTCCCAAGTTTTCTACATAACTAACCAAAGCAAGGCTGTCTGCATCTGCATGATGAATGTCTAGCAGCTTGTTTTTCTCAGAATCTGAAACAGATAAAGTATTGTGTTGCTCCTCTGTATCATGGAAGAAAAATACACCATCATTAAATGGCCAAGGATTTGGTTTCAGCAGTGTAACTTGTGCAGTGGCTAGTCTTGCAGTGTGTGTATTACCCTTTAAGTGATTATACAAGTTTGTATCACCATAACAACGTGCCAAACACAAGGTACAGAAAAAGATCAACTTCTTCCCATCTTTCCTAAGCTCAACATAAGGATGTCCTTGGCATCTCACATTACGAAGAGTTGTTCTCACCAACTGCTCTTTCAAGTTAACAGTAGTCGTCATCCTTGGAAGCCATAAATCCCTCTTCCCCGCCATTTGAAATCTCAAGTAAGAGTCTGTTACTTTGAAGTTAGTCAATTAAGAATCTAAATCTTAAGTCCCACAGAACAATAATCCAATTCGAAACCCCACAGACATTATATACAAAACACCATGATTACTTCACACTTCATCCATCCAATGGAGAGATTGAAGAAGCCCAAATATATGATTTGTTAACTATCCAATGAAAGTACACAATTCAAGCTTCTTTTACCAACAAATCCAAGGAAAGCCGACTTTCACACACAATCTCCCGATGGAACTAGGACAACAGCAAACTCAAATTCCTCGCCCAACTTGAACAAGAAATCCCCTCAACTTTATAACTAGTGCGCTTGAAGAACAAGGAATTCACCAAGATTGACACTAGTAAGTCCAAATCTCAACGTCTAAGACCAAATACCACAGCAAAAACAGAAAATATAACAGAAAGATAGCGAATCCCTAACTTCAAATTCAGTAAACCCTAAATTTACAACATGGCGGTACCGTGGGTATTATAAAAGTCTTAACAAACCGTCGAGCTATTCGTTTTCCGGCAACCATTCCCCCACCGATAGCGTAGCAATAGACCACCAAAAAGCTGGAATCCGCAACGGCGATCATTTCCATTTCCTCAAAAGCGGCAAAACAAATACGAAAAAAAGAAAAGAAATAGAAATGGAAATTCAGCACGAAAGATCACAATTCGAAACGCATACACCGAGTAATTTTGCGTAAATATGCACGAATAGGTTGAATTGCAGAGAGAAGATGAAGAAGGAGAGAGGATTTTGTGGAGGGAGATGAAAATTGAAACGATACCTAACTGTGTTCCAAACTGAAATTTGAGGAAAGTAAACGGTGCAACTTCCACGTGCTTGGTATAGATCAGAGTTTTGTTCAGGTGTTTCGCAGCCTACAGAGATAGATCAGACAGATGATATATCGTCCGTTGATTTTATTGCTTAGCGTATGGTGTTGGTTAAATTAGTTAAGCTGGGATTGAAGGGAAATAATATTCGAATCTACCCAAATCTTTTGAAACAAAATATTACTCCCTCCGTCTCAGGTTATTTTGCCTACTTTGATCGATACGGAGCCTAAGAAAAAACTGTTGACTTTGATGTGATGTGTTATTTTAATGTTTTTTAGTGGCAACTTTGTAATTAATGTGTGTTTTTTTAGTGCAAAAGTTGTAAAATGAAAGAAATTGAGGGATAAGAGAGTAAATTCTTCTTTGCCATTTTTGGGCTGGCAAAATAAGATGGGACAAACAAAAATGGAAAGTAGGCAAAATAGAGCGGGACGGAGGGAGTATATTATATTGTGAATAATGTATGATTGAGATTGTATTTGATTGCACAATATTTTTCACTTTCAACTTATTTTTATGCCGACATATTATATAGATCTATCATTTATTGTACATTTATATACTATATAATCTCTATCCACAATTTAAAAAAAAAAAAATTATAGATAGAGCTGATTTCTTGTTGAATCCAACATCAGTTAACTCATGGGAAAGTGTAATTTGAATTTATTAATAGTTTTATTGATAAGTTGAAGTTCAAATCAATTCATCATTTTATCTTTTTTTTTTTTTGAATAATCGAAGTAATTTCGAAAGTTCACATAAACTTTGGTATCATTTAAATTTAATATATTAACTTCTTGATTCTGGTAGGTTTTCTCTTTCAACTTGGCGTGGTGGACAGCAATATATGTTTGTTTGGTGCAACAAAATCATTAGACATAAGGTAGAAAGAAAGTAAAAGGAAATTGAAATTGTTTCTATTTTGTATTACAATTAAATTTGACAAAAACTTATACCATAGGGCCACGACACGAATCTAGGTGTTATATACATGCCCTTCAAGTGAAATATATATATTCTATAGGTGTTATGTTTTTTTGGTGTTATAAATAAACCCTACAAATATCATATATATATAAGAGTATATATATGATACCTGAAGAGAATATATATGATACCTATAAAGTATATATTCAACACCATATGATGATTAATTTTGAAACACATACCCCTGTAGCACACAAGTGTCACTCATTAAATTTTAGTGATTCATTCTTTAGGTATTTCATTATTTTAAATAAACTAATGAATTAATAAGTGAATTTACTCTATTTTTTGGAAAAGCAGGAAGATGTGATGATTTATCCATATCTTGCTTTGACACTAAACCTTTATTAGTATATTAATTAATTATTCTTATATCATAATTCATAATAAGATATACTTTGTTTCTAAAATCGTATTATTCGAGACACTTGTGTACTTAGGGGCACAATGCCCCAAATTAATCATCAATGTTAAATATATACTCTACATATATCATATATATACTCTTCAGTACCTGATATATATACTTTTCAGCTATCACATATATACACTTATATACACGAGTATTAGCACATGCGTCGCATGTAGATGATGAATTATTTCAATAAAAAATATTATAATACTATTAACGTTAAATAATAATTTTTTAATAAGGATATACAATCTATATTAAATTAAATTAAATTAAAAAATGTATAGTAAATTAGAATTCTATTAAAAAAGATATATAGTAAATTAGAGTCATACTCATAATAGAACTCTATATGATTTTGGTTTAGAATTCTTTTGTAGAATTATTTAAATATGAAAATCATAAATTACTATTATAACCTTAAATAAAATCCTTATTAAGGATATATTAGGCAATCCATATTTTGTAAGAAATATTCATACTTTTATATAGGTAATAGATATATACATGTTGAATATATTTATAACACCAAAAAATATAACACCTATAGAATACATATATAACATCTAAAGAACATGTATATAACACCTAAATTCGTGTCCTTATATGTCCTAAGTTTTTGTCTATTTGAAATATCTGTTGGGGTTCGAATAACGAGCCGAAATTGTTGTATTTCTTACTTCATCGAACAAATATATAGCAATAGTATTTTTAGAACCCTAAAAATAAAATCTAAAACTTGCAAGCCTCGAATAATATCCTAATAGAGAGAAGCATGAATAAATTCAAAGATTATAAGATGAATAAATGAAACAAGATCGAACAAAAAAGTCAAGCTACTCAAACTATGTTACAAAGTATCATCAGATGACAAACAACAACACACAAATTGAATTTTCATCTAAAAGAAAAAGGAACACAAATGGGACTTGGAAACAAGACACAATCAAGCCAAGACATTAGAACAAAAAAGGATGAAGATTCAATCACTTTCTAATGTTCTTGATTTTATACCATCCCTTTTTGCAAGAACTTCCAACAACTTTGACACCCCTCTTGAAGAAGTGTTTAAGCTCCATGCTTCTCTTCTTCACCTGTCCTTCAAAGCTCCTCATATTCTCTCTCTAACTCTCTGCAACTTCTAGACAGAGAAAGTGTTGGGGATTTGTGTTTGCAGGTTTGATGATGATGGTGGTGGCTGGGGTTTTAAAGAGATAGGGTCGTGGAATCCAACTCAGAGTGACACGTGGCGGATCCAACGGTACATTTATTGCGGGTCGTGTCTTAATTGATTAGAAGGAGACGTGTGTGGCCAGCTCCCCTTACTTGGTTTCAACTCATATTTGGACAAGAATTAAAATATTACTATCTCCGTCACTGCTATCTTTGTCTACTTTTCGTTTTTTGACGTCCCAGCTAACTTTACCAGTCCAAAAATAGCAAAGAAAAATTACTCCCTTACCCTTTTATTTCTTTCATTTTACAACTTTTGCACTCAAAAAGCACACATTAATTACAAAATTACCACTCAAAAACATTAAAATAACACATCACATCAAAGTCAACAGTTTTTTCTTAAACTCCGTGCGGTCAAACCGTGGCAAAGATAAGGAGGACGGAGGGATAATTATATTTCGTTTAGTAATATGATGATAACTGAATCATAATTTAAAATTCAGGGAGCAAATGACACATCAGCATCTCCACGTGTTTGGTTTAGCCTTAAAAGTGAGTTTGGAATTTTTTTTGCAATTTTTTGGAAATTTATATGTTTTTTATAAATAAATATGAATTCTATAGAAAATTCCAGAGAATTAAGCAAGAACGACAATAAGCAACGGCTCTGGCACATTTTAAGATTGGCATATTTAGTCAAACTACTTTTTATGATTCAAATTTCAAATGAATTTTAAACAAGAAAAGAAAATTTTCCCAGTTGATAATTTGCCTGTTTCAATCATACTAAAGATTCTAACCCCACACCCATGTTCTAGTAGACTTCTAGTACAAGGATGCTTTTATGTCCAACCAACAACCCAACAACCCAACAACTTGCTGACATGTTAGATTCAACTATTGTTCATGTGCACGCATCTAACACACATACCAGATACATTCAGGGCCTAATTCCGGAGCCGTGCTCGACTGGTACATATATGTCGGGACCATGGAGACGAACACGGTCCAACAAATAACAAAAACATGGAGACATGACGATTATGTACATGCTATATGCTGTGAAAATATACCGGATGTAGTAGTAGTCATGATCATCGAATAATGATAAAACAAATCCGTGAGTATATGTGCAAATGAATGGTGTATAATGTGATGCCTATGTGGTGGCCCCATCAATCAGGTGGGAATCCAGCTCCCACAAATAAAGTAATATTCTCATTCAAGAAAAACTGTGAATAAAGCATACACCCCTTTTCTCCAACCTTCAGGGGTATTTTTGAAATTTAACATGCCTGCACGACACGTGCCAGGGGTACTTTTTGTCATTTTAAGTGAAGCTATTGCACCAGGACAAACAGAAGATGAACATAAGCATTGAAACATGTTCATGATATTAGTGTTGAAAACAGGATCAGGGAATTGTACAATGAATGTATGGCTATAGATGTGCTTAGGTTCCCCGTCCAACAATAAGAGCATCCAAGCACAAATCCAACAATGAAAAGTTGTAAGAAATTCTCACCGGAGAAGTGAGCTGCGCTGAAAGCAATGGAGCTGATTGCAACTGCTTGCAGCCAGTTCATTTTGGAGGCAAGAGATGTTACGAGAAAGCCTCTGTACACAACTTCTTCAAGCAATGGAGTGACAATGCAGTAGGTAAGAACACAGGCAGCTATAGAACTAGAGCCACTAGAAAGAATTTCCTTCAGAAAGGGGTCATTCACATCCTGTAATGTCAAGTAAATTGATGCAACTAGATTATGATACTATGGTGGGAAGAGATCAATCTCAAAATGTCAAACTAGATTTTGTGTCTTATGATGTATCATTGGTCGAAAGAGAAAAACATGAACTTGGATGTCGTGGCTTATCATGTCATGAGAATGCTATGTCGGGATTTCAATTGACCTGTTGGCTAAGTTCATGGTTAATGCAGAGTGTACTTCAAATTTACCTTGGGCCCGATCAACCAGTTGGCAACATATGAAGTAATGAAAACCAATGAAAGAAGGAATCCAAAACCAAGCAGCGATGCCAGCAGGCAGCTCCTTTGTTTTGATGATTTGTTGGCATTAAAGAAATCTGAGAGATCATACTGAGGCTTCCCTGGACACCTTAGAAGCAGCAGGACGATGCTAAGCTCCAAGGTTTGAATTCCGAGTAATAGGAATGTCTGCACTGGAAACAACAAAAACAGCCTATCATTAACATGTGTGTTCAGGAAAATTATAGTGATAAATGTAAACATTGGAACGAAAAGTGTCCTAAGGCAACACGGGACTACAGTCCACAAACTTATACCCAAATAGGTCAATCAACTAGTTCACATAATCGTGAGAAATACTACCATCTTAATGTCTTCAGAAGACAATGAAGAAAATTTCATATTAGCATTTGACAATTCAGCAGGCAAATTCATTTAGCAAACTATGGCATCACAAAGAGGTTAAACTTGCCTCGATCTGTGGACCGAGGACAGGTTGATTCAATATCTTGGCAGCAGTAGACAGGCCACCATAGCTCAGAGGAACGTGGATGCTAAACACGTAAAACGCCATAGAGCTCCATATACTTCCAGTATCGCCTTGAATATCTGGTTTGAGAACTGAGAAACCCTGTCATAAGAAAAGGCGAAAACAAATCACAAGGTTTTTCAAATGGAAAGCTACAAGGATAGAAGATTATGTATGAGAAAAGTGTAGAACAACACATACATCCAATTGTCCATTGTATTAACTTAATTGTTCCATTCAAAACATGAAGACACACAAACATATTAATCAAAGCAAGGGTGCTCTTAAACCAAAGGAAAGTATCCAAGAACTCTGTTGGATAACTGAAAACCTCTGTCGTAGATTCTTCACAAGTATCAGATAAATGAATTAAAGAACTTCAACCCAACCAAGGTAGTTTAGAACACACTGCCTAACTATCAAACTTCAAGTAGAGAGTAAATCTTGTCCAGAATTTAATTGTTACATTTCCATTCCTACATAAGTTAATTATCTAATTATACTGCAACAGAAATTGGGAGAACTGCTTCGTGCTTTCAAAACAGGTAAAGAAAAACCCAGATGGATAACTACACGCGTCAATGAGATTTGTTCTCCTGTGTGCTCGCAATGCAAGAAAAGAAGCATAAAAGCTAACAAAACATTAGGGATACGAAATTACCTCGTAGGGTTGTGGATTATTGTCGTTTTTTATGCAAGGACACTTGGAAGAAGAAACTCTGCAATTGAGCCGCGGTTTTGGATGATTTGTGGAGAAATTGTTGGGAAAGAGACACTGCAACGGCGGTCTATGCGTTAGAGTGGCAGCAGCCTCCATCTTCTTCTCCGCGCCGGAATTTACCGCCCTTTTTGTCCGAATTTCTTCGATTTGCTGAGGAAGGATTGCGATTTTAGGAACTGAAATTTTTCATGGAAAAAGTTATTTATAATTTCTTAATTAAATTTCTTATTATAATTCCCCACGTCTTATTATAATCGAATGCATAACGGTTCAAATTTATTTGAAAAATAATCGAATTTTAAAATTTATATTTGAGCTTGTTTAATAGTTAATCGAATAAAACTTTAATGAACTTTAGTCGAGCTCGAGTAGTTTGATATTTTAACATTTATTTATTTGTTTTGTAGTAATCGAGTTCGAGTCAGACTTTAGATTCTTTTCAAACACGAAAATATGTTTAAACTTGTTTGATATATTTATCGAATGAAGCTCAAACGAATATTTCAATGAACAATCTCGAATCGAGTATCGAATAGCTTGTTTAAACTTTCAGTCATGCATGTTTTAAAATAGATATGATGATATATATTTAATTCTTGGTAATAATATATCAATTTATACGTACTATATATTACTTAATTTTGTAGACCGATTTTAATTGGTAAATATTTTGAAATGACGATTTTTTAAATTATTACTTGTAAAGAACATTTTATTGAGCTTGCCTAAATCAAGGACTGTAAATCTACTTACTACATTATCACATTCATCAAATATGCTACAAAAAATGAAACATATGTAACATTGATCATACACTTCATCGATCAACTCAACCATTAATGAGAACATAAATTCATTAATAACAACTAATTCCAACTAGTATTGAAGTCGCCTCTTATAAGATCAGTAGTGTGATCACAAAGAAGATATGAAAAATGATGGATCTTAAATCCAACATTCGGATCGTAGCAATAGAATTACTACTGGTAAGCTCCGCGTTGTCCGAACCGGGCATGGCCGATCCACTAAAGTTTCCGTTGCTGCCGGCGTTTAAGCTGCAGAAACACAAGTGTTCAAATTTGAGGCTGCAAATTCATCTTATCACAATATCTCAATCTATACTTTATATGTTGATAAAATGTATGAAGTATGAAAATTTAGTTGGCAATTAACTACCTGGAAGGGAATTTGCAATTATTGTGACCTGAAATCGATAACACAAGAAAAGAAAAGTGAGTGAAAAAGACAATTTTACTTGGCATGAAAAAGAGAGAGAGAAAGAAATAGAGTTGCTTACTGGGGTCGAGAGAAGTAAGAGCAGCAGTGTTGCTAAAACTGCAGCTGTCCTCAGAGGAGCCATGCTTGAGGTAGTAATCGTTGAATGCATACGACGCCGTACGCTGGAGGTCGGATGCGTCGTAGCACCGACCGTCTCTCTGGATTGGGCCGCAGTCAGCTCCACCGGGCCCACAGGCCCAGTCGAGCGAGGACTGCAGAGCCGAATCCTCCGCATTGTTTTTAGCCACGCACCATAGCTCCCTAGGACCGCCGCCTTTGGCAACGGCCATGCTGGCAAGTAGACAAAAACAGAAGAAAAGAAGCGTTTGCCAGATTCTACAACACATTTTGGTAGAGAGAGAGAGAGTAGTTGAAGAGTGAGAAGAAAATGGTGGTAGCCGTTGACAACAGGGTTCAAGGATTTGAGTATGTTTTTAGGATAATTTTAACCGTTTTTTATGTTTCATATAAAAGGGGAAAAGAGACCGTTGGGATTCATCGAGAAATGAGCAGAAGTTTTTCAACGTTATTACAGCAACTTTTCAGGTGATAATATTTGCAAGCAGGCCCCTTAACTATTGACTAATTATTTAAATGACTTCTTGTCAGATTTACCATTGCATTGGGACCCAATTTTCAGGTGCTTTTGATGAAGTTTCTGTGAAAGGAAATAGAGAATGAACAATTGAAAATGTTAGAAATATGGTGCATAAAAAAGAAAAAATGAAGTCAAGACACAGTAAAAGAACATGTGAGACATCATATGTGTTCTTTGGTTTGACAGTAATGAAGCCAATTACTGTAATCGAAGATCACTGATCATAATTTTACTAAATACTATCCCAACATTAATTTCACAAGGATGCAAAAATCATTTTGCTACCAAGAATCCCAAGTGAAAAGCTATGATTGAAGGAACTACATAAAGATTCTACAATGCTAATTCTGAAAAATGAACAACATACCGTAGAGGCTTGAGTTTCATTGCACAAAGTTAACAGCTGCTTTGTAGTTTCAGTAAGCCGATTCTGTATCCAATGCTTCGATTAGAAACAAATGAAGTTTCAGCTTCATCAAACAATTCAAGAATCTAAGATTTCAGTTCTGCGAATCTTAGTCTCACAACACTAGCAAGCTCAGTTTCACCAATGCTAACCAACCCCTCATACACCCTCTGCCGTACTCTGATATACGGAATAAACCCTCTGTCCGTCATTCTGATCACAAACTTTCCTGCCAAAACAAACTGATGAACCTCCAAGCAACCCTCGACGACCAATTCATACGCCTCAAATCCTACATCAATGGCTTCACTTTCTAAAAATTCGAACATCTCTACTGCTCTCCATATGTCTCTATTAGCCCGCATTGCTTTCACTGCTTTCACAAGCGTTTCCTTCCTCGGATTCAAGAGGTGCACACTCACCATCTCCTTCACCATTTCTACAACCCCATTAGTCATTCTAAGCTCACTCATTTCACTGATCAAAGTCCCGAAGCTATCCAAATCAGGAATGCAACCTGCTCTGCCCATTCCCCTCAATACCTCAATAGCTTCTGCAAAGTGATCAACTTTGCAGAGTGAGAGAATGAGATAATTGCAAGTCCCACAATCTGGAGAGTATCCAATCGAGTTCATTTCCAATAGAATACGAGAAACGGGCTGAGATAGCTCGCGGCGTTCAATCCATGCTTTAGAAAGGAAGAGATGAGTTTGAGGCACAGGGAGACAGCCAGAACGAAGCATTCGTTGCACGATGGCGAATGCAAGAGGAAGAGGATTTGGGCTTTCAAGAATGTAGGAGAGGAGAGATGAATAGGCCAGACATGGACGATGGCGGGGTCGGATTGAAATAAAAGACTGTAGAATATCATCAATCACACAAACTCTGTTGCTTTCTGAGAGTGTGGACAGAAACAAAAAGGGATTTGGATTTTGACAAGCTTTTTTGGAGGCATTGAGCAGCTCAGGTATTCTCGCGTAAGCCTTCTCTGCAACTGCTTCTCTTATGGATTCTTCAAGATTCCCATGTGAAGAAGATGCAGAGTGAGCTAAGGAAAACTGAAGACTCAAAGGGCGGAAGATTGAGCGAAATTTTGTAGCTGCCAGCGCCATTTTTCAATCAAAACAAAAAAAGAAATCAAATTGTTGAAAGGGGCGCGTAGTTTGATCGTCAAATCGTATTATGAGCTGAAAAGGCTGAGCAGAGAGTTCATTTGGGAATATGGTCGAACAGGTTGCGTGCACGAGAGCATATACACTTGCAAGAAATAGAACTTTTGCGACCAAATGGATTGAACTTGATTATAAAGCAAATAGCTTCAAAGGGTGAAGTTTCTTTCAGATTTTGCTCGCAAATCAATTCAGTTGTGTGTATGTGTGATTTGAAGGGGAGGAAGAGAGTTCAACAGGGTAAATGAAACTGAGAAGTGGTTTTGATTTAGGTGAAATAATTTTATTTTATTTTAATGGGGAAATTGTATGTTGAAATATGTAAATTTGATTGTAATTTTCTTAATATCAAGTCTTGTCTTATAATTTGTTTTGTTAAAATCTCAAGAAAAAGTAAATATACTTAATTGAGATATTAAACTCCAACTAAACTTGATTATGATGGACCTATTCTTTATGTGAGCCACCTATAATCCAATCAGAGTTATATAAATCAAAGAAGCTTAGCTATTGTAACCATCTTTTCATGCTCTATATTAAACAATTTATTCATTACTAGTCTTCTACTTGTTATACTTATATCCAATTAGTGTAGGCAATCTTTTCATTTTTTTCAATGAACAAAGTGTATAAAACTAATTATCATGTTGTTTCCTTTCTTCTTTTATATTCTCACTATTCTCATACAAAATCAATCATTCTTTTACAATAAAATCACATCAATAAACAAAATCCACACACGTCAATCCTTCATTGATTTTACATACAAATAGATCAGATGCAACGGGGTAACAGCACGTGTGCATGCGCATCATGCAAGCACCAGAGAAAGAAGTGCAACAATAAGTGCATATTGGCACCATTCTTCCCAATAGAAAAGAGTCGTGAATTTCAGGCTGTCCACAAGATATTTGGAGTCAGCAACCTCACCAAGATCATTACAAAGCTCAAGGAAGAGGACCGAAAGGTGGCCGTTGACTCGCTTGTCTGGGAAGCCCTGTGTCGGCAGAGGGACCCGGTGCTCGGCCCATATGGAGACTACAGGAGAGTTTGTGAGGAGTTAAGGTTGTACAAAAGCCAATACCAACAATTCCACCAAGTGCCAACACAAGGAAGCATAGTGTATAAAGCAACAACACAAGGGCTAATGGGATGGGGCAATAATAGCAACAAAGTTATGAATAACAACAACAACAACGGTTTTCATGGAAATGGGAATTCCGTGGTGGATTTGCACACTTATGGATATTCTTCAAATCATCACATTCATCAAGAAACTGAAAAAAATGGCTCTGCTATAATTCTGCCTCAGCAGCATTTAGCTAATGGTTTTAACCAACCCTTCTTTATTGCAGGTATATAAACAACAACATGCATGACATGAATGCCTAAATCCATCATTCACACGTCATCTTTCATCTCTCACATGCACAAACACCTCTTATCTTATGCGAATGAGATAAAAAACGAGAATGCAATATAACATAAGAAAATTTAAATGTTAGAAAAACAAATCTAAAAAAGATCAAAAATCTTAACTAATTTACATTCTTCTTTATACACAGGCCAATACAATCCAATGGATTCCAAATCAATGGAAAGCACACTGTGGGAAGGAAGCTCATAGATTATAATCCTCTATAATATTTTTATATTTGATGTACTTTATTTTTCAGTTGTCAACATTTATTATCATCATGTATACCTTTATTAAATTTCATATAAAAATCCAGTTCTTTTATTTCACATTTTTCGTTCCTTTCTAAAATATCAAACGGGTATTTTTTGGTATTATTATGATGTGAAAACAATCTAACTATTTGTAATAAGATAATGACTTTTTCCATAACGAAAATTAAAATTTATAGAATCAGAAAATATTTATCCTGTAATTTTTGTATATTATTTTTTCAGAAGAAAAAAAAGACCTTAAAACCATTTTTGTTTTCCAGAAGAAAAAAAAAAGGAAAAAGGAAAAAGGGAAAGAAAAATCCTTAAACCCTATAAATCGCAGCACCGCCAACAGAAGACGCAGCAGCCATTTCTGTATACCGCTGGAAATGGTGGGTCCTCTGCTCCGCTCTCTCCTTTCCGCCGCCGGCGGAAAATCCATCTCTTCCTCCGCCCATTATCGGAAGCCTATTCCATTCTCACAGACCACAGGCTTCACTAGGCTCTTCTCCTCCGCCACCTCTGCCGCCACCTCGCCGTCTAGTGCGAATGCTTCCGGGACCGATTTGGACCCCAGTCGGCTCAGAAACGTAGCTGTGATAGCACACGTTGACCACGGGAAGACCACGCTCATGGATCGCCTCTTGCGCCAGTGCGGCGCCGATATTCCGCACGAGCGTGCTCTCGATTCGATTAGCCTCGAGCGCGAGCGCGGCATAACTATCTCTTCTAAGGTTTCCTTTCTTTTGCTTATTCTTGGATATTGAACTTCTAATTGATTACTGTACTTTAGTTGATAAATCTCTGAGGGTGTTGCTAGAATAGATGTGTAGATCCGCAAGATGTTTACCAAACTCTGCATTTAAACAGTTGATTATCAAAAGTATGGTCTATGTTTTTCCTTTTACTTTGGCAACGTGATTTCCATTGGCAATGATGAAAAAAAGGCCGGACTTACGGCTGCTACTATTTGGTTGGTAGTAGGTTGATGAAAGATCCAACGAGGTATTACTTCTGAGCCACTGGTAGTATGGTGTTAAACTATGAATGAACTAATGTCTTGGTGTGTAATCTTGCATTTTTCTTACAAGTTCCACTAGGACGACATAGGTTTCCGACAATGAAAATATGACTATTGAATTACTTTAGCAGTGGGCATGTTTTTTTTCTTTTGTTTCTTTAGAAGAGAGTAATAATTCGGAAGTTTTCTGGTGGTAAATCTTCTAATGCTTCTGTTTTATTGCTGTATGTCTTAGAGCATCTTATTTGCTGTTCTCTTCATAACTGCAGGTTACATCTATTACATGGAAAGAGAATGAGCTAAACATGGTTGATACACCTGGACATGCAGATTTTGGTGGTGAGGTAAGCTGTAATCTAAAGATATGTGGTCTAAGTCATGGTCTTACTTTCAATGGTGATGAAAAATTTACTCCGTAGAGCACTAGAGCATACTGTAATTTATCATCTTAGAGGAGTTCTAAGTCCATCAGGCCATTGTTTTGGATTTTAGAAATAATTATGTAACTAGTTACTGGTCTGAGACCAGCAGGCATTACTTTGAGTCATTCTCTAGTTAGCATGTGTTTTAACTTTGATTGTGTTTGAAATGGTGATCTTTTGTATAATATTTGTATCGTAGCCCATAGACATGCAACTCAGTTAAAATGTTATTCCTTGGAAAACTCTTACACAATAAACATGTCAGCATTCCCTTTTTTTTTCTTTTTTTTTTCTGGGTGGGGGAGTGATGTCAAAATTTTAAGGAGCAATAGTGGGATTTACCTCTTATGAAAACACTGAAGATTCAACGGAGTCCAGTCCACAAAGTCATTGTCGTCAAAGCCATTACAAAAGAGATACCAATTCACTTTTGTTGATTGCTAAACATTAATACTCAATGCATACTGTCATTTATGGACTAGAGTTTCCTTTACCAGACTGATGCATTTATGAGCTTGTTGAATCTGTCTAGAAAATACTAAATAGAAAGTTCTGCAATTCGTTTCTTGGTAAATAAGTTGGTTCTTGTGGATAATGAGTGCATCAACTTTGTGGCAATGAAGGTTCACCTTCCTTCCTGCTTGAAATCCCCTGTAAAGGGTCGTATTCTTGTAGATTAAACTAGAAGATGTCAAATTTTTTTTTTTCTCAGGTTGAACGAGTAGTGGGTATGGTTGAGGGAGCAGTTTTGGTTGTTGATGCTGGTGAAGGCCCCCTAGCACAAACAAAATTTGTTCTTGCAAAGGCATTAAAATATGGTCTGCATCCTCTGCTTCTTTTAAATAAAGTAGACCGGCCTTCAGGTAAAATTGCAAATTACTTACTATCAGTGTTCTTGTGATATCTGAGTATTATCTATTTTTAATCTTTTATTTGCCATTGTATGTTTAGTTACCGAGGAAAGGTGCAGTGAAGTTGAGAGCTTGGTGTTTGATCTTTTTGCTAATCTTGGAGCCACAGGTTGTTGCTGCATTACCTGTGTTATATTTCTCATTGAATATTTTTTTAACCCGCGGAACCTGACTGTTGTTTTCGCATGCATTTATCTTTACCTTTTCGCAGAGGCGCAATTAGAGTTTCCTGTTCTTTATGCTTCTGCAAAGGAAGGGTGGGCCTCATCCACCTATACAAAGAATCCTCCTAAAGAGGCAAGAAACATGTCTGAGTTGCTTGATGCTATCATTAGACATGTTCCTCCACCATCTGCAACCCTTGATGCACCTTTTCAGATGCTGGTTAGTGCTGGAACATTTTTACTGTACACTTTAAAATTTTCGCTGCTCTACATGCTTCTTGGAATTCAAATAATGCTTCAAGCAACTGTCTGATGATTTTTCCTCGAAAACTTATAAGGTATCTCAAAATCCATTTCCACGAGCTTTTATGTATACAGGAGGGCTCAGCTCTTTAATCCTTTGCTTCTTAATATGTAGAATAAGCAGAAATTCATGTATATAAAAATATAGACATTGAAGAACTAGAGTTTCCAAGCTTCACTAAAATTGGTTACACTTTTTTATGAATTTAGTTTACTTGAATGTCAATTATTTAATAAGTATGAAGATGCTACTAGAACCTAATATGGGTCAGATCTGAGACCAGTGACCTCAATGTACTTAATTTCATAGAACTATATGTTGAAAGAAATTAAAACCAGAGAGGACCAGTAGAAATATGGTCTGAGGTATGCTTGAGGATGGGGAGAGTCAGAAGCAGGTTCATTACATAAGAAAAAGTTAATGTTGCTGCATAAGTAGGGGCAGTAAACCCAACTGGTCTCTGTGGATGTTATCATGAACAATCAGAAGATCTAACTAACTAGTAGGGGTGTTTTGTGGGTATTGGGTTAGAATAAAAGAATTTCTCATCACATGAAACATCATAGATATCTTAGGAGTACACGTCTAAATTTCTCTATTTTTCAGGAATCGCTTTGAGATAATATAATGCTGTCTTCTTCTACATTTCTCTAATGTTTATGAACCGGGCTGAGACTATGCAAAAAACATTCTCTACCTTGCATTTTCACTTTTACTGAGAAATCTTGAGAAAATTGGTTGACAGCTCCTTTCAGGTCTCTATGATGGAAAGAGATAATTATGTTGGTCGGATTCTCACTGGTCGTATTTATTCTGGTATTCTTCAAGTCGGTGACAAGGTGCAAGGACTTCACAGTACTGATTCTGGGACTGTGAAAATTGAAGAAGGGAAGGTTTGTATCAATTTTGTACATCATATCTTATGTTCTCTTAGCTTGTAAGCGAACATATTAGACCTGATATGACGTTTGTTACTGTATTGGATTATTGAACTCTAGTTATGATATTGGCTTCCACAAATTTGTATTGTATATTAGCAAATGATAGAACCAAGTCTTGAGACATGGCTGCACTTTTAGGTTCATTTTGTGTTGATATCATTGATAGGGTATCTGTAAATAACCCAAATTTAGACTTTAGAATGTTTTGCTGAGAAAGGAAAGGCAAAGAGACTCTTCCGTTTTCCTTCCATGCTTTGGATTTCAAAAGCATATTTTGTGTGAATAATGAATGCTTAGATTCACTATTCTATCTTTGATTATCCAGATATTTACATATCTGTAGGTTGTGAAATTGATGAAAAAGAAGGGCACCAGTATTGTTTCTGTTGATAGTGCTGGTGCTGGAGATATAATATCCATGGCTGGACTGACCAGTCCAGCAATTGGCCACACAATAGCAAATGTTCAGGTACACAAACTCTTATGCTTTTGTCGTTTACCGAACACTTTTTTCTGTGTTAATCACTTAAGCTCTAAAAGGATTGGTGACTTGCATAACATTTGCACTTGATGATTGGTTTGAAGCTGCTCATGTGTATTATATTCATCCTCAAAATTTATGCGAAACTTGTAATTGAAGTCTTTAGGTTTCTGGTAGGTCATGACTGCTCTGCCTACTGTTGAGATGGACCCTCCAACCATTTCCATGACTTTTGGCGTGAATGATTCTCCATTGGCTGGTCGAGATGGTACATATGTAAGATTTCTTTCACTTATTTATTCTGTTGCTTAGCCTTGTGGACATTTCAATCAGGTTTTTAGATTGTTCCTGCGTTTTACTATGTTTTAAACTGCTGTTCACTTTGACTTGCATAATTTTGGGAAGGAAACTATTGTTTTTAACACCCTTGGTTTGACGCAACATTGCAGGGACAATTCTTGTTGCTTTACAAAGTGGCAGTCATCACTAATTAACTCTATATAAACTATCTATTTTGTGTCTTCTTGATCTTTACAATTTCCATCTGACAATAACATACTTTTCCCACCAGCTTCATTTCTTGCATCCTGACACTTCCCGTTCTTTCTTTTCAACTGTTCTGACTTGCGGTTCCTTGTGGGATTTTTCACTGTCAATTTCATCCACTTGAAGTGAATATAAAATTAATTGATTTGCTGGAGATTGTTGCTTTATGCTCTTAGGTCTGAATTTTTGTATTATCATTTGCAGAATATAACATTCTTCTGTTATATGTAAAATATATAGTTGACTGGAAAGCAAATTGGCGAGCGTCTGTTGGCTGAAGCTGAAAGGAATCTTGCAATAAATGTGATTCCTGCTATGTCAGACTCTTATGAGGTTCAAGGGAGGGGAGAACTTCAATTGGGTCAGTTCTTCTGATCTTCTGAATGTATTTGTTATGCTTTACCTTCTAATGTTAATATTTGGAATTACATTACTTCTCATCTGTTCTTTTTTGCATGCTTAGTCTCTTGGCATTTATTTGAAGTTATATAACCTCTTACCTTTTGTCTATTATTGAGACAGGCATATTGATTGAGAATATGAGGCGTGAAAAATTTGAGCTATCCGTCTCACCTCCTAAAGTCATGTGAGTATTTTCCTGAGATGGTGTTTTGTACTGTATCATCTTCTTCTCTATTCCAACTTTGTTCGTGATTTATGTTCAATGTATAGTAGCTAAATGTAACTGGTCACAAATTGCCAAGTTAGAATTGTATACTTCATTGGGATGGATTCGACACATCCTCAACTATGTTTGTTTTTTGCTTTGCATGCTGTGAGATATGTTTTGGTAGTGGGTGTCTTCGGAGATGAAAATAGAATAAATTAATGCTTGGTCTTGTTTGCTGATGGAATGTAATATTAAGTCAGTTTTCTTTTACTGGTTTAGAGGGTTGGAATAAATTTTCAATCACATCATATTATATACAAATGAGTGTGTTGGAAATTAGAATATACTGAATTATTGTTTTGTTCTCTTTGGTAAGGGATAAAGGTTATTGTAAACACTGTTTTAAAAAACTATTGAGGCGCGCCTCAGTTCGAAATATGGAAAAAACACCTCTGAGGCGTGCGCCTCTAATACAGGGAAAGAGGCGCGCCTCAACCATCCGAGGTGGTCGAGGCGGTGCGGCCGAACCGAGGCGTTCCGAGGCGTACTGAGGCGCTCTTTTACTAAAAATCAGGATTGAGCCCTAAAATTAAATGGGCTTTCTAATTTGTGTCTAATTTGGTATGGGCTATCCCAATTGAGCCCTAAATTTTATGAAAAAGTCAAAACAAACCAACCCAACAGTGGCTCACGCACACCAACAGATCTTCTTCGCATCCTTTCTTCTCTCCTTCGCCGGCGCACACGCAGCGGCTCTTCTTTGCACTCCACCGCTTGTCTTTGCACGCACCGCTGCTATTCTTCTATGTATCAATAACCAAATATTTGGATGGATCTTTTTGATTTGGTATTTTGTTATGTTATGGATTTATTATTTATGGTGTTAATTAGTATGTCTTGATTTGGTTATATATATAAATATATATATATATATAAGCCTACGCCTCGGTTCGAATTGATTCTTACGCCTTGGTGTATTATAGCAAAACGCCTCGGTTCTAAAATAGTTTTTAAAACATTGATTGTAAATGTCAGATCAGTTTCCAATTTGTTAGGAAATAGGATGATAAATAAATTTTGTATGATTTAGTTCTATTTTGAATACACAGGAGAATTTTAAAAATTATGTTGGACGGAAGAAAAATAGTTTGATCGTGAGAGAAAACAGGAATTTTTGGGAGAAAGGAAAACCAATGTGTGTGTGCGGGAGTGGTTTTGTGTGGAGGACAGAAAACATTTTAAAAAAAATAAAGAAACGGATACTGCCTTAATTCTTTTGCTGTATTACATTTCTGGTCTTTATGATTTTGTTGAGAAAAAGGTTTTCTGTGGAATTGATTTTTAAAAGTATTGGCTAATTTTTTGTTCCTTGTGAAATGCATATGAAAAGAAGTTAGCAAATTTAAATTTCTTATAGGTTAATATTCTCACCGTCCCTTTACAAGCCTGGGAATGTAATTTAGGTTGCGTAGGCTACCTAGTGGGACACATTAGTCAACATATCTAACCTTGCAGTTGTTCATACATGAAAGTTTCTTCATCTGATTCTTTGGATGATTTTTTTATTGAATCAGGTATAAAAATGAGAAAGGGCAAAAACTGGAGCCAATTGAAGAAGTTACTATCGAGGTGATAGCTTTAGCTAATTTACTGTACTTCTCCATCCTTTCAGGAAATGTAGTAAGTAAGACCTTGCTCATACCAGGTGAATGAAGAGCATGTGGGTTTAGTTATGGAAGCGCTCTCACACAGGCGAGGAGAGATTACCGACATGGGACCAGTCCCTGGGAATGTTGGTAGGACTAGAGTTTGTCTGACTTGTCCTTCTAGGCACGTATCACTTTCTTATTCTATCTTAGTTCTTTCCCTTTTTTTGTTTTTCCTCATATTTCTTTACTCTTTGTTTTACTTTTTATTCTTGAAGCTAGTTCATCCTTTTGTTATATGCCCTTATTTACCTTTTTTTTTAGTTATTTCATTACTTGCTCCTTTATTAAGCTTGGTATCTGCTCTTATGCATCTTTCTGCGTGAGTGCACTATCTTATTCAGTTTGTGATGTATTTAATTTGATTTGATATGATTTTTTTTTTTTGATATGTTCTATGTGATTGCAGGGGGTTGGTTGGTTATAGAACTGTGTTCAACAGTGATACACGAGGCACCGGATTTATGCATCGTGCATTCCTGAGTATGTCATTCCAATCACTTGTACCACTGTCAACCACTGTCATGTTTGATTCTGGTTTCTGTTTTATTGATCAATCTTTGATTGTGATGGTCTCTACTGAGAATTGAAATTAACCGTTGTCCTTTTGATGGACATCAATTTGAAGTTACTTTCTGCAAGGAAACTGAGCTTTAGTGCTATTTCTAGCTTCCATTGATCTGATTTATTCCTTTCCATCTATGGTGTAGACTTGAATATTTTATTGATATTTTATGTTGTGTTTATGTTACTTATACAGCTTATGAGAAATATAGAGGCCCTCTGGGAAATGTTAGAAAAGGAGTACTGGTAAGTTATCATGTCACATCATTTCTGTTCATTATTGTTATTGTTACAAAGAATGTGATTTATAATAGTGGTTTGGAGATGCTCCAGTATTCCACTTATGCAGGCCAGATTGTGCCGACCATATCATGTATGTACAGGGCATTTACACTTATTTGTTAAGGCATATTAGAAATAACCAATTGAAGGCTTCATTCCTGAGGTTGCAATGCTACATTAACCTATCCATAGTTCATATATAAGCTATACTTTTTTTGATGGCTTTACAACCCATTATATATTTGACCATCCTCCATCTGGAATATCTCATGTCTTCAGATGGTGTGTTTTATTTCTTGATGAGGTTACCTAATTAATACAGTTTTTTTTTCAACATAATGCTATAACAGATTCACCCCACACCACCCAAAAATAATATATAAATAAAAAGCGCCACAGCAATCAATCCAGCACATATTTTATGTAATTCTTATTCTGGTCAGTGTATTCCAAGCTACAATGAACCATGGCTTTCTTTTGGTATTTCTTTTCATTTTCTTTTCATAGTTCAGTATGTGTAAAAAAAGTGTACATCAGTGAAGTCACTAGACCTCAGCAGATAAATTTAAAATTTATGTCCACTTTCAGTTGCTAGGTATCTCTGTTCCTGATTTAATTAACTGTAATTGTTTACAGGTTTCAATGGGATATGGAACAATCACTGCTTATGCATTGATGAGTTTAGAACCTCGTGGAATACTTTTTGTCAAACCTGGCATGGAGGTGAGTGGGATTAAGGCGTTTGAGAAAATGCATAGATGAAGGAACTTGACATTTCTTCTTATTCATTGAATAAGAAGAAATGTCAAGTTCATCTATGCATTTATTTGATTTCATATGGTTTACATTCTCTAATGATTTTTGATATACTTGTAGACATATGATGGGATGATTATTGGTGAACATTCACGGGAGACAGATCTTGATGTAAGGAAAAAATGTTTTTCTGTTATTGTTATTTTGTTTTTGGATTATACACCTCATGCTAAGTGAGGTGGTACTAGACCTGTTCTGGCTGTGTGAACCATTCCTTACTGTATTTCTCATGATCTCACCTATTCAAGTATTCGAAGCCTTTTATTTTTATTTTTTTGGATTACCTATTGTGTGTCACAGGTTAATCCTGTGCGAAGCAAGGAGCTAACAAATATTCGTGCTGCTTCCAAGGATGAGAATGTGAAGCTAACCCCTCCTCGCCTTGTATGTACTCTAATCCATTCTTTTCTCCTGCTTTGTTCTTGTGTGGGGAAAGAGTTTTGGTTCTTTGGTGACCAAAGGAAATATTGCCTACAAAAAAAGAAAAAAAGTTTGTAGTTTAACATTATCAACAGATATAACCTTTGCATACAAATGGGGTTGCTTTTGATGAAAAATGAGATCTCATCAGATACTCTTGAGCGAGCCTTTCAACCCACCTTGCTTCCACCCACCTCGGAAATTGACCTGAATGATTTCAACCTGATAAACATGTTGGTCCTCTGCAGCTCCTCCCCTCACATTTTCGTCAGACGTCTCTTTCTCAACACTATTCCATTGGCTGAAGTTAACCTCATAAATGTCAATGGTGTGGAAATTAGATTGATAATACACTATGAATAAACAGTATGAGGTATATGTAAACTGAAGAAGCAAAAATCAGAAGATATTGCAGGAAACCAGATTGATTAGGTCCTTTGTTTCCAATTTTGGGTGAACAAATCTTCAAAACAATATAAACATCTGCCTCCCTGACATTCCAGTGTCTAATTCACCTCTATCCTTTTCATACTTAATAGCAGAAACTAGAGCTTATTAACCGAGAGACCTCTTAGTCCTCACTAGAGAATCTGAGAAACTAGCTTCATTTCTGTATAATTTTTCTGATATCTCCTCATTTTAAAGGTATTTGCAACATTGGCTACCATTAGATTTATGTCCCAATATACCCATCATTTTTGGTTATAGAAGTGCACTTCTTGCAGTTTATGATGTACAAAGAAATTTTGAAATCTTGACTTGCAAGATACTCACATGGGTGGGTATTTCTTGCATCAGAAAAAGATTTTAACATTTCATAACCCTGAAAAACTTGAAAGAGAAATAACTATAGCCGCACTTATTCTTGCAGATGTCACTTGAGGAAGCAATAGGCTATGTTGCATCCGATGAGCTCATTGAGGTAAGTCCAAATTAAGTAATCTTCTTGTTCTGTTATTGCTGAGAAGCGAAGTTTGTAAGTCAATTAAGAAGACAAGAACAAACGAAAAAAAAAAAAAAAGACATAGTTATTGCTAATCTGATCTGCATTTGCACTCCACTATCTGTAGTAGTTATTGCCTATGATGAAACATAATGTTTTCGTGAAATTTGGTTTTGTATATGCAGGTTACTCCAAGTGCTATTCGGTTAAGAAAGAGGTACCTGGATGTTAACAAGCGGAAAACCATGAGTAAAAGACCGAAAGACTGATTTCTTCAATATACGAATTTGTGAATCAATACCTCTTATTTCATACCTAATCGAGCAATGATAATTCAGTTTCTGGTTATACCATAGTCACCGTTGAGGTTCAAAACATCAAGTTACTTGTATTATATATTCTTTTTATTTAATCAACAGGATAGGCTTGATATGGGATAAGATATACGTGATTGAACTGCGAAATTCTACAGCTATTATCAGAGTAGCACGTATTTTTCGATTCTATTAATTATGGAAGAGAACACATTTCACCTGTATTCTCATCGTATACTGGTACTGGAACTAAACATAAAACACCACTTGCAATAGAGGAATTTCATACTCCTGAGGTGCTCTTCTTTTTTATCTTATTTTATTGATTTTTTAGCCGGAGTTTTTCATTTCATTTTTATGATAAATCATAATTTGACTGTTTTTCAAAGCAATATCTATTTTTCAGTTGTGGCTTGACGCCTTTAAAACTCAAATCACAATATAAACTCAATCAAAATATAACCAACGCCATTTATTAAAAAAATTGGTAATTTTTTTGCTTCTAAATTAAATGCATTACATAACCTTTTATCATAAAGAAAACGGGGTCGAGAATGATTTTTCATAATATAAATTGTATTTTCTTTCATAAATGGGTGAGGCGGTATCCACTCCACTATTTATCAAATACATTCCATTTTTGGAAAATGAAAGCTATAAAGATACAAAATTTAGGGTGTGTAGTATTTACAAATCGATACCTATATATTATGAATTTTTCAAATTTTGACAAGTTATTTAAACTAAATGCAATTCACCTTTAAATATCGTTAAAATGCATTAGTTATACTCCAATGGATTGAGTTTTCCAAATAATAACACTATCTTTCTTTCTAAATTTCAAAATTATTTAAATTATAAGTGTGCAGTGTCGTTGTCATTATTATTATTTTTGAATTTGAATTAAGCGAATAATAAAATGTGAGTCATTTAGTAATTAATAAATACAGCTATAAAACACTTTGAATAGATCTCCCTCTTCTCTCGGCAGTCCCTCTTTCCTTAACGGGGCTCTCTCTCTCTCTCTCTCTCTCTCTCTCTCAATAGACTGCTCTCTCTTTCTCTCTCTCTCTCTGAAATTCAATACACTGCGAAACCCTTCGCGTATATATACAGATATTTATATACGCACAATTTGTGTGTATATACATTTATATATACGCACACTCGCACACTCACTCATGGGTGCTTATCGAGCAGACGATGACTATGATTACTTGTTCAAGGTGGTGTTGATCGGTGATTCCGGCGTCGGAAAATCCAATTTGCTCTCCAGATTCACTCGCAATGAGTTCAGTTTAGAGTCTAAGTCGACAATCGGAGTCGAGTTCGCCACTCGCAGCATCCGCGTCGAGGAAAAAGTCGTCAAGGCCCAGATTTGGGACACCGCTGGCCAGGAACGGTATGACTATCTCATCATTTTGTCGAATTATAGTATTCAGTTCTGATAATTCAGCTTTTCTTTTGTTGCACTCAATTTGAGATCTCAATTTCTGGCTTGATCGATCTATTTATTTCGGTTTATGATTAGGATTATGGTCTGAGATCCAGGGCTTTGGAATTAGCGTGATCTGTTTAGATCTGATGCTTTTGAAGCTTAGATCTCTCTGCATTGTGTATTATTGACCTTTTTCTGAACTCTTTTTAGGATTCAGCTGATCTACAAATTTGAACTAACTTGAGTTGATATAAAGCTACATTGGTTTTGTTAATGTGGTATTTTCTGTTATGGTTTTACTGATGTTTGTAATTCAACATACTGTATCATCATTTAATTTACTCCATGGACATCGTATATGAGAACTTTGATCCTGAAGATTGTATAGGTGCTCTGATTTGATATTGTGCTTATTTGCATAGGATAAGTCGGGAATTGAGTGTCAAATATGTTCGCATTGCTTTGGGAAATTAGATCTAAGGTTTGCAGTTTAGCATAGTAAGATAGATTGAATATCAATCACAGCTTTTAATCCTTGTCCTGTCTTAGGTTTTCCGATTCCCGATTAGTAATTGTGATGAATGAAGAAAGGTGAATGATAATCATAATGATACCAAGCTGTCGATGCCCCAATGAATAGATTTCTGTACATGGGAGTAATGGTTGCTGACATTTCATATTTAAAAATAATTATGCAACTTGAAGGAACTAAATGGTTTTTCATTTTATTTGTTATACAATATATATATATATATATATATATATATATATATATATATATTTCACAATTGTTACTGAATACATTGAGTTCTTGCTCTAGTAGATATCTAAAATGGTTGGTGAATCTCTCTGGCAATGTGATTGTCTAACTGCTTTAATTTTTCCAATCCATTGTTTTCTTATAAGATCTTATTAGTGTAGCTATCGATGTTCCCTAGGAAGCATACCTAACAAAATGGTTTGACATACTGAATAATGCAATGTATTTTTACTTGACAAGATCACCTATCTTCATCTATCTTAAGAATTTCATTGTTCCCTGATGTTTTCTTTTTTGTTACACTTATAAACTCAAACTCTCTTTGAAGACTATTAGTTTATATATTATTCCTTTTGGTGCTGAAATGGACCATGGTGTTTTAGTGTTAATTACTCATCTTTATCATAACCTAATCCAGTTTAATATTTTAAGCTATGCTTTTCATTGCTCTGTATGAACCCTTCTTTCATCTCTGTTTCATTTTTTTCCTGCTAAAGATACCGTGCTATCACAAGTGCCTACTACCGAGGAGCTGTTGGCGCATTGCTGGTGTATGATGTTACCCGTCATGTTACATTCGAAAACGTAGAGAGATGGTTGAAGGAACTGAGGGATCATACAGATTCAAACATTGTCATCATGCTTGTGGGAAACAAGGCCGACTTGCGTCACTTGAGGGCCGTTTCCACTGAGGACGCCACCGCTTTTGCCGAAAAGGAGAAGACCTTTTTCATGGAGACTTCAGCTCTGGAATCAATGAATGTGGAAAATGCCTTCACGGAAGTGCTCACACAAATACATCGTGTGGTTAGCAGGAAAGCTCTCGATGGTGGTGATGATCCAGCAGCTTTACCCAAGGGGCAGACCATCAATGTCGGCTCTAAAGATGACGTGTCAGCAGTGAAGAAAGCCGGCTGCTGCTCGACTTAAAGATTGGTAAGCCATTCCACTTTTCTTTTCATTGCAAATGAGTACTATAATTTCTTACGTGTGGGATGATATCTGCTGCTCGGCCTTCACAGTTTTAGATCATGGGCATGTGAAATTTGTTCAGATTAAGACAATACTCTTAGAGGAAAGTTCTTACCCACTTTCTCGGATTTGTTTTTTCTTTTGAAATTGTTATCTTAACTCTGCTTGAATTCCTAGCTGTAATATTATAGTAGAGAGTATTAGACTCTTAGAAATTTCTTACATGAGATCATATTTGAGTGTAGACATGTATTTGGAAGAGCGATACATTCTTGTACTCTGATTTGGTTATCAAATGTGTGATTTTATTTCCAAGTAAAATTACTTTTTGCTCCTTGTTTAGCAATTCTGGTTTTCAATTTGGGTAAAAACCTATATACATATATGTACACACATATATAGATTGGGATGGCTAAAAATCCTAGTCACTCTGTAAAATTGATGAAACCTTTTGTCCTGGGTCGGTTAACATTTGATGCCAAATTTTATAATTTGTTTTAAATCATCTTGTTTTCTTGGAATTTTAAAAAGAATCAATTTTGTTTTTCTAATTAAACTAGTAATTGCACCCGCGCGATGCGTGGTTTATGATATAATGTTGGTGAATATTAATAATTTGATAATATAGTGTGAGTAATTGTAGTATATAGAAGACAATATAATATTTAATAACTAAGAAAATTTAAATTTGCTAAAGATAATTGAATTCAATATTATACACATTCAATTCACTAATCTTTATTAATATTAAAAACAAAAGTATCAATCATGATCTTCAAATCAAAATTAGAAATTTTACCTGCATAGTTTGTAAGTTTTTTATAAACTTTTTTATAGACAACATTTCTATTTGAAACATTTCTTTATCACATATATTACAAACTAATATTGTCAGTCATTTAAATTAAATATACTAAAAAACTAAAAAAAAATTATGAATTAAAAATCAAATTCAATTACTTAAATTAAATACATTTTGTGTGAATATGTATATATAGAAATAATACACAATAAAATTAGAAATTTTACGTAGGAACTTGATGCAAGCACTGTCAATTATATATTTTTAAACTTGTATTTTAAAATAAATTGAATTAGAAAAACATTTTTAATTAATATCGAAAATGACGGGTAACTATTCCATTATAAGTATCAAGTAAATTAATTGATATAACACAACATTGATCATTACAATTCAAACCCAACACAAGATCGAAATCTAGTAGTAGTGATCATGATGATGAGAATATAATTAGAAACTAAGCATATAATTTAAATAATCAGCTGAGCCATATAAGTATAGCATGCACTCTCATATAAAAATATACGATCAAAGTCCCAAGTGTAAAGTAAAAGACGAAAATTTTATTTGATTATGAGATATTTATAATTGTATATTCAACAATATCTTTAATTCATCATTAAAATATATCTATTAAGAATAAAATATTGAATGATATTACATATTTGAAATACAAATATTAATTTAAAAAATATTTAGGAAGACATATAATTCAGACTAAATACATATTATATATATACACATATATGTATATACACACATTTTTAATAGTGTTATATTTATTTATTAATTTACATTAAAGATGATATAAATTAACCCCATGCAAATTAATATTTATTGAAATTATTGTTTGGATATCTATTGTTGGTATTTAAGAAATTGTTCAATAAAAATTAATTTAATTAAGATCAATAAAATGAGATAAACTTATACAATAATTATATTATTAAATCAAATGGATTAAATAGTAACAAATGCAAATAAAAAAATTTGTTGATGTGACACTTACAAATATTAATTTAAAAAATACTTACGATGACATATAATTTCACACTAAATACATATGATTTATATACATTTATGTATATACAGAAAAAATTTGTTGACATGACACTTACAAATATTAATTTAAAAAATACTTAGGATGACATATAATTTCACACTAAATACATATGATTTATATACATTTATGTATATACATACAACTTTAATAGTGTTACACTTATTTATTAATTTATATTAAATATGATATCAATCATCCCTAAACAAATTAATACTTATTATTGATATTATTGTTTGGACAATAGCTAGCTATTATTGGTATTTAAGAAATTATTCAAAAAAAAAAACTTAATCAATATTAATAAAATAAGAATAAACTGATAATGTATTTATATTATAAATTGAAAGGATTATATAATAAAAGATACAACTAAAAAGAAGAAGAAACAATTGTTGATGTGACACTTTTTGTGGTGAAAAGGGTATTTCTGTAAATATTTCCAACTTTTCCTCTATTATTATAATATAGAAATATATAGATAGATTATATATATATAGCTCCTATACAATAAATATAAAATTAAAAGTCATAAATATTAATATTTTTTTATTAATAAATGTAAAATGAAAGTTATTAATGATTTTTTAAAATAGAAATATTTAATAAATGAGACATTTATTGCAGTTATTTTTGGCAGAATATTCTGCTTTTATATATATATATATATATATATATATAGATTTCATCTTTTAACACCAAAAAGAAAATACTTTTTTAATGGAGCGAACACTAAACTAACATTAATAATTAGTAAAATAACTATTTTATTAGTATATCTGGGATGACAAGATTATTAATAGTAACTAGTAATCGCACCCGCGCGATGCGCGGTTTGTGATATAATGTTGGTAAATATTAATTACTTCATAATATAGTGTAAGTAATTTTAGTAAATAAAAGACAATATAATATTTAATAACTAAGAAAGTATAAATTTTCTTAAGATAATTCAAAAATTCACAACAATATATTGATATTATACACATCCAATTCACTAATCTATGATTAATACTAAAAACAAAAGTATCAATATCATGATATTCAAATCAAAATTGGAAATTCTACCTGTAAAGTTTGTAAGTTTTTTAAAATTTTTTTTATACACAACAATTATAGTCGAAACATTTTTTTATCATCTGTGTTACAAACTAATATCTTCAGTCACTTAAATTAAATATACTAAAAAAATTATGAATTAAAAATCAAATACAATTATTTAAATTAAATACATGTGTGTGTGAGTATGTATATATAGAAACATTACACAATAAAATTAGAATTTTTACGTAGGAACTTGATGCAAGCATCGTCAATTATGTATTTTCAACCTTTTATTTCAAAATAAGTTGAATTAGAATTTTTTTATTAATATCGTTTAACATTGAAGATGACGGATAATTATTCCTTTATAATTATCACGTAAATTAATTGATATAGCACGACATTGATCATTATAATTTAAGCTCAACACATAATCAAAATGTAGCAGTAGTCTACGATCATGATGATGACAATATAATTAGAAACTAAGCATATAATTTAAATAACCAGGTGAGTCATATAAATTCAAAACGTAATTTAAAAAATATTTAAGATGACATATAATTCAGACTAAATACAAATTATATATACATATATGTATATACACACATCTTTAATAGTGTTATATTTATTTATTAATTTATATTATTATGGTATAAATTATCTCATGCAAATTAATATTTATTATTGAAATTATTGTTTGGATACCTATTGTTGATTTTTAATAAATTCTTCAATAAAAATTATTTTAATTAAGATCGATAAAATGAGAATAAATTAATACAATATTTATGTTATTAGATCAAATGGATTAAATATTAAAAAATGCAAAATAAAAAAAAATTGTTGATGGGACACTTACAAATATTAATTTAAAAAATACTTAGAATGACATATAATTCAACACTAAAAACATTATATATATACATATATGTATATATATGCATCTTTAATAGTGTTACACTTATTTATAAATTATATTTATATTAAATATGATACAATTATCCCCAAACAAATTAATATTTATTATTGAAATTATTGTTTGAACATTATCTATTGTTGGTGTATAAGAAATTATTCAATAAGAAATAACTTAATTAGTATTAATAAAATAAGAATAAACTAATACAATATATATATTAGAAATTGAATGGATTAAATAATAAAAAATGTAAAATAAAAATATTGTTAATGTGACACTTTTTTGTTGAGAAAATAATATTTCTGTAAATATTCTTAACTTCTCCTCTATTATTATAGTATAGAAATATATATATAAATTTATCTCTTTACCTTTCTTTTGAGTTTCTATACAATAAATATAAAATTAAATGTATTAAATATTAATATTTATGTATTTGATAAATTTAAAATAAAAGTTATTAATGATTTCTTAAAATGGAAATATTTAATTAAATGAGACATTTATTGTAGCTATTTTTGGTAGAATATTCTGCTTATATATATATATATATATATATATGGATGATTAATATAAAATTCGAACCCATTTATTAGGATAAGAACAAAACTTCAAATTTATTAATACTACTTTTGACATGTTAGATGCAAAATACAAGCTTGTGATTTTAACAAAAAATAAAAAAGTTCTCTCAATTAAAAGTGATGTTAAAATTAAATTGAAAAGGCAGAGGAATAAAAGATGATACGTTTTATAGAAGATTAAAAATGAACTCTAAGTGTCAACAAATTGAGCACGAGAACCCGATTATATATCGAACATCAAAATGATTTTATATTATGAGAAAAAAATACGACTCACCCTATTTTACCACTACTATACCACTACAAGAACATCAAAATGTTTGAAATTTAAAAACATCTTGAATTTTTTAAACAAGCCTATCCTAAAATTTACTCATTATTAACGTCATTTAATTCGATGTGCAAAAAATGAAGCACATGATATTTTTCATACCAAATAATGTTTCAATTTCTATTTTAATATTGCAATACAAGTTGTGCATAAAATAATACGAATAATATATACATAATGTGCAATATCAGGAGCTTCGTGATGCTCAAACTCATGCGTCTAATTGCATTTAATTTGACATCAAATATATATCACCCCATATATCATTTGTTTTAAATAGGCTTGACAGGAGATCAGAGGAGATAAGAAATATTAAATAACTTATGCTTACGTGTCCCCGGTTTAAACCTGGGTCAACCAAAATTTGCACCATAAGGTACGTAGATACCACTTGAGCTATAAGCTAGTGTATTATTCCATATATCTTTTAAATATGCGAAATTAGTTTTTAGTTTGAGTACCAATATGTTTTTGAAGCTGGTCAATTATTGTATGCACTGCATGTAACCCTTGGTGTAAGAAATATAGCTAATTGTTGATTAGGGTAAACCATTTTCCAACAATGAAGATGACTTCACAACTTTCCAACATTGTATATAGTTGCCTTATAAATTTTAGCAACCATTTCTCTTGAGATTAATATATTAATTCTTTTTGGAGGAATCATGACCTTTGTTTCTTTATTTCTTTCTTTAATCTCATTAATCTATTTGCAATTAACACACTACAATAGTGTTATTTTAATGCTTGTTGGCTGGTTGAGAAAATGGATGTAAAGTAAACACTAAATAAAACCAAAGCATTCTCCAAATAATTTGTTTTCTTGGTTGGTTAAAAATGTGAATATGTAAAAAGCAATTGAAGAAATAAACAAAGAGCAAGTCTCCTATGAGACCGTCTCACAAATCATTTTCTGTGAGATGGATCAATCCACAACCCGCATTTCACAATTCATATATAAATTTGTGGAAATGGGTTTAGTCAGTGGATAAAAAAGATTCGTCTCACGGAAACTCTCTGTGAGACAGTCTCGCACAAGTTTTTGCGATAAAGAAATTGTTAGTGGGCTAAATGTTGCTTTCTTGGTGAAAGATTCTCTAATCTTTTGATGGTTGAATCCCATGTGGAAGTCTATATAATTTTATTATTTATTTAGTAATTAATTAATAAAGATGAGAGACAAGTAATAGCATAAAACTAGGTTTCCCTGAAGGCAAAGATTTTCTAATCTTTTGATGGTTGAATCCTCGTACCAAATATTACAGAAATGTGTGCGCGAATGTGAGTGTTATGAGAAATCGTCTCACAAATTATTTTACGTGAGATGAGGTGACTCACATTCCGGAATTTATATATAAATTTGTAAAAATAATTTGATTTGTGGGTAAAAAAATTTATTTGTGAGAAAAATAAGTAACATATATTTATTTTTTGATTTATGATAAAATCTTTATGATGACACTTATTATAATGAGTAAAATTTAAGACATTTTCATCACCAAAGAAAAATAATAACATATACTTATTCATTAGCTAACACATGGCGTGATGAACTCATAAATACATTGCACATCTATTATCTATATAAAAGTATGTATATTTCTTACAAAATATGAATTGTCTAATATATCCTTATTAAAGATTTTATTTAAGGTTATAATAGTAATTTGTGATTTTTATATTTAAATAATTTTACATTAGAATTCTAAACCAAAATCATATAAAATTCTATTATAAGTAGGACTCTAGCTATTATATAAGGACTTTAATTTATTTGATTTTTTTAAATTCAATTTAATTTAATTTAGATTGTATATCTTTATGAAAAATTATTATTTAAGTCGATTAATAGTAATATAATGTTTTTAATTTAAAATTTTCATCCTCCACATGCAACGCATATGCTGTTACTCGTATATATATATATTCATTCATAGGGCAAATTAATATTACATTCAGAAAATTATTGGCTTGCTACAATTAAATTATCAGAGCTATACATGTATATAAATGAATGAGACATTGAGATGTGAGACAAAGGGTTGAGAACAAAGTTGGAGACAAAGGTAAATGCATCATTGAAAACTAGAAAAGACATTCAAAAACCAACATCTTTAATTGTGTTAGATTTCCTAAGTCGAGATTCACTAAATATATATCAAAGTCATGTAGATAAAAGACAAACAAAGAAACAAACATACCCTTGACGATAACAATACACTTTTCCTAATTAAACCACCTCATCTCTACCTACTAATACTATTTTTATTATCACTATTCTCATATTTAACAAATCATTAGTGTCACTGATTTCGATCGAACTTAGTTTTACCATACTCTTTACCTGGAGTATCAACTATAGTCTATATATATAAATAAGGAATCTCTCTCTCTCTCTAATTAAAATATATAGGTGTGAGAAGAGATCGAGTTGACAGAAAGCAAAAACATGATTAGATTATGATTAAGTGTTTGCAGGAAAAGTGATTATTATTAACAATTGGAGTGAGATGTGCAATATAATATTAACTCAATTATTATTTCTGGCTATAAATAGAGTAAAATTAAAGTAAGTAAAATTAAAGAAATGGAGGGGTAAGGTCGTAATTTTTTTGTTGCCATTTTTGGGCTGATAAAGTTAGCTAGGATGTTCAAAAACAGAAAGTAGGCAAAGATAGTAGGGACGGAGGGAGTATTAACTAAATTATTATTTCTGGCTATAAATAGAGATAGCATTGCCAAGAAAAGAACATGACCAATTCATCTCCCAAAGATGGCATTGCCAAATGGAACTGCAAATTCATCCACACAAGAGATTCTTGCTGCTCAAGCTCATGTGTGGAACCACATTCTTGGCCACGAAAAGACCATGTCCCTCAAATGTGCGATTCAATTAGGCATACCTGATATAATCCACAAGCATGGCAAGCCAATGACTATCTCTGAATTGGCCACTGCCATCCCCATCAACAAAGCAAAATCCGATCATCTCTATCATCTCATGCGAGCTCTAACGCATGCCAACTTCTTCATCTCTTCGGGGGGTGAAGACGAGGAGGAGGCTTATAGTCTCACACTGGCCTCGTGTCTCTTGCTGAGAGACGAGCCGCTGACCATTCTGCATATGGCCCTTCTCAATATGGATCCTATAATAATCGATCCGGGGCATCACATGAGTGAATGGTTCAAGAATGAGGACTCCACACCATTCTTTACTAAACAAGGGAAGACATTTTGGGAGCATGTAGGGGGTGATCCAATGCTGAATGAGTTGTTTAATAAGTCCATGGCTGGAGATGCAGGGCTTGTGTGTAGCACACTTGCTAAAGATTGTAGACATGTGTTTGAGGGATTGAAATCAATGGTGGATGTGGGAGGTGGCAACGGAGCCATAGCCAAGGGCTTTGTCGATGCCTTCCCTGAACTGTACTGCACTGTGCTCGACCTTCCACAAGTTGTTGAAGGCTTGGAAGGGTCCCGGAATTTGAGCTTCATCAGTGGAGACATGTTTCAGTTCATTCCACATGCTGATGCAGTTTTCTTTAAGGTAAGAATCAAGTATGTGTATGTGGTCTTATATTTCATTACACTGATTAACTAGTGTCCGGTAATGACAGGCGATATTCCACAACTGGGACGACGAGCATTGTGTTAAACTACTCAAGAAATGTAGAGAAGCAATAGGGGATGGTGGAAAGGTGATAATAGTTGATTTGGTTGTGGATGATAACAAAGATGAGCATGAGCTAAGTGAGACACGACACTGTTCGGATTTGTCGATGATGACATTGTTCAAAGGGAAAGAGAGAAGTGAGAAAGAGTGGGCTAAGCTCTTCTTACAAGCCGGCTTTCGAAAATATAAGATATGTCCTGCCTTAGGGTTGAGGTCTCTCATTGAAGTTTTCCCATGATTAATTAATGGGAGTTTTATGTGACACTACTTTCTTTTCTGTAATAATTTCCATTATTGTGATTGTATTCTGAATTCATCTGTCTTTAAATTGTAACTTTTATTCAGATGGTCATGTGGCAGTCTATTGCATTAATGTGTGTGAGTCGATCTAGTTGTTTATTATTTCAAATGTTTATGATAATACCTTATATCAAAAGTAGATGAAACGTTGGAGTAATTAAGAGAGGGACTGCCCAAAGGGTTTGCCAACAATTTCAACACTTCACTTACATCATAACTTCATGTTTTTATCACCACAAATTAATCATCACCAACAAACTTCTTTTCGATCTTGTGTGTACATAATTTGGCCTTTGTTCCAAGCCGGAGAATCCCTATCAGCCACAGCTTTTGGGACCTCCGTCAGCCAGTGAAGCGAACAGGATGAGTAGGCAAAGTGAATGGAAGATTCCGGTAGCAGACGGCGCCGGAAGTCACGCGGCACTGCGGCTGCATGGTACTTCCTGTGGGGTGGCAGTGAACTGATTAGGGTGTTGAAATCATTGGCTAGAATGTCGTTAAAGAACACGTAGAATTCTAGGGTTTTGATTAGGGTTCAGGCATGCTTTTGGCTAATGGCTTCAATGATGATATCTATGGCTGGAAAAGAGTTGTGGCCAGTTGAGCACCCAAAATCAACGATCCACAATCCCTTAACTGAACCCAAATGCTTGACTTCTAATTTTTTCGCAACTTCTTCTTCAATATTAATCGGCTTTGCTACATCTAGTACACCTCTCTGCAAACACAAGATTTTTAAGTAATGAAACATGATTGATTCATCTTAGCTTCAAGTAAAAGCTGTTATAATTAACATGATAAGAAATAGATATGTACCTGGTAAGAGGAGTTTAGGACATAACTAAGAGGCCCATTGCCACCATTCATGGGATATATAGAGAGGTAGTTCCTGTCCATTTCTGTGGATCTAGAACAACTGGAAATCATCTGCACGGCACGGAACCGGATTCGATCTCTCAAGAACCGGATGAAAACCGCTTGAACCGGACGATGTCAAGCTGCAGTTAGTTCCAGTCCAAGGCAATTATAACTGCCAAACTGTTAGGGCTTGGGCGCACAACAGCTGAGAACAAAATCCGAAATTCGTGGAGTTGCGGTTATGATTTCTTGAAATTGATTGAGGGCTATGGTTCTATATATTATGGGTTGTATTCAGTTGTGAGATCACTTTGTAATTTCTTGAGATTGAGAGTGTTTAGGAATTAGGGTTCTTCGGTTTTTGAAGGGGAAAACCCTAATGTGCGTTTCAATCTTGTACAACGAATTTCTTCTTCGTTTCTTAGTGAAATCTATTGATTCTTCCTTCAGTGGATGTAGACCGATGTTGGCGAGACGAACCACTTAAATCCTTGCGTGTTCTTATTCATTTTCGATCATACATTGCATCATTTGTTAGGGTTTATTGAGCTGTGTTCTTAAATGCTTGATTAGTTGTGGGTGATTTGGTGTTCGAACTCAACAATTTCCTATGGAAGCCATGATCTTTGCAATAATATTTAAAAGATGATATAATTTTTGTGGGGATAACTATATATTTATAATCACATATATTGGTAAAAAATCTAGCTGGCAAAGGTTCAAAATATTCAGCACTTGCCTTTAGAGAATCCCAACAAGAGAAGATTGAAGTTTGGATTATGAAACCGCGAAAGATTGAAGCTACATAATCACAACTATACTGCATATGCTTAATTGAAGCTTTAATTTTCATAATAAGGGTCAATTAATGAATATATCAGCCCTTCTTCTTAGATTATTCCAATTTCAGAAAATTGAAGCAGATCATAGATGATTAAAGTAAGATTTATCAATCAAGATGCACCATGCAACTAGATTTATACAAATACATATAATAATATATATACAGGAAGAGAGACAGCATATATGCCCTGTATAATTAGATATAATTAAAAAATTCCCAAAAAAAAATAAAAATTAAAAAAAATCAAAATATAATCAATTTTTTTTTTCTGACGTGGCTAGGTTTTTAGTCGGAAAAAATTGGGGAATTAGGGTTTGGTGCCACGTAGGCAATCTCCGACTGCCACGTCAGCCTCCGGTGAAAAAATGACTCAAATCGGAAAAAAAATAAAGTTACGGTAGTGAAATTGGAAAATGTCAAACTTAGAGGACTAAAAATGATATTTTCTCTTATACTAATATAATGGAATCCTAAAAGATGAAATAGAATCAAATATAAAGATACTAATAACAATAAAATTAATCTAAATCTATATCAAATATATCTATTCCTATTGTCCATCATCATCCTCCTTTTCGAAAAGATTCGTCCTCCTGCAATATAAGAAACATGACCACGCGCTCATCTCCTCCACGGATAACAAATTTTTTTATTTTGCATTTTTTACTATTTAATCCATTTGATCTAATAATATAAATATTATATTAATTTATTCTCATTTTATCGATCTTAATTAAATTAATTTTTATTGAAGAATTTATTAAAAATCAACAATAGATATCCAAACAATAATTTCAATAATAAATATTAATTTGCATGGGGATAATTTATATACCATAATAATATAAATTAATAAATTAATAAATATAACACTATTAAAGATGTGTGTATATACATATATGTATATATAATATATATTTAGTTTGAATTATATGTCATCTTAAATATTTTTTAAATTATAAATATCTCATAATCAAATTTTTTTTAGCATTTTACTTTATACTTAGGACTTCGTATATATCTTTTAAATGTGCGAAATTAGTTTTTAGTTTGAGTACCAATATGCTTTTGAAGCTGGTCAATTATTGTATGCACATGCATGTAACCCTTGGTGTAAGAAATATAGCTAATTGCTGATTAGGGTAAACCATTTTCCAACAATGAAGATGACTTCACAACTTTCCAACATTGTATATAGTTGCCTTATAAATTTTAGCAACCATTTCTCTTGAGATTAATATATTAATTCTTTTTGGAGGAATCATGACCTTTGTTTCTTTATTTCTTTCTTTAATCTCATTAATCTATTTGCAATTAACACACTACAATAGTGTTATGTTAATGGGGAAAAATTCAAAATTGGTTCTGCCACAGAGCTGTCGTGCGAATTTGATCCTGTTAAAATCCGATTTTCAATTTTAGTCCTGTTATCTCAAAATTTGTCCAATTGAGGTCCATTTTGGCCTGAATTTTCCATTTCCCGATCGATTTCCGGCGAGTGTTACACACTCGCCCCCAATTCCAATAATCTGACTTATTATCGCTTACGTGGCCAATATTTACAGATGTGGCAATTAATTATGAATTTTTTTTGTGCCATATCATAAATTCAATGCCTTTTCTGGCTGGATTTCCATCTTTAGACATTTGGAGTGAGATGTACAATATAATATTAACTGAATTATTATTTCTCGCTATAAATAGAGATAGCATTGCCAAGAAAAGAACATGATCAATTCATCTCCCAAAGATGGCATTGCCAAATGGAACTGCAAATTCATCCACACAAGAGATTCTTGCTGCTCAATCTCATGTGTGGAACCACATTCTTGGCCACGTAAACTCCATGTCCCTCAAATGTGCAATTCAATTAGGCATACCTGATATAATCCACAAGCATGGCAAGCCAATGACTATCTCTGAATTGGCCACTGCCATCCCCATCAACAAAGCAAAATCCGATCATCTCTATCATCTCATGCGAGCTCTAACGCATGCCAACTTCTTCATCTCTTCGGGGGGTGAAGACGAGGAGGAGGCTTATAGTCTCACACTGGCCTCGTGTCTCTTGCTGAGAGACGAGCCGCTGACCATTCTGCATATGGCCCTTCTCAATATGGATCCTATAATAATCGATCCGGGGCATCACATGAGTGAATGGTTCAAGAATGAGGACTCCACACCATTCTTTACTAAACAAGGGAAGACATTTTGGGAGCATGTAGGGGGTGATCCAATGCTGAATGAGTTGTTTAATAAGTCCATGGCTGGAGATGCAGGGCTTGTGTGTAGCACACTTGCTAAAGATTGTAGACATGTGTTTGAGGGATTGAAATCAATGGTGGATGTGGGAGGTGGCAACGGAGCCATAGCCAAGGGCTTTGTCGATGCCTTCCCTGAACTGTACTGCACTGTGCTCGACCTTCCACAAGTTGTTGCAGGCTTGGAAGGGTCCCGGAATTTGAGCTTCATCAGTGGAGACATGTTTCAGTTCATTCCACATGCTGATGCAGTTTTCTTCAAGGTAAGAATCAAGTATGTGTATGTGGTCTTCTATTTCATTACATTGATTAACTAGTGTCCTGTAATGACAGGCGATATTCCACAACTGGGACGACGAGCATTGTGTTAAACTACTCAAGAAATGTAGAGAAGCAATAGGGGATGGTGGAAAGGTGATAATAGTTGATATGGTTGTGGATGATAAGAAAGATGAGCATGAGCTAAGTGAGACACTACACTGTGCGGGTTTGTCGATGATGACATTGTTCAAAGGGAAAGAGAGAAGTGAGAAAGAGTGGGCTAAGCTCTTCTTACAAGCCGGCTTTCGAATATATAAGATATGTCCTGCCTTATGGATGAGGTCTCTCATTGAAGTTTTCCCATGATTAATTAATGGGAGTTTTATGTGACACTACTTTCTTTTCTGTTATAATTTCCATTATTGTGATTGTATTCTGAATTCATCTGTCTTTAAATTGTAACTTTTGTTATAAATTGATAATAATGTGGACATTACTTCCATAGACTCTTTATATTCCATGCCCTTTGGAATTCATATTATTGTATATATATTATGTTCAAATGGAATGAATTGAGTTGATGAATAAAATTACCTCTTTGAATCTTATCTTCTTCTTCTAGTTTTCGTTGTTGTTACATATTATGTTTTTGTTATGTTGATTCGTAGAAGATGATGCAACACGAGATTATATTTTACAAAACGTTATCAGCACGAATGCTCTTTGGTCTTTGGTGAACGGTACGCCAGTCTATTTACATCTGATCATTTTTGTTTATTTGTTTGAAGGTGTTGCCATAATGTCTGATATTCAAGTCTAAAGTTTGGTTATAGTTATACGAAATATTTATCTGTCTGATTTGATTTTGTGTGTGATGTTATTTTAGTTATGATCATGAAAATGATGCTGATCATTAGATGGAATTAGTAGAGAAACAAACAATAATTTTAAAAAAAAATTCCTTTGATATACTGAATGGATGCATAATTATTTTTAGTTATCAGAATGTGATTCTTTTAGTTCTAAACATTTTTAAGTGTATATATATATATATATATATATATATATATATAAAGAATATAAAATGTATTAGTTCTGAGAATTTAGATAAGTTTCATACCCTTGGCTAGTAATTATTAATCCACTCTCATTCGATTAAACTTGGACATAGGTATATATTTAGGGAATCGAGTTTCCATATCTTACAAATTAGTGGCATGGTTTCGATAAGCAAATGTGCTTAATTTATTTTATAATATTGTGTTGAGATTTGTTATAATTTAGTTTCATGGTGCTTTCCTTGAGCAACTAATTAGAGGAAGAAAATATATCTCAGCTTTTATATTCTGTAGACATTACAAATATACTAATCAATTAATTTTAATTTTACATGAATTCCATTTATTTGCAATTATAAGTATTCAATCTCAAATCATGCTCTTAGAATACAGATGAATTTCTTTGTTTGAGTGGATGAGTTGTTGATTAGAGTGTTTTTATTGTTTGTGCAAAACATACGAATTCAATATCATTTTTAGCACTAAAATTGGATTGGTTTTATAAAGCCATATTTATTCGAATTGATTATGGTGATTTGCCTGAAGCAAAGATGAATATTGCAATTGATATCTTTTGAAGCTAGTTGATTTTTAAGATCTTGAAAATAATGATTGTCTTTACGAGAAATGAGTAATATATTTTATGTCAGACAATTTGCTTTTCAATTGTGATTTTATGTGCTCTTCAGATTATCATGTTCTATGTTATTTTAATATTTAATTTTTATGTTTACTACATCATCGTAGTGCATCTTGAATTTTTTTTGGCATATGGAGAACGAGAATATTAAATGCTTGGTAGATAGTATTATAACTCACAATATCCTTAAAGATAGAAAGGGAGTGTTACCACAATTTCAAATGATAATGTCTTGATAGTTGGCTCCGGTAGAGTTTCACTCGTTCTTCCTATGGGTAATAAATTAGTCATTAAAAATGCGTTATTATATCCACAATCTACATATACCCTTCTTAGTTTTAAAGACATTTCTAATGGTTTTCACATTGAAACCGACATCGAGAATAAAGTAGAGTACCTCTTAATGACTCACTACATACAGTGTCGGAAACAAGTTGTCGAAAAGCTTCCTTCTCTATCATCGGGATTGTATTATTAATACATCCATCCTCCTAATCTCCATATTTCAATAGTTTGAAATTTCATGATCCAAATTCATTTAAATTGTGGCATGAAAGGTTGGGTCATTCAGGACAAAATATGATCCAACGAATTTTATCCAACTCTATTGGACATAGTATGTCGGACAATAGAAATTATATGTAAATGATTTTGTTTGTGAAGCTTGTGCAAAAGGAAAACTTATAGTATGACCTTCTCGTACTAAAGTTGGATTATAATCTTCTATTTTCCTTGAACGGATCCATGGAGATATTTCACAATTCATCCAGTATTAGGACCATTTCGATATTTTATGGTCTTAATTGATGCCTCCATTTGGTGGACTCATGTGTGCTTGTTATCCACCTGAGATTATGCTTTCGCAAAATTCATTGCAAAAATTATTGAACTTTGGGCTCAATTCCTTGATTATCCAATTGAATCCATTACAATGGATAATGCTAATGAATTCACTTCAAAAACATTTGATGACTTTTGTTGGTCATTAGTAATTAAAGTGGAACTTTTAGTTCCATATGTCCACACTCAAGATGGTCTTTGCTGAATCAATGATCAACGTATCAAATTAATCGCTAGACTTTTAGTACAAAAATCCAACTTACTCATTTCATGTTAGGGTCATGCGATTTTGCACGCTTCTTCTTTAATTCAAATACGTCCAACTGCATATCATAACTATTCCCCTTTATAATTAGTGTGTGGGAGAGAACCGAACATTTCCCATCTGTGAATTTTTGAATGTGCAGTGTACGTTCCAATTTCACCACCTAAGCGTACCTCTATGAGCCCTTAAAGAAAACTAGGTATCTATATTGGATTTGAATTTCCATCCATTTTGAAATGCCTAGAGCCCATTTTTCAACTCGTTTCGCTGATTGCACATTGATAAAGAAAAATTATCGGCATTAGGGGGAGATAATAGTTAATAATTAATAGAATGCCGAGAAATTTTATTGGATTTGGAAAATCTATAATATTTAGATCCACGCACTAGTCAATCAGAACTAGAAGTTCAGAAAATAATTATCTTGCAGTATTTAGCAAGTAATATGCCAGATGTATTTACTGAAGTAATCTGTCAAATGTGTTTACTGATCATACAGGAGTGACAAAATCATATATATCTGCTATACAAATATATGTGATGCAACTCTACGCCTGAAGCGTAAAAGGCCTATGAATTTAAAAGATCAAAAATCCGTGGAAAACAAAAACTAACAAAAATATTCAGTCACTCCAAATATATTTTAAAGATATTCGTCTCAAAGATGAAAAATCCTAGTAGCAATGCACGTGCACAAAGTAATGAAAATACTAGGATTGCAAAACGACCAGATCAATATATTTTGGGAAATGATGAGAATCTGGTTAACATAAATATCAAAGTTGCAACTAATTTAATTAATACAGGAGAAACTTATAATAAAAATATCATTATCGTCGACGATATATTTGCCTCTACAATTGGTTTTTCCATCTTAAACAATAATCTGGATCCAGAACCCAAGTTAATAAATGAGTGCCTGAAGCACTTACATTGGGTAAGATGGAAATATGCAATTGAGGTTGAGCTAGACTTACTTAATAAAAGAAAAGTTTTTGTACTATCATACGTACCCCTAATGATGTTATCCCTGTAGGATATAAATGGGTATTTGTGCGAAAAGGAAATAAGAATAATGAGGTGGTGAGATATAGAGCGAGATAAGTAGCTCAAGGGCTCTTGCAGAGACCCAATATTGATTTTGATCAAATGTATTCTCTTGTAATGAATTGTATAACGTTCCGCTACATACTTAATTTCTCTGGCAGCATTTATGAATTTAGAAATGCAGTTAAGGGGTGTTGTCACTGCATATTTATATGTATCAATATTTATATGAAAATCCCGGATGGATTACAAATTCCCCAGACGAGGAAAGATGAAAATTGTAATATGTATAACATTAAATTGCAAAGGTCATTATATGGCCTAAAACAATAAATGAATTACTCCTGAAGAGATGATATACAAACAACAATGTTTTTTCCTTGCGTGTTTATAAAGAAATCTTTTGATGGTTTTTTTTTTGTATCAATCATCTCTGTGTATGTTGATCTTATTGGAATGCATAAGAAGCTTTTAAAAAGCTGAATTCGAAATGAAAATATTGAGTAAAACCAAGTATTGTCTCGGCCTGCAGATTGAGCATCTCCCTGAAGGAATTTTCATACACCAATCAATCTAATCGAAGAAGGTTTTGGAAAGATTTTACATGGTTATATCTCATTGAATTAGTAAACCAATGGTTGTCTAATCCCTTGAAGTGGATAATGATTCATTTAAACCTATAGAAGATACTGAAGATAAATTAGGACTTGAAGTTCCTCACTTAAGTAAAATTGGTATATTACTTTAACTTACAAATTGTGTTAACTGTGATATTGCATTTTGTGGTAAACCTACTTGGTGTTTCTCCTACAAGGAGACATTTGAATGACACATATTCTTCGGTATCTTCAAGGTTCACGGGATCTTAAATCAAAGTTGTGGTATTTCTAGAATTGATATATACCCCCAACTATATTCTATGATGATAATGCAGCTTGTGTTGCACAAATGAGTAGCAAATTATGTTAAAGGAAATTTAACAAAACACAATCTTCAATTTCTGTTATCGCATGAGCTCCAGAAAAGTGATGAAATGATTATAAGAAAGTATGCTCTAGTGACAATCTTGCAGATTTGTTCACTAAATCCCTATCTATGTCTATTTTTTGTACAATATGTTGGAATGCGTAGGCTTAGAAGACAATTGTCTTCAGGGGGAGCGATAACTTCAAAAATAATCCTAAATGTTGGGTCTTGAAGACCATTTTCACTCTTTTAACCCTGAAGGTTAGGTCCTAAAGACCAGTGGCTGTACTCTTTTTCCCTTGACTAAGTTTTTTTCCCACAGGGTTTTCTTAGTTAAAGGTTTTTAACGAGGCAGCTAGTGCAACATATTAGAACTTGTATGTCATGTACTCTTTTCTCGTCTAGTTTTTTCCCACTGGGTTTTTCTAGCGAGTTTTTAACGAGGCATGTACATCAAGTCGTAATGTCCAAGAGGGAGTGTTATAAATTGATAATAATGTGGACATTACTTCCATAGACTCTTTATATTCCATGCCCTTTGGAATTCATATTATTGTATATATATTATGTTCAAATGGAATGAATTGAGTTGATGAATAAAATTACCTCTTTGAATCTTATCTTCTTCTTCTAGTTTTCGTTGTTGTTACATATTATGTTTTTGTTATATTGATTCGTAGAAGATGATGCAACACGAGATTATATTTTACAAAAACTTTTATTGAGATGGTCATGTGGCAGTCTATTGTGTTTAATGTGTGTGAGTTGATCTAGTTGTTTATTAATATTTCAAATGTTTATGATAATACCTTATGTCAAAAGTAGATGAAACGTTACTGCCCAAAGGAAGATGGACCTGCCAACAATTTCAACACTTCATTTACAACATAACTTCATGTTTTTATCACCACAAATTAATCATCACCAACAAAATTTTATCTTCTTAACAGATACATAACTTTGAACTGAAGGAAGGGACATGTAAAAGAATGAAGCATATTTGTTGATCTCTGGATTTTCATGAATAGTTTGGAACAGAGGACCTCATATGCTCATCCGTTTTACGCTTCAGGACGACAAGAATCATTATGGCTACATCGTTGTAAGGGTCCATGAAAACAGGTGAAACTGCAATCTTGTGGGTAAAAATGTGGAACAATTCATCAATGATTTCAACTCCAAAGTGATTGGTGAGCAATCCCTCAAGAGCCACCCTGTAGATTCTCGCACTAGCATCTGGTGTGGACACACTACTATATTTTCCGGGGTTGTTTAGAATCTCTCTTCTTTCAATGCTGAAACTCTCACACCTTTCCAATATGCCCATCAGCTCTTGTGGGGTGGCAAAGTACCATGGAAGGTTGAATGAGTCTATTTCTTCTTCACTGATTCTCCCCTAATATCATTAAGTTATTATCATCATTAGATGAAGCCAACAATCAAACTTTCTCATCAACACATATATATACCAAACAATGAGACAAGAAAACATTAAAATAATGATACATGCATGCAATTCACGAGGTTATTTAATATCAAAAACAACAAGAAGTACCTCATTGGCCATGTCCATGAGACAAGATCCCAAAAGATTGCTATATGATTGTGGAGTGTATGCAGTTTGAGGGTCCCACAAAGGTGGGACTCCAGGCAGTATAAGGGCCATCAACCCTCCATCCACCATTTCTATGGCCCTACATTCCAAGAAAGACTCCATATCCTTCTCAAACTGCTTCAAATAAGCACCACAAACTTCTTTTCGATCTTGTGTGTACATAATTTGGCCTTTGTTCCAAGCCGGAGAATCCCTATCAGCCACAGCTTTTGGGACCTTCGTCAGCCAGTGAAGCGACCAGGATGAGTAGGCAAAGTGAATGGAAGATTCCGGTAGCAGACGGCGCCGGAAGTCACCCGGCACTGCGGCTGCATGGTACTTCCTGTGGGGTGGCAGTGAACTGATTAGGGTGTTGAAATCATTGGCTAGAATGTCGTTAAAGAACACGTAGAATTCTAGGGTTTTGATTAGGTTCAGGGACTCATGCTTTTGGCTAATGGCTTCAATGATGATATCTATGGCTGGAAAAGAGTTGTGGCCAGTTGAGCACCCAAAATCAACGATCCACAATCTCTTAACTGAACCCAAATGCTTGACTTCTAATTTTTTTCGCAACTTCTTCTTCAATAATAGGCTTTGCTACATCTAGTACACCTCTCTGCAAACACAAGATTTTTAAGTAATGAAACATGATTGATTCATCTTAGCTTCAAGTAAAAGCTGTTAATTATAACATGATCAGAAAATAGATATGTACTTGGTAAGAGGAGTTTAGGACATAACTAAGAGGCCCATTGCCACCATTCATGGGATAGAGAGGTAGTTCCTGTCCATTTCCTATGGAAGCCATGATCTTTGCAATAATATTTAAAAGCTAATGATATATTTTTTGTGGGGATAACTATATATTTATAATCACATATATTGGTAAAAAATCTAGCTGGCAAAGGTTCAAAATACTCAGCACTTACCATACTCTTAAATTATGCTACAAACACAATAATGAATCTAAATACAATATTTAAAAACGAAATCAAAAAACAACTAGTCAAACTACAAATAGATGTGTGAAATATAGCTAATTGTTGATGAGGGTAAACCATTTTCCAACAATGAAGATGACTTCACAACTTTCCAACATTGTATATAGTTGCCTTATAAATTTTAGCAACCATTTCTCTTGAGATTAATGTGTTAATTCTTTTTGGAGGAATCATGACCTTTGTTTCTTTATTTCTTTCTTTAATCTCATTAATCTATTTGCAAAAATTTGACCTCAAAAATATTTGTAGTATGAACTTGGCCTAAAGTCTTGAGACGATAAGCAAGTCATGTGGACTTTGGAAAAATATCAAAATAACTACTCCCTCTGACCCTTGCTATTTTGCCTAGGTTGACCCGGCACGGAGTCTAAAAAGAAACTGTTGACTTTGATTGGATGTGTTATTTTAATGTTTTTTGAGTGACAATTTTGTAATTTAAAGGTATAATTTGAGTGCAAATTTTGTAAAATGAAAGAAATGGAGTGCTAACTAAGGGAGTAAATTTTTGTTTGCTATTTTTGGGCTGGCAAAATAAGATGGGACAAATAAAAACGGAAAGTAGGCAAAATAGAGTGAGACAGAGGGAGTATCATTTGTGATGGAAAAATAATAGTAAGTCTGATTGGTGGCGGCGGCATAGGTCTGATGAGAAGATGAGTGACATCATTTGACGATTGTGGACGGTGGAATTAATTGCGTTATGGCGGTGACAAGGGTGGTCGGATCCGGATATGATGAGGTGCTATTGCTATCGGATTCGGATGTGATGGTGATGTTATTGTCGTCGGATCCAAATGTGATGGTGGTGTTATTGTCAAGGGCTGTCAAAACTGGAAACGATAGCAACAAGGTCGCAGACGATTCCAGTTCGAGTTCATCTCATTGGCTTCGACAGCGGTAGCCAATTTAGACCAAAGGAAATCAAATTCCTCATATGTATCGTAAGTCTGTGTCATGTTGATGACTCTAGATACCAACTGATGCAGCAGAAACATATAAACGTAAATCCGTTGATTCTCTAAGAATATCGGAAGATCGTGAAGGGATAACCCAATTTTTAATTCAATATTCAACTCCTCAAAATAATAAACATAACTCATATACTAATATTATGGAATCCTAAAAGATGAAATAGAATCAAATATAAAGATACTAATAACAATAAAATCAATCTAAATCTATATTAAATATATCTATTCCTATTCTCCATCAGATACATGTATCGATACAATCTATGTTTGAATTATATCTATGTTGGTATATAATTACGTTTTGTTGATATCGATAATGAAATGGAGGGATACCTAAGTTTTGATAGTACTGTTGAAACCTGAAAATCACAAATAATACCAAAATTTTTTTAGTAAATCTGACACCTAGTTTAAACATTACAAAAAATTAAAATTCGCAAACAAATTATTTTTCTTGATATAAAGCATTTATATTTTCTTGATATAAGACTGTTTATTCACAACCCGACCCAATCCAACCCAACCCAACCCAACCCTCTAATATAAAAATTATTTATCTCTCATCCACACACACAACTTACAACCCAACCCAACCTTCAATTATTTAAACGTTTATTAGTGACATCAACCCAACCTTTAAAATATTTATTTTCTCATTATTTATTATTGAATATTATATATAATCATTTTTTTAAATGTATGAAATATATAAAAAAATATTTTATATTCTAAATTCGATATTTATAATAAGAACTTTTTTACCATACACTTAAATTATGCTACAAACACAATAATGAAATTTAAATACAATATTTAAAAACGAAATCAAAAAACAGCTAGTCAAATTACAAATAGATGCGTGAATTAAGTTACAATATAGAAGATACATATTATACATTTAATGATCAATGCCGAATTTTTGTCATATATGTTCAATCAAATCGTTTTTAAGAGAGTTATGAGCTTCTCTATTGCGAAGTTGTTTCCTATTAGTCATATAAGTGTTTAAGCTTGCAATGCGTTCAGTCGAGTATTACAAATGTTGATCGTCGTCATCATCGTCTTGTAGATTTGTAGGTGTCACGCCCCAAAATTTACTTTTGAAAGATAACGGACTTTACCTTGAAACATAGGACGCGCTTTTCTTAACGATAATAACCAACATTTGAAAACTTTGCGGAAGCGTAATTATTAAATTAAAACTTCTTAAAAATAACGTCATATCCCAAAGAGGGAACCCAAAAGAAAGAAGAATTCTTGTCCAAATACAAATAAACCAAGCAGTAAGAGGACATTGTTCATAAATGAAGGAAATTGTTCAAAAATATTTATTTAAGAAAAACAATTCTTGAAAATAACGATTAAGCCACCACCACTCCACCATAGCTCGGCTCCTTAACTTGTAAGTGTTAAATTAGGGGGGGGGGGTGAGCTACACATGCTCAGCGGGGTTCACTTCCATCAACATCAAACAAAACATGCTCAATGTCATCATAAAACAAAAGTAATTCACAAAATAAAACACAAAATCATTTAAACATTCATTTCCTTTCTTTCTTTTACATTGGCCAATGCATTATTGCACGACGGGCAAAACTCGAAGATCGATTAACGATCTCGGACCTTTTTGGGTGGTCCTTGGCAATCCTTTAGCACTACGGGCAAAACTCGAAGACCGTATAACGATCTCGGACCTTTTTGGGTGGTCCTTGGCTACCTTTAGCACTACGGGCAAAACCCGAAGACCGTATAACGATCTCGAACCTTTTTGGGTGGTCCTTGGATACTTTCTTTTATATCATTAAACATCAACATCAACAATTAAGTTTGCTTAAAAGGAATCATCATCATCATATGTTACATAGATCAACATCATTAATTTCATCTTCTTATCATAAAGGATAATTCATAACGTATCATCATAATCATCACATAATCAACTTCACATTGACACATAACATATTTCATTCAACATTAATGAAAGTAGAAAACACCCACCTTAAAAGCAATTAACCCTTTGTGCGTTTTATGCTATTCCCCTACGACTCTCTCTCTCCGAACTCTTCGTTTCCTTATAAGAATAAAAATAAAAGTTGTTAGAATTTAAACCTTATAGGATTCTAAGAATAAAATAAAATGTTGGAAAGACTTTGGGAAAAAGGCTTGGGGTTTAGATTTGAGAAGAAGATAAGGGGGGTCTTGGCGATGTGCTCGCCGGAAAATACTTCCGGCGGCGGCTCCAGTGGTGGCGGCGTCTAGGGTTTGAGTGAAGATGAAGAAACTCTTACCTTGGATGTTGATGCTCCAAAAGTGAAAATGAGGGTTTATGAGGGTGGAGGTATTTATAGAGAGTGACTAGGGTTCTTGTCTAAAAACCTTCCTTGTTTAGATTAGAAATCTTCCTTTCTTATGAGTCCTAATTTAAGTATTGATTGATTTTATTTTCCCCCAAAACATCCCCTTTCCCTAGATATCAAATCCCTAATTAGGATTAAGATTTGCTCCATGTATTTGGTTAAAAAATTGAGTCACAATTCATGGGGTCTCACAGTAGGTTTATCCATAAAGAATTATGTGGGATCATAATAGTTTTCATATGTGTCTCGTTCATCCTCTACTATCATATTGTGCATGATGATACAAGCCATCATAATTCTTCCCATCAAATGTGAGTCCCAAACAAGACATGGGTGTCGAAGAAATGCGAAACGAGCTTGTAGAACTCCAAATGCTCGCTCGACATCTTTTCTGACAGCCTCTTGGTGTTGAGCGAACAACTTATGCTTTCGGAGTTGTGGAGCAGAAATTGACTTTACAAATGCAGCCCATGAAGGATATATGTCATTAGTGAGATAATATGTTATATTATTTTCACGACCATTCACAACGTAGCTAACCTTTGGTGCTCGACCTTCCAAGACATCATTAAAAACCGGAGATCGGTGGATTTATATTTTTTTTTTGATACACATTATCTTCAATATCAACAATCTAAATTATATCCACAAAAAATATATGGCAACCAATTAGATTGTGACATTTGTCACAATCTAACAAAGTGAGATAAAGATAAATTTACTTTTGTTGATCAACTCATGGATCGGCTGACCGATTGGGTTGGCTACAATTAATTATGTTTTCTTTTTTTTATTTCTTTCTCATTATCTCATATGGGTTGGGTTGGTGGAGAATCATCGATAAACATGGTCTAAAACATTTATTTTGTAGAATACGTACCAGCAAGATTTTCAAAATAATTTATGTTCGTAAAATTTCTTATTTCTTTAATCATATTAACTTGAGTGTATCTGCTCCAAAAGATTTGATGGCGACTCAGCAAGCATGAAAATCATCTCCCAATTAATAATTAGAAATTTAAATTAAAGCACTTAACCTTTAATACTAAAAAATATTACCCAAGTTTGGATTCTCTATTACTGCACAAGATTTCGAGTGTCTTGTACTTCACATCATTTCTAGATGATGTAGTAATTTATGTTAGAAAATGTTTACATCACATTGCTTTCAATTTATGTGTAATTAATACAGATCCGGATCATGATCCGGATCCGGATCCTCTCTACTGGACAAAAGACCAACGCCAATTATAGGCCAATTTATATATATATATATATATATATATATATATATAGCAAATATATGAGTTGGTGAAATGAAACATTTTAAATGTTATAGATGATTGGGAGGCAGGTGTAGAAATAATTACTCACAAAATTCAAATTTAAAAGAATTTCTATATATAGTAACATAGTCTCTTTGGATTTAGCACACAAAATCCATAGTTAAAAGACTTTCTATATATAATAGACTTGGATTTATCTGCAAATTACATTGCAATGTCAGTGATGAATGGAGATATTGCATTTGCTAATGCAGAATTATCCACAGAGCAACTCCTTGAAGCTCAAGCTCATATATGGAACCAAATATTCACCTTCATAAACTCCATGTCCCTAAAATATGCAGTTCAGCTAGGCATACCAGATGTGATCCACAGTCATGGCAAACCAATCACACTTTCTGAATTAGTCGAATGTCTCCCCGTCGACAAAGCCAAATCTCAATGCATTGGTCGTTTAATGCGCGTGTTAGTCCATTCCAAATTCTTCGTCGAAATCCATGACTGTGCTGATGAAGAGAAAATGTGTTATTGGCTCACTCCTGCATCTCGTCTCCTCTTCAAGGACACGCCTTTGACTGTGGCCCCAGTTGTGCTGCTCATATTGGATCCCATATTGACAAAATCATGGGACCATATGAGTGAATGGCTTACTGACAAGGACCACCATCCTGCGCCATTTGAAATGGCTCATAATGCGACGTTGTGGGAGAAAGCACAGCAGGAGCCAAAGCTGAATTGGGTGTTCAATGAAGCTATGGTTAGCGACTCAAGAGTGGTGGCTCATGCACTTATCAGAGATTACAAGCATGTGTTCCAAGGGATCAAGTCATTGGTGGATGTCGGAGGTGGAACCGGGACAATGGCTAAGGCTATTGCTGACGCATTCCCCCACATGAAGTGCAGTGTTCTTGAGCTCCCATATGTTGTGGCTGGCTTGGAAGGGACTGATAATGTGACTTATATTCAGGGAGACATGTTCGAGTCTATTCCTTCTGCAGATGCTGTTCTTCTCAAGGTATTAAAGTAGCTCTCATTTCATCATTATGGTTTCCTTCACAAAGTAATCAAGCCCTATGAAATCATTTTCACCAAACATCTAATTTCGGATAAAGTAAACTAACCTGATGCAACAAACAGTGGATGTTGCACGACTGGAAAGACGAGGACAGTCTCAAGATCTTGAAGAAATGCAAAGATGCTATCCCGAGCAAGAATGAAGGAGGGAAGGTGATGATCATCGACGTGGTTGTGGATATCAACAATGGAGGCGATACAGTTGTGGAAGACCAACTCTTCTTCGATATGGCAATGATGGCCTATTTAAATGGGAAAGAAAGAAGTGAGAAAGAATGGGCAAAACTCTTCTCTGAAGCCGGTTTCACTGGCTACAAGATTACTCCCGCATTTGGTGTCCGTTCTTTGATTGAAGTATACTATTAGAATGCCATTATGCCCTATGACATATCAACTTCAAGTTCAATATCAGTTGTACTAAATCCAGCCAATCAAGACTGGTCCTTTCTCATCTTTTCAAGCTCTACTTTATTTTAAGAAATGGAATGTGTGATCATTTTCTATATCAGTTCATTTAGCATCATCAGCAAACAGAACTTTGTAGAATCGTTTCCTTTCCTCTGCATCAAATATGCCACCAAGATCACCTTCTTCATCATTCTTTTCAGAAATCTCATCATCCTTCTTCCTCTGCATCGATCCAACAGCTACAACACCTTTTTTCTTTTTCTTTTCTATGTTAAATAAACAGTGCCTCCGATTATACTCATGAAGCCCCTCCTGCATCAGTTCCCCGAATTTTTCCTTCACCACAACAAGCGGATCCTTCTCAACCAATTCGGAACCATTGTATCCTTCCTTTAGAAGAACTGTGTAAATTTGATATTTATTCGAAACATAGAATATACCAGGATGCTTGAGCAATAAAACATTCAGTTTCTCAGGAAAGCAAAACTCTCTTCTAAAATGGCCTAATTTGGCAATAGAGAACTTCTTCCACAAAGTAAGAGATAGCAATTCATGCACCACGGCTACCGTTCGTTTATCCATGTCAGCCGATCCCTCCACCAAACCCCCCATTTCTGCATAAGGCGAAATATATGGAGTCGAGTTAAACTCTTGAAATCTCTCCCACATTTTCACCCATGTAGCTGGCAACGAACATGAAAAGCTCGGCTCACAACCTTTCTTTTTAGCCGATATCTCAACGGCAGAAACTGCAAAATCTGGATTCCATGAAGTAAGCTCAATATCCATTGAACTTCGCCTCCCAGCATAATTGACAACACGAAACATGTCGGTGTACTTGGGCACAATCCTAAGCAAATAATCATCAGGAAATCCAAAATTCCTTTTAATCTCGTTAATCTTGGAAACATTTAGCCTTTGCTTTTTGCTCATCATCAACAGCTTAGCCAAGCGCTCAACAAAAACCAATTCCTGCGAGTCTCTCACAGACTCTTCCTCCTCCACTAGAAACTTCATCCGTTTTGTTAATCGACAAAAATACTCATCATTCTCACGATACACTTCAAAGCAACAAGGATACTTCTTAAGCCAATTTAGCGCCTTACCTTTAAGATCGAGGCTCTTAAACTTCTTCTGAATGAAATCAATAGGCGCCACATGGTCGGGGCATCTATGAATTATGTTCTTGATCTGATTATTCACCATCCATCTACGATTCCGAGACAGAGCTGCTTCAAGATCAGGATCTTTCTTCATTGACCACAAAGCAAAGCTCCTTCGAAAACCTTGATTAAATGGTGAAGCATACATATAAGAACCCCACCATTTTACTCTTACACGGTTTACAACAACCAACATCTTGTAGCCGCGATTCTTTCTATATCTTCATTTCCTCTGAAAATTACCTGAAGAATCGGTGAACAAAATGCAGAAGCTTTACCAAGTAATCAAATTCAAGCTCGCACAATTTCAATAAAAAAGTAAAGATCTTTACAAAGTTGAGGTCGATTGTGCCCTAATTTTGCGTTTAAATTGAATTGGGGCAGATCGGTGCATGAATATGGGCTTTGCAAGAAAAGATTACTATTTAGGCCCACATATGTATCAAATATCATTCTCCATTTAATTATGTCCTTGTTTCTCTATATTGCTGAGAAAATTAATAGTTTGGATTAGAAATCAAAAATCAAAATCATATTGTTTTGACTGTGCTGTGTTGATAAGAAAAAATCAATTGAGACAAAACATTCATTAATTTTTCTGTTTCTCAAAAATCACGTCTTATTGAATTTTATGGGGATAACTATATATTTATAAGCTAATGATATATTTTTTTGTGGGAATAACTATATATTTATATATAATCACATATATTGGTAAAAAATCTAGCTGGTAAAGGTTCAAAATATTCAGCACTTACGTTTAGAGAATCCCAACAAGAGAAGATTGAAGTTTGGATTATAAAACCGCAAAAGATTGAAGCTAGATAATCACAACTATACTGCATATGATTGAAAATGACTTGGGTGCTCCCGAGGCCCGGATCCCGACCCGGATTACATATATATATAAAAAAAAATCCTAAATAGTGTGCCCTAGTACTTCTTCTTTCTCTATCTTATGCCCTTCTTTTTCTTTCTCCATCTTCTTCTCGGTCATCTGCTTCTTCTCTTCTTTCTACTTCTTCCTCCATCTGCTTCTTCTTTCTCCATCTCTTTATTCTCTGTATGGCGTGGATTCTCCATTAGTGTTGTTTCTTCATATTTACATTCTCTGTTGTTTCTTCTTCTTCTTTTTTTCTTTTCTTTTTTTTTTCTTCTCTTCTTCTTTTTTCTTTTCTCTCTCTCGCTCTCTCTCTTTTTTCTTTTTCTTTTCTTTTTCTTTCTTTTCTTCTTCTTTTTTCTTCTTCTTTTTTTCTTTTTCTTTCTTTTGCTGTTTCTTCTCTTCTTTTTTTTTCTTTTGTCTTCTTCTTTCATCTCGCTTTCTCTGCTTCTTTTTCTTCTTCTTCTTTTCTGTCATGGTTCTTATTCTCCATTTTGCTTCTTCTTCTTCTTCTTCTTCTTCTTCATTTTCTTCCTCCTCCTCCTTTTTAAATCCTAATTTTGCATCTTGTTATATTTTTTTATGTTTAATTGATCAAATAGATGAGATTTGTTTGATTGATCGATGAATTTGCTCTAGGGTTTCTTTACACAATGTTTATGTGATAATAATTCATATGTATTCTGCAATTATGTAAATTTTGCAGAAAAAATGAGGAAGAATATGATATATAAATCGTGGTTTTGTTGTTTAGAAATATTATGTTAGATTAATTAAAGTCACATAAATTGCATGTTTTAATCACATAAACATGCTACAGCACAAAAGCCCCAAATCTACTCTACGATGATAATCCGAAAATTGAGAAAAAACAATAACCGTAAAGCGGAAGCGTACCTGAATCCATAGATCGTATCGAATCGTAATTTAACTGGGATGGTTTACCAAACTATCAGATTCACCCTTAATCACTCACAGCCGCAGAGATAATGCAAAACGTGGGATGAGAAATCTGACGTTTGGGAACCATAACCCTTTACTTATAATAATAAGGTTCCTTTATTTTCAATTTGGTCCCTCAACAAATTGAAAATCACCTAATGGTATCTACATATAAAAGCCCATGAATAATATGATATCCATATAGGCCCATAACTTAAACTTTAGTGGATCACTTTAAATTGGGCTTTCTTTAGACAGCTATACACATTTAAATTGACACGTGGAAGCCCAACACACATTGGATTTATCCAACAATCTCCCACTTGGGCAACACGTGACACCGAACAAATGTGTATTACCTAAGTGAGCTCAAACCTTACTGTCATATGTATGAGTATCCCTAAACAATCTTATTATCAATTGCTCTGACATAGGACTAAAGAGGTCTTCGTTACTTTAATCGTAACTAAACCCATCAGTAATCACGTATATCATTACAATTAACAACAGATCATTCATGGTGTGTAGCATGGAAATTACATGCAATGTGATCTAACATGTCTATTTCCAACTGGTCCTTTCCTTATTCTTTAGTGAGATCAACATAAAACATAAAATAACAGAGTGCAAATAAACCAAAACTTTATTTTTTCCACAGTATCATCAAAATACACTATAATGTGTCCAAAACCAAATATAGAGCAATAAAACCAAATACAGACTCCCACTAAACCGAAATATCCTGAAATAACATAACACCCATTTGAGTTGTGTGCTCATGAAAAACCTTGGGTGGTTAACCTTTAGTTAGCGGATCCACAATCATTGAGTCTGTCCTAATGTGCTCTATAGAAATCTAACAACTCTGTCCTTTTTCCTCCACAACAAGGAACCTAATGTCAATGAATTTTGACTTAGTAGAACTCATGTTGTTATCAGAATATAGCATTACCGAATTATTGTCACAATATCACTTAAGTGGTCTTTCAATATTCCCCACAACATGCAGCCCAGTGACAAAGTTTCGCAACTATATTCCATGACTTGATACCTTCATAACATGCTACAAATTCTGTTACCATGGCAGAAGACGCTACGAGTGTCTGCTTAGTGCTTCTCCAAGAAATAGCTCCCCCAGCTAAAGAAAAATGTAGCCTAAAGTGGATCTTATTCTATTTTGGCATCATCAAAATCAAAATCAGAATACCTAATGATCTCTGACTGATCTAATTTCCTATATGTGAGCATGTAATCCTTAGTTCTCTGTAGATACCTCATAACCCGTTTGGCTGCTTTCCAATGATCCATACCAGGGTTACTTAAGTATTTGCCCAACATACCAACAATGAAGCTTAAGTCAGGTCTTGTGCAGACCTGAACATACATTAAACTCCCAACAACAGAAGCATAGGGAAGCTTTTGCATCTCTTGGACCTCAAGTGTAGTTTTAGGGCACTGATTGAGACTAAACTTGTCTCCCTTAGCCACAGGGGTGTCACCCGGCTTGCTGTTTTGCATGCCAAATCTTTGTAACACTTTTTCTATATATCCTCTTTGTGACAATCCAAGAATACCTTGAGAACGATCTCGTTGTATTTGAGTTCCTGAAACAAAAGAGGCATCCCCAAGATCTTTCATTTCAAATTTCTTTGATAGAAAGGTCTTGGTATCATGCAACAAACCTAAATCATTAGTGGCTAGTAGTATATCATCAACATACAACACCAAGAATATAAACTTACTCCCACTGAACTTGTGATACACACAATCATCAACAGCATTAGCCTCAAAACCAAAGGAGACAACTACTTCATGAAATTTGTGATACCATTGACGAGAAGCTTGCTTGAGTCCATAGATGGATTTCTTTAATTTGCAAACCATATTCTTTGGGTCTCCGGACACAAAGTTTTCAGGTTGCACCATATATATTGTCTCAACAATGTCACCATTGAGAAACGTTGTCTTAACATCCATCTGATGTAACTCAAGATCATAATGCGCAACTAGTGCCATTATTATCCTAAAAGAGTCTTTCGTTGAAACCGGAGAGAAAGTCTCTTTATAATCAATGTCTTCCTTTTGAGTAAAGTCCTTTGCCACAAGACGTGCCTTATATCTTTCCACATTACCATTCGAATCCCTTTTGGTTTTAAAAATCCATTTACAACCAATGGGTTTCGAACCTTCCGGTAATGGGACAAAATCCCAAACTTGATTGTCTTGCATTGACTTGTACTCTTCTTTCATAGCATTAATCCACTTTAGAGCATTTGGACCCTGCATGGCTTGATGAACACTGATTGGATAATCTTCCATTAATTCATTAGTGTCCTCATTTTCTTGGAGAAAAACTATGTAATCATCCGGAATAGCTTTTCTCTTCTCTCTAGTGGATCTTCTTAATTCTATATGTTCTTGAGTATGTTGAGGTTGTTCTTTAATTATTTCTTCAGCCTGATGGGGAAGATTTTCAACATTATCCTATTGAGGTTCTAAATCTGCTTCTTCTTCAATGACAGGAATGGGTACCTGAACATTGTCATAAGCAGTAGTGGGTGTCGTAATCGACTCCTCCTCAAAGACAATATCTCTAACCTTATTTCTCCCCCCAAACTCAACATCCTCAAAGAACACTGCATTTCCCGACTTATTACTCACACAAAAAATCCTTATAATTGTCACGTATTTACCATCAAAGTGTTTTTGTACTTCGGCCAAGCATTAATCTTCCTTTGGGCCGACTAATACCCGCATGAATATACACATCCACAACCAACCCAATATTTTCAATAGAAAAATTTACACAAGAGAGGTCACTTTAGCGACTTCAAGTTTCAATCAATCTATCTTAAATATTAGTAAAACCAAAAGGGAACATGAGATGTCCAACAAATTCGAATCATACTTTAAAAATAAAAATTTGGGGAGCATACCAAATCTTATATGGCAAATTTAACCCATAATTAACCAGAAGTCTATGCCAAAATTAATATAATAAATCATGGCAGCAAAGTAATTGAATCCATCATAAAGTTAAATTCATATGGCTCAGAACCATAGCCGATATATATTAATAAATAAATTGATGAACAATGTCATCCAAATTAAGAGCAGAAACATAACTTCGTACGTTTTCGCACATAAATCAACAATCATGGGCATTAGTCAACAATGCTTTCCAAATAAATTAAGCGCATATATTAATCATGTCCACATATGAACAAAAACGTATAACTGTAATTATTGCGTAATAATTAATTAAACAAATCTCCAAACTCGTAAGCATAAATCGGCCAATATCAGGTGAGCATATATATAGATCGATTCACGGATTCAATCAGCCATTGACAAATAATTACAAAAACCAAAGTCCTTTATTTTATAGATCCGAAAACATAAGATCCTTCTCGAGAGAATCATACATAGAGTGGCTTTGATACCACTTGTTAGATTAATTAAAGTCACATAAATTGCATGTTTTAATCACATAAACATGCTACAGCACAAAAACCCCAAATCTACTCTACGATGATAAACATGCTTAAGAGTATACATATAATACCTTAAGAGTATACATGCAATACCTATAGAACAAAAAATCAATACCTTAATTGAGTAAGTTTGTAATACTTATAGAGTATACATGTAATACCTATAGAGTAAACACATGATATCTATCATTGAATCTCAAGAAATATAAGTATAATCTCAAGAAATATAAGTGTAATACATATAGGGTATACACGTAATACCTATAGGGTATGCATGTAATACCCATCACTGGATCATTAAATATGAAATCACCAGATTTGCTATGGGCAAGCGTGACGGCGCATGGGCACGCGTGGAGGCTGCCCACGCGCCGGATCGAATCTGGGGGCACGGATCTAAGTTCCGTACCCCTGGGATACACAAGTTTTTGCCCATATGATTACTTGAAGTTTTAATTTTCATAATAAGGGTCAAATTAATATATCAGCCCTTCTTTTTAGATTATTCCAATTTCAGAAAATTGAAGCAGATCATAGATGATTGAAGTAAGATAATGTAGATAGGAATATCAATCAAGATGCACCATGCAATTAGATTTATACAAATACATATATAATATGGAAAAAACTTGCATGTACCCCCAAAGGTATTATTAGTTTGGTATTATATATATATATATATATATATATATATCAATGAGGTATTATTGGTGTATTCATAAGATATTAGTGGTATATTCTTGAAGGTGTTAATGGTATACTCATAAGGTATTACGTGTATAATTGAAATATATGTTTTAGTGAAGATATTATTCAAGGTATTACTTGTTAAATATTAAGATATTACTCATACTAGTATTTGTAACACCCCAATTTTTACATAATCTCTATCATCAAATTTCAGATTAGAATTTTAATTCAGTTATAGTAATTTTATTTCAAGTGGTAGTGAAATTATATAAGTGGTAATTCAAGTAATATATTTTATATGATTGAGACTCTAGCGAATTAATGGATAAATATATTATATTAGTAGCGCCTCAAATATTAAATTAAATTCTTTTATCTGTGATAAGCTTTTTAATTATTTATTATCATGATGAACCATAGAAATATGTGATAATTCAAATATTATACCTTGTGTGATTAGGACTACTCTTAAATGATTAGTAGATTTAAATAATGAGTGGAATTTACATGGGATATTAGATTAGATATATGATTGTAAATCTAATTTAATTACTCTATATAAGGAAATTAAATCAAGCAGTTGAGAAGTTTTAGGAATCCAATATTTGGAGTCTCCTACAAGGATGAGCATTTGAAACCCTAGATATATTTAAACCATTCACAATATCACTTAGGAGGAGATACATACGTTTAAAAAAAAAGGAGTGAGGAAAGAGAAGAAAACGAGACGAAGAAAAGAAAAGTGAGAACTTGATTAAGAGATTTTTTTTGTCGCCGATTGGAAGTGGTGTACTACTGAAGGTACTAGATCATCTTTTGTATATATTCATGATAAATTCATATTAGATGGTTAAGAAATTAGAAATACACTGTGAAATATAAAATCATGGATATTACTTTTGACATGCTAAGAGGAACAATTAATTAATTAACATGTAGCTTTGTAAATTCTTGTAATTTAGATTGTGGATTCCAACAATAGTCTGTATACTATTAATTCTAATTAGTTCGGAGCTTTGGAATTACGTTAACTATGTATATTTAGGTTAGTATAATTGATAAATTTGTATCTAAACAATGTAATATTCTGAATTGTTACTAATGCATGCATTCAATTTTTTTTGTGACTTCCAGATTTAAGAATAAATTTAATAAGGTAAATTATGCAGAAAAACTGCAATAATTGGCTTGTAAATTTAAGTTTATCGGTTGGGTCTAGACAGATTAGAGACATGACCTCTGAATTTTGTTGTCAAATGGTAGTCGGGTATATCGTGAGGCAGTTCAAAGAGTTATAGGACTATAAATTTTAGTATGTATTAATTCATAAATTCTGATATCTAGTTATCATTTAACTGTGTTATAGATTTGGTTGAGAAAGCTTAAAACGTGTTTAAATCTTTGGAAATTTCAGGTAAGTACATCTCTCACCTGCAGTATGAGTAGTTCTATTTTTATTGATTACTATTGATGCTAAAGTTATGTGGATGTTTATTGATGTTTTCTATGAGTATCCTAAATGATTTACTAAGTGATGAACATATATTTTCTATGAGTATCCTGAATGATTTGCTAAGTGATGAACATATATTTTCTATGAGTATGCCTGAATGATTGGAGTATGTGTTATCTGTGAGTATGCTTGAATGATTGGCAAATTGATGAGCTTGCATGAGTTTTGATTAAGCATGAGATGCGAGTTAATCATGTTTAATGTAAAGTGAGAAAAATATATATTTTTGAGAAAGTATATAAATGTATATACATATAGTTTTATTTTATATGTTTTAAGACTGGTACCCGGGCACCGAGATCGCCCACGAGATGAGTTTAAGGGCACCGAGGTCGCCCACGAGATGAGTTTAAGGGCACCGAGACCGCCCTATGAGTTTTGAGTTGCTCCGTTTGGATTCGGTGGCTAGCTACCCCGGATTCTTCGGAGTTGCGCGCATTGGTACCATGTCTGGGCCCACAGTATATTATTTTCGAGTATAAGAGTTTTTTTATTTTATTGATTGAACTTTCCAGTCTTTTTCCAAAAGATGCGATGAACGAAAAATGTTTTGTGAGATTAGGTGATGTACTTGCTAAGCGTTTCGCTTATAGTATTACCTCATACTGCAGATCAAGGCAAGGGTAATTATGTGATGCAAGGAGGTAGCAGCGCTGAAGTGTGATGGGTGGTGACGACGGAACCTCGGAATTGGTTTAAGATTTTTCATGAGTTTAATTCGTTATGATTAGATGCTAATTTTTGATTCCCAAATGTTTTAAACAAACTAAAATGTCTCACATGTTTCTTAAGAAAATTTGTTTCCGCTGTTCAAAGAAAAGAATTTTATAATATTTAAAAAAAAAAATTTATATCGTAAAGGTTACACATGTTTTAGTAGAGGTAATAACCTCACTAGAAGGGGGTGTTACAACTATGGTATCAGAGCCAATTTCCGGCCTTCCGTCAAGTCATTATCAACTTCAGTTCTGCCGCCTTCCAAGTAAGACAATTTATTATGTTTTGTTAGTTAGTATACGTGTAATGTTGAAGCAGAATTTCACTTTCATGCATTGTTTAATCTTTCTTCTATGAATTGTATTTAAATACTGTTTCAATTTGATTGTTTTTTTTTATGAGTCTGGACTTATATTCTCTGTCATAGATTGATGTGCAAACTTCCTATGTGATATGCCAAATATGTATATTGGAGAAAGAATATGTGTTGTGATGATTTTATATACAAAGGCAACGAACAATGATTTACATTTGGATAGAAGATTAACGAGGTAGATGATCTTATGATTGATTTAGTGGATGCAAGTGATGTTATAAAATATTTAACAAATCACATATTGAGATAATAGAAACGCGTTCCAAAATATCATAAAAGAAGTAGACAATGTAGTCTATTAGGAGTTATATGAAATGTGTTTGGCTATTAGATTTTATGTACTCTAATTTAATATAAGCTTGATAGAGCATAAATGGTTGGATTAATGTACGTATTTCTCATATAACACAGTTATCAAAGAAAGAAACTTCAATTGAGTAAAGAAGAAAAAAAAATAGTAATGCTTAGAAATAATGATTACAAGTAGACCTTGAGATTGATTCAAAGGATAAAGGAGGGGCGGTAGAATATGTAGTAACTCACTTAATGGCAGAAAAATAGACATATATATCCAAGAGACAATATAGTAATGTAAATGGTACAACTTATTAGGAGTTGATGAAATACGTTTGAACTCTAGATCATTAACATCTTAAAATTAATATAAAATTTTTAGAGTATGAGAGGTTGGATTAATGTGTTCGTCATCCAATTCAAATCAAAGAGATGAATTTTAAATGAGTAAAGGAGAAATAGTGATAGCTGGAGATATAATAAGTAGCATTATTAAGTAATGTGTCTGTTAATATACTTAGTTGCATAAAGTAAGACCAACAGGTTCCACACATTCAATAATACTGAATAAAAATGACCTATATTATTTAGTTTGATATCATAACTAAAGATGTTTAATAGTTAATCAAGTAATTAGTCTTATGGATATGTTTTGACTCAAAATGCAAGTTGACATAAGACTTAAAAAGAATGAAATCGTGCAGCCTTATTTATAATTCTTAGATGAGCTGAAATAAATATATTGTACTAGGAATTGATTGGAATGAATTTGTATAATTCATTATTTCTTATCCAAAGTCAGGGGTTAAACTATGAGAATGGATTAAACGCCAAATAATAATAATAATAATAATAATAATAATAATAATCATGAGATTTGTCTTGTACTTTTTAGAATTATATTAGATGAGTTTAAATGATAAGTATTTAAGTAGGGGCTTCAAAGATTTCTAAATGTTTGGTTTCGAAGTGAGTATAGGATAGCTAAAAGAAAAGAAAAGATTCAGTTTTGTCAAGTGAGAAGAATGTAGTATCATATAGACCATAAAAGAAAACTATATAAGTTAACGCAAATAATAGATTATGACATGAAATGTGTAATGATCTAATATGTCTGAAGTAATGACAAACTCTTCAATGTGTTATTAACACAATATAGAAGTGTAAGAGTACTATTAGCAAAAGAAGTATTTATTTATATTCATGTGAATGTGAGACAGACTTATCTAATAATGTGTATATCAAAATTCTTTAATTTATTAATATCCATTTTGTACTATGTGGTATATTAACGTATATGTGTTGGACAACCAAATTTTGTTTGGGAAATTAATATAAAACTTGCATTAAGATTGGTTTGAATGGTTTGAGGTAATAAATTTCATCTCTTAAAGAGAAAATCACATTGATGGTAAATAAATATTAAAGATATTTTGAGTTTATATATAGTGTTGACCATTTTAAGATAAGATTCTTCATCTTTGTATGATATATTGAATGTGTTACGAGAATAACTAATATGTTGTCAGAAGCTAGAGAAAGATGATTATGTATATATGTTTAGTCTTGTTAAATGTGACATACTAAGAAGTAGGGTTGTAGATCACTATGCAACAAAGATGAATCATTTCATTAGACTAATTGAGTTATTTCATTGACAAGTTAAAATATGTTAGATAGCAAACTATTTATGAAATATATACAGCACATGATATATATAGTATGAGATATTCGAAAACAACAATCATAATCACTAGCTTATATGGATAAGATAATCAATAGAGGTACAAAGGAAAAATGCATAAGGACATTGAGAATAAAGAGAAGGAAAATAACATACTAAGTGGTAGAAAAGCATGTTTCACACATAGATAAATATACATAAAATTTAAAGAGTTTAATCACACGTTAAGAAATCGATATTCATTGAAGTAGAATTATACGATTTGACTAGAAAAGTGCATCGTTTATCATGCAAGACCTTTATAAGGTAGAGAATTAATAATATGACAAAATATAAGTGTTAATTTAGAAGATTTCAAATTATATTTCGACTTAACCTCACAAAAGACAAGTTATTTCGACTTTTAACATAAGCTAGCACAAGTAGTCCTTACAGAATATATTTTGTTCTAATATACATTAAAATCAAGAAATACAATACTTACGAGAATGTTAATTGAAGATGAAGACAATAGTTATTTATCATGGGTTAAGTGAAAGACTTGTGACCTTGATTACGTCAGGTATAGAAGAAAATAATATGATAACAAATAAGAAGAAGAAGAAGTTGAAGTTGATTCACCATGTTAACAATGCATCAATGCGATAATAGTTTACGAAGGAAGAAAATATTTTATGTGCAATGAAATTTAAGTATTATAGTAATTCAGAATAAGTAAGGAGAGCTTAAGACAATTAGCTGGGCGTCATAGCGAGAGATACTTAATAGTCAATCATTTAGATGAACATTGAGTATTTTATAAACTAACACGTGAAGAGAAATTTTGAAAGTGCGATTTTAGTTTATTTGATCAAATTTTGTTTGATTGGTCATTGATTGTACTTAATAAGATTAATTATAACAGATAGTCGTAGAAAATTTCGACGGTTAATTTGAGTTGAATTAGAAGAGATTTTGGATCTATTTCTAAACATTATGATGTTACCTTTTATCTATTAAAAGAACTTTCATGAGAGCTATTCGAAAATTTGTGACTCTTCATTATGTGCAAATTCATGATATATTGTTTTTGAGTTCACAAATTGTTGAGATACTTATATTTTTAGTTTATGTTCGAGACTTACGAACGAGAATTTGAAAGTGACATGTAGTTAATGGATTTATAAGTTACAAGAAGAAACATGATAATAATGGATGCATGTTGCTTGTTTTATTAAGTGCATCATGATTAATGTTTATACTCAATGTATATGCTTAATGTTTTATGAGATGAAAAAGAGTCATGTTAATGACAAATGAGTGGAAGTCTGGACAAGATGATGTGTAGATTTCCAGTTGGGATAAGATGGTCTTCAACTCTCCCATAGGAATGAGATGATATTCGAATCTCCCACATGAATAATATGATCTTTGAGTCTCTTGTACAAAAGAAAGTTTTAATATCTAGTAACTAATTTAATCTAATGGTTCCTAAGAAGGAATGACGAGTTTTATGAGTGTCATGTGAAGATTTAAGAGTCTGAAGGTATATATGATAAATTGAAAACACATAACTCCATGAACAAACTAACATTTCTAGAATTAATTTGAAGAGAAATAATTGTAGAGTTATGAGTCGAATGTCATTGTTTCTGCAATATGCTATATTTTATTTGTAGGAGTAATACATCATTCTACATGATAAAAGAATAAACAGTAGTTGAGTAGTCCTTTTCATGTTGGACATTCTAACAAGTTAATTTTTTTTCAATCTTTCTAGTTTCTTGTGACAAGAGTTTTATAAATTCTGGATATTAAACAAAAGAAAATTGGTTTTGGAATCTCGATGAGGAAAGTTATGGTTGTATTTATGAGTATAACAAACTAGACATGCATACTAGTTGGTCATTTGTTATGAAGGTTCAATTTTCAGTTCAAATCTTTATTGAGATATTTACTTTGAATTCCTGTAATGTAATGGAGAGTTGTGATACTATAACTTTATGAACGAACGTACACCTTTGTTTTGACTAAGTTTCGAGGACGAAACTTTTATAAGGAGGGAGGGATTGTAACACCCCAATTTTTACATAATCTCTATCATCAAATTTCAGATTAGAATTTTAATTCAGTTATAGTAATTTTATTTCAAGTGGTAGTGAAATTATATAAGTGGTAATTCAAGTAATATATTTTATATGATTGAGACTCTAGCGAATTAATGGATAAATATATTATATTAGTAGCGCCTCAAATATTAAATTAAATTCTTTTATCTGTGATAAGCTTTTTAATTATTTATTATCATGATGAACCATAGAAATATGTGATAATTCAAATATTATACCTTGTGTGATTAGGACTACTCTTAAATGATTAGTAGATTTAAATAATGAGTGGAATTTACATGGGATATTAGATTAGATATATGATTGTAAATCTAATTTAATTACTCTATATAAGGAAATTAAATCAAGCAGTTGAGAAGTTTTAGGAATCCAATATTTGGAGTCTCCTACAAGGATGAGCATTTGAAACCCTAGATATATTTAAACCATTCACAATATCACTTAGGAGGAGATACATACGTTTAAAAAAAAAGGAGTGAGGAAAGAGAAGAAAACGAGACGAAGAAAAGAAAAGTGAGAACTTGATTAAGAGATTTTTTTTTGTCGCCGATTGGAAGTGGTGTACTACTGAAGGTACTAGATCATCTTTTGTATATATTCATGATAAATTCATATTAGATGGTTAAGAAATTAGAAATACACTGTGAAATATAAAATCATGGATATTACTTTTGACATGCTAAGAGGAACAATTAATTAATTAACATGTAGCTTTGTAAATTCTTGTAATTTAGATTGTGGATTCCAACAATAGTCTGTATACTATTAATTCTAATTAGTTCGGAGCTTTGGAATTACGTTAACTATGTATATTTAGGTTAGTATAATTGATAAATTTGTATCTAAACAATGTAATATTCTGAATTGTTACTAATGCATGCATTCAATTTTTTTTGTGACTTCCAGATTTAAGAATAAATTTAATAAGGTAAATTATGCAGAAAAACTGCAATAATTGGCTTGTAAATTTAAGTTTATCGGTTGGGTCTAGACAGATTAGAGACATGACCTCTGAATTTTGTTGTCAAATGGTAGTCGGGTATATCGTGAGGCAGTTCAAAGAGTTATAGGACTATAAATTTTAGTATGTATTAATTCATAAATTCTGATATCTAGTTATCATTTAACTGTGTTATAGATTTGGTTGAGAAAGCTTAAAACGTGTTTAAATCTTTGGAAATTTCAGGTAAGTACATCTCTCACCTGCAGTATGAGTAGTTCTATTTTTATTGATTACTATTGATGCTAAAGTTATGTGGATGTTTATTGATGTTTTCTATGAGTATCCTAAATGATTTACTAAGTGATGAACATATATTTTCTATGAGTATCCTGAATGATTTGCTAAGTGATGAACATATATTTTCTATGAGTATGCCTGAATGATTGGAGTATGTGTTATCTGTGAGTATGCTTGAATGATTGGCAAATTGATGAGCTTGCATGAGTTTTGATTAAGCATGAGATGCGAGTTAATCATGTTTAATGTAAAGTGAGAAAAATATATATTTTTGAGAAAGTATATAAATGTATATACATATAGTTTTATTTTATATGTTTTAAGACTGGTACCGGGCACCGAGATCGCCCACGAGATGAGTTTAAGGGCACCGAGGTCGCCCACGAGATGAGTTTAAGGGCACCGAGACCGCCCTATGAGTTTTGAGTTGCTCCGTTTGGATTCGGTGGCTAGCTACCCCGGATTCTTCGGAGTTGCGCGCATTGGTACCATGTCTGGGCCCACAGTATATTATTTTCGAGTATAAGAGTTTTTTTATTTTATTGATTGAACTTTCCAGTCTTTTTCCAAAAGATGCGATGAACGAAAAATGTTTTGTGAGATTAGGTGATGTACTTGCTAAGCGTTTCGCTTATAGTATTACCTCATACTGCAGATCAAGGCAAGGGTAATTATGTGATGCAAGGAGGTAGCAGCGCTGAAGTGTGATGGGTGGTGACGACGGAACCTCGGAATTGGTTTAAGATTTTTCATGAGTTTAATTCGTTATGATTAGATGCTAATTTTTGATTCCCAAATGTTTTAAACAAACTAAAATGTCTCACATGTTTCTTAAGAAAATTTGTTTCCGCTGTTCAAAGAAAAGAATTTTATAATATTTAAAAAAAAAAATTTATATCGTAAAGGTTACACATGTTTTAGTAGAGGTAATAACCTCACTAGAAGGGGGTGTTACAGTATTGGCACCCGCGCTATGCGCGGTATGTGATATTATAATATTGTTAAATATTTGATAATATAGTATAAGTAATTTTAGTACATAAAAGACATTATAATAATTAATAACTAATATAATCTTAATTTGCTTAAAATAATTCAATTTACAACAATATATCGATATTATACACATCCAATTCACTAATCTATGACTAATATTAAAAACAAAAATATCAATCATGATCTTCAAATCAAAATTGGAAATTTTACTTGCAAGTTTGTAAGTTTTTTAAAAAACTTTATACACAACATTTCTAGTTGAAACATTTTTTTATCATATGTGCTACAAAAAAAATTCGTCAGTCACTTAAATTAAATATACTAAAAAAACTAAAAAATATGAATTAAATATCAAATTCAATTACTTAAATTAATTATGTGTGTTTGTGAATATGTATATACATAAACAAAAATTTACGTAGGAACTTGATGCAATTACTGTCAATTATATATTTTCAACCTTTTATTTTAAAATAAATTGAATTAGAAAAAAAGTAATATCGCTTAACATTGAAGATGACAGATATTTATTTTGTTGTAAGTATCACATAAATAAATTGATATAACACGACATTGATCATTACAATTTAAGCTTAATACAAAATCGAAATGTAGTAGTAGTGATCATGATGATGACAATATAATAATTAGAAACTAAACATATAATTTAAATAATCAGCTAAGCCATCTAAATTCAAAACGTGCACTCTCATATAAAAATATACGAAGTCCTAAGTATAAAATAAAAAATGAAAATTTTATTATGAGATATTTATAATTTAAAAAAATATTTAGGATGTCATATAATTCAGACTACAGACATATTATATACATATATGTGTATATACACACATTTTAAATAATGTTATACTTATTTATTAATCTATATTAAATATGATATAAATTATACCCATGCAAATTAATATTTATTATTGAAATTATTGTTTGGATATCAATTGTTGGTATTTAAAAAATTATTCAAAATTAATTTAATTAAGATCAGTAAAATGAGAATAAACCGATACATCATTTATATTATTAAATCAAAAGGATTAAATAGTAAAAAATGAAAAAAAAAAATTTGACGGGATACTTACAAATATTAATTTAAAAAATACTTAGGATGACATATAATTTTTACACTAAATACATACTATCCATATACATATATGTATATACACACATCTTTAATAGTGTTACACTTATTTATTAACTATATTGATATTACATATGATATCGAATTATTCCTAAACAAATTAATATTTAGAGTAAGTCTCGTATGAAACGGGTGCATGGATTCGGATCAAGGGACCCGCTTCTCTTTCTCTCTTTTTTTTTTCCCGCATAATTTTTTAATTTTTGCACCTACCAATAGGGTATGTTAGAACTACATCTACATTATCTTAGACATATCTTTACGTTATGTTAATCTACATATCTGCTCATATTTCATACATTTTCTTTTTTACGCTTAGTTTTTGAATTTTGGCACTTACCACTACGTTATGTTAGACATATCTTTACGTTTTGTTAAACCTACCATTCTGCCCAATTTCATACCTTAAACTTAAAAAAAAAAAAAAAACCTTAGGGTTGACACATGTACAATTACGTTGTATTAGACATACCTTTAAGTATGGTTAGACATACCTTTGTGTTATGTTAAATCTACCTACATAAGGTAGATCTAACTATGGGAAAAATTCAATTTTAGTCCATTTAAAAAGTCAATGTCCAATTTTCGTCCACCATGAAAGCGGTTTTCAATTTTAGTCTAATTAAGCCAAAAATCGTCACTATTTCGTCCATTTTTGGCTTAATTGGACTAAAATTGAAAACTGAAAATTGAAAACCGCTTCCATGGTGGACAAAATAGTGACAAAAATGGACCAAATAGTGACGATTTTTGGCTTAATTTGACTAAAATTGAAAATCGCTTTCATGGTGGACGAAAATTAGACATTGACTTTTTAAATGAACTAAAATTGAATTTAACCCATCTAACTATACATAAAGGTATGTCTATTGGAGCGAGTTTGAGTGGGCTTGAGCGCGAGTATCAGGCGCGTGCGGACTCGTGAAATGCGAGTGGGAGTGTTTTTTTTTTTTTTTTTTTGCGTTTTGACCAGATCAACCCTGATGTATGGATTAGATTTGTGTGTCAAACTCATATACGTTTTTGCCTAATATTTATTATTGAAATTATTGTTTGAACAATCTATTGTTGATATTATAAGGAATTATTCAATAAAAATTAATTTAATTAATATTAATAAAATAAGAATAAACTGATACAATATTTATATTATAAATTGGATGAATGAAATAATAAAAATACAAAATAAAAAAATTATTGATGTGACACTTTTTCTTAAAAAATGATATTTTTGTAAATATCTCCAATTTTTCCTCTATTATTATAGTATATAAATATATAGAAAGATTTGTTTATTTATTTATTTATTTATTGTTTTGAATTTCTATACAATAAATATAACATTAAATGTCTTAAATATTAATATTTTTTATTAATAAATGTAAAATGAAAGTTATTAATGATTTCTTAAAATGGAAATATTTAATAAATGAGACATTTATTGCAGTTATTTTTGGCAGAATGTTCTGCTTTTATATATATATAGATTACTTAAATGTATTACAATAAGGGCACACAAGACCTACTCATATAATATATATACAAGAAGAGAGATAGCATATATGCCCTATATAATTAAAAAATTCTTAAAAAAAAATCAAAATACAATCAAAATATTTTTTTCTGACGTGGCCGATGACGTGGTTAGGTTTTTAGCCTGAAAAAATTGGAGATTAGGGTTTGGTGCCACGTAGGCAATCTCCGACTGCCACGTCAGCCTCCGGTGAAATAAATACTCCAATCGGAAAAAAATAAAGTTACGGTGGTGAAATTGGATTCTCGATACTTGATGGTTCGACATTGGAAAATGTCAAACTTAGAGTACTAAAAAGAGTAGGTCTTATGTGAGACCGTCTCACGGATCTTCTTGTGTGAGACGGGTCAACCCATAACCCACCCTTAACAATTCATATTGAAATTTGTAAAAATAGATTCAACACATGGGTAATAAGGATCCAACACACGAAAACTATCTGTGAGACCGTCTCACATGAGTTTTTGTGTACTAAAAATGATGTTTTCTTTTATACTAATATTATGGAATCCTAAGAGATGAAATATAATCAAATATAAAGATACTAATAACAATAAAATCAATCTAAATCTATATTAAATATATATATTCCTATTCTCCATCAGATACATGTATCGATACAATCTATGTTTGAATTATATCTATGTTGGAAATAATTACGTTTTGTTGATATGGATAATGGAATGGGAGTTAGTCTCCTGTGTAACCGGTGCACATACAATTCGGGTTGGGTTCGGGTTGATCCGGATCCGCACACTTTTATTTTATTTTTATTTTTTATTTTATTTTTTCGCTTCAAATTGTTACCTTTATGTTATATAAGTGTGACTTTTATGTATAAATGTAATGACCTTTATATATTCTAACTTAAAAAAAATGAAGAATTTTAGCAAAATTTGTACATATTTACGTTTATGTAATATTAGCTGCACATATATTCATCCTTAAAATGCACTGAATTTTGAAATTTTCAATTTTTTTCAAAGTTATGGATTATAAAAGTCATAATATTTGTACATAAAAGTCACAAGAATTGTACATAAAGGTTACAACAATACAACATAAAGGTCTTAATCTGAAACGAAAAACCTGAAAATCTTCATTTTTTCCTAAGTTACTGAACATAAAGGTCATAACATTTATATATAAAGGTCACACTTATATAATGTAAATGTCACATCCTTACAACATAAAGGTAACAACCTGAAGCGAAAAAAAAAAGAAAAAAAAAAGGAAAATTCAGGTGCGTGGATCCGAGTCGAGTCGCCCCAGTTGCACTAATCCAGATCCATGTACCTGGTGCACAACAACATTTGTCATGGAATGGAGGGATACTACCTAAGTTTTGATAGTACTATTGAAATCTGAAAATCACAAATAATACCAAATTTTTTTTTAGTAAATCTGACACCTAGTTTAAACATTACAAAAAATTAAAATTCCCAAACAAATTATTTTTCTTGATATAAAGTATTTATTTTATAGAATACGTACCAGCAATATTTTCAAAATAATTTATGTTCGTTAAATTTCTTATTTCTTTAATCATATTAACGTGAGTGTATCTGCTCCAAAATATTTGATGGCGACTCACCAAGCATGAAAATCATCTCCCAATTAATAATTAGAACTTTTAATTAAAGCGCTTAACCTTTAATACTAAAAAATATTATCTAAGTTTGATTCTCAATTATTGCACAAGATTTCTAGATGATGTAGGAATTTATGTTAGAAAATGTTTACATCACATTGCTTTCAATTAATGTGTAATTAATACGGATCCGGATCCGGATCCTCTCTACTGGACAAAAGACCAACGCCAATTATAGGCCAATTTTTATATATATAGCAAATATATGAGTTGGTGAAATGAATCATTTTAAATGTTATAGATGATTGGGAGGCAGGTGTAGAAATAATTACTCACAAAATTCAAAGTTAAAAGACTCTCTATATATAGTAACATAGACTCTTTATATTTAGCACACAAAATCCAAAGTTAAAAGACTTTCTATATATAATAGACTTGGATTTATCTGCAAATTACATTGCAATGTCAGTGATGAATGGAGATATTGCATTTGCTAATGCAGAACTATCCACAGAGCAACTCCTTGAAGCTCAAGCTCATATATGGAACCAAATATTCACCTTCATAAACTCCATGTCCCTAAAATATGCAGTTCAGCTAGGCATACCAGATGTGATCCACAGTCATGGCAAACCAATCACACTTTCTGAATTAGTCGAACGTCTCCCCGTCGACAAAGCCAAATCTCAATGCATTGGTCGTTTAATGCGCGTGTTAGTCCATTCCAAATTCTTCGTCGAAATCCATGACTGTGGTGATGAAGAGAAAATGTGTTATTGGCTCACTCCTGCATCTCGTCTCCTCTTCAAGGACGCGCCTTTGACTGTGGCCCCAGTTGTGCTGCTCATATTGGATCCCATATTGACAAAATCATGGGACCATATGAGTGAATGGCTTACTGACAAGGACCACCATCCTGCGCCATTTGAAATGGCTCATAATGCGACGTTGTGGGAGAAAGCACAGCAGGAGCCAAGGCTGAATTGGGTGTTCAATGAAGCTATGGCTAGCGACTCAAGGGTGGTGGCTCATGCACTTATCAGAGATTACAAGCATGTGTTCCAAGGGATCAAGTCATTGGTGGATGTCGGAGGTGGAACCGGGACAATGGCTAAGGCTATTGCCGACGCATTCCCCCACCTAAAGTGCAGTGTTCTTGACCTCCCAAATGTTGTGGCTGGCTTGGAAGGGACTGATAATGTGACTTATATTCAGGGAGACATGTTCGAGTCTATTCCTTCTGCAGATGCTGTTCTTCTCAAGGTATTAAAGTAGCTCTCATTTCATCATTATGGTTTCCTTCACAAAGTAATCAAGCCCTATGAAATCATTTTCACCAAACATCTAATTTCTGATAAAGTAAACTAACCTGATGCAACAAACAGTGGATGTTGCACGACTGGAAAGACGAGGAGAGTCTCAAGATCTTGAAGAAATGCAAAGATGCTATCCCGAGCAAGAATGAAGGAGGGAAGGTGATGATCATCGACGTGGTTGTGGATATCAACAATGGAGACGATACAGTTGTGGAAGACCAACTCTTCTTGGATATGGCAATGATGGCCTATTTAAATGGGAAAGAAAGAAGTGAGAAAGAATGGGCAAAACTCTTCTCTGAAGCCGGTTTCACTGGCTACAAGATTACTCCCGCATTTGGTGTCCGTTCTTTGATTGAAGTATACTATTAGAATGCCATTATGCCCTATGACATGTCGACTTCAAGTTCAATATCAGTTGTAATAAATCCAGCCAATCAAGACTGGTCCTTTCTCATCCTTCCAAGCTCTACTTTAGTTTAAGAAATGGAATGTGTGATCATTTTCTATATCAGTTCATTTAGCATCATCAGCAAACAGAACTTTGTAGAATCGTTTCCTTTCCTCTGCATCAAATATGCCACCTAGATCACCTTTTTGATCATTCTTTTCAGAAATCTCATCATCCTTCTCCCTCTGCATCGATCCAACAGCTACAACACCTTTCTTCCTTTTCTTTTCTATGTTAATTAAACAGTGCCTCCGATTATACTCATGAAGCCCCTCCTGCATCAGTTCCCCAAATTTTTCCTTCACCACAACAAGCGGATCCTTCTCAACCAATTCGGAAACATTGTATCCTTCCTTTAGAAGAACTGTGTAAATTTGATATTTATTCGAAACATAGAATATACCAGGATGCTTGAGCAATAAAACATTCAGTTTCTCAGGAAAGCAAAACTCTCTTCTAAAATGGCCTAATTTGGCAATAGAGAACTTCTTCCACAAAGTAAGAGATAGCAATTCATGCACCACAGCTACCGTTCGTTTATCCATGTCAGCCGATCCCTCCACCAAACCCCCCATTTCTGCATAAGGCGAAATATACGGAGTCGAGTTAAACTCTTGAAATCTCTCCCACATTTTCACCCATGTAGCTGGCAACGAGCATGAAAAGCTCGGCTCACAACCTTTCTTTTTAGCCGATATCTCAACGGCAGAAACTGCAAAATCTGGATTCCATGAAGTAAGCTCAATATCCATTGAACTTCGCCTCCCAGCATAATTGACAACACGAAACATGTCGGTGTACTTGGGCACAATCCTAAGCAAATAATCATTAGGAAATCCAAAATTCCTTTTAATCTCGTTAATCTTGGAAACATTTAGCCTTTGCTTTTTGCTCATCATCAAAAGCTTAGCCAAGCGCTCAACAAAAACCAATTCCTGCGAGTCTCTCACAGATTCTTCCTCCTCCACTAGAAACTTCATCCGTTTTGTTAATCGACAAAAATACTCATCATTCTCACGATACACTTCAAAGCAACAAGGATACTTCTTAAGCCAATTTAGCGCCTTACCTTTAAGATCGAGGCTCTTAAACTTCTTTTGAATGAAATCAATATGCGCCACATGGTCGGGGCATCTATGAATTATGTTCTTGATCTGATTATTCACCATCCATCTACGATTCCGAGACAGAGCTGCTTCAAGATCAGGATCTTTCTTCATTGACCACAAAGCAAAGCTCCTTCGAAAACCTTGATTAAATGGTGAAGCATACATATAAGAACCCCACCATTTTACTCTTACACGGTTTACAACAACCAACATCTTGTAGCCGCGATTCTTTCTATATCTTCATTTCCTCTGAAAATTACCTGAAGAATCGGTGAACAAAATGCAGAAGCTTTACCAAGTAATCAAATTCAAGCTCGCACAATTTCAATAAAAAAGTAAAGATCTTTACAAAGTTGAGGTCGATTGTGCCCTAATTTTGCGTTTAAATTGAATTGGGGCAGATCGGTGCATGAATATGGGCTTTGCAAGAAAAGATTACTATTTAGGCCCACATATGTATCAAATATCATTCTCCATTTAATTATGTCCTTGTTTCTCTATATTGCTGAGAAAATTAATAGTTTGGATTAGAAATCAAAAATCAAAATCATATTGTTTTGACTGTGCTGTGTTGATAAGAAAAAATCAATTGAGACAAAACATTCATTAATTTTTCTGTTTCTCAAAAATCACGTCTTATTGAATTTTATGGGGATAACTATATATTTATAAGCTAATGATATATTTTTTTGTGGGAATAACTATATATTTATATATAATCACATATATTGGTAAAAAATCTAGCTGGTAAAGGTTCAAAATATTCAGCACTTACGTTTAGAGAATCCCAACAAGAGAAGATTGAAGTTTGGATTATAAAACCGCAAAAGATTGAAGCTAGATAATCACAACTATACTGCATATGATTGAAAATGACTTGGGTGCTCCCGAGGCCCGGATCCCGACCCGGATTACATATATATATAAAAAAAAATCCTAAATAGTGTGCCCTAGTACTTCTTCTTTCTCTATCTTATGCCCTTCTTTTTCTTTCTCCATCTTCTTTCTCGGTCATCTGCTTCTTCTCTTCTTTCTACTTCTTCCTCCATCTGCTTCTTCTTTCTCCATCTCTTTCTTCTCTGTATGGCGTGGATTCTCCATTAGTGTTGTTTCTTCATATTTACATTCTCTGTTGTTTCTTCTTCTTTTTTCTTTTTTTCTTCTTCTTCCATCTCTCTGCTATTTCTTCTTCTTCTTTTTTCTTTTTGTCTTCTTCTTTCATCTCGTTTTCTCTGCTTCTTTTTCTTCTTCTTCTTTTCTGTCATGGTTCTTATTCTCCATTTTGCTTCTTCTTCTTCTTCTTCTTCTTCATTTTCTTCCTCCTCCTCCTTCTTAAATCCTAATTTTGCATCTTGTTATATTTTTTTATGTTTAATTGATCAAATAGATGAGATTTGTTTGATTGATCGATGAATTTGCTCTAGGGTTTCTTTACACAATGTTTATGTGATAATAATTCATATGTATTCTGCAATTATGTAAATTTTGCAGAAAAAATGAGGAAGAATATGATATATAAATCGTGGTTTTGTTGTTTAGAAATATTATGTTAGATTAATTAAAGTCACATAAATTGCATGTTTTAATCACATAAACATGCTACAGCACAAAAGCCCCAAATCTACTCTACGATGATAATCCGAAAATTGAGAAAAAACAATAACCGTAAAGCGGAAGCGTACCTGAATCCATAGATCGTATCGAATCGTAATTTAACTGGGATGGTTTACCAAACTATCAGATTCACCCTTAATCACTCACAGCCGCAGAGATAATGCAAAACGTGGGATGAGAAATCTGACGTTTGGGAACCATAACCCTTTACTTATAATAATAAGGTTCCTTTATTTTCAATTTGGTCCCTCAACAAATTGAAAATCACCTAATGGTATCTACATATAAAAGCCCATGAATAATATGATATCCATATAGGCCCATAACTTAAACTTTAGTGGATCACTTTAAATTGGGCTTTCTTTAGACAGCTATACACATTTAAGATCGAGGCTCTTAAACTTCTTTTGAATGAAATCAATAGGCGCCACATGGTCGGGGCATCTATGAATTATGTTCTTGATTTGATTATTCACCATCCATCTACGATTCCGAGACAGAGCTGCTTCAAGATCAGGATCTTTCTTCATTGACCACAAAGCAAAGCTCCTTCGAAAACCTTGATTAAATGGTGAAGCATACATATAAGAACCCCACCATTTTACTCTTCCACGGTTTACAACAACCAACATCTTGTAGCCGTGATTCTTTCTATATCTTCATTTCCTCTGAAAATTACCTGAAGAATCGGTGAACAAAATGCAGAAGCTTTTCCAAGTAATCAAATTCAAGCGCGCACAAATTCAATAAAAAAGTAAAGATCTTTACAAAGTTGAGGTCCATTGTGCCCTAATTTTGCGTTTAAATTGAATTGGGGCAGATCGGTGCATGAACATGGGCTTTGCTAGAAAAGATTACTATTTAGGCCCACATATGTATCAAATATCATTCTCCATTTAATTATGTCCTTGTTTCTCTATATTGCTGAGAAAATTAATAGTTTGGATTGGAAATCAAAAATCAAAATCATATTGTTTTGACTGTGCTGTGTAGATAAGAAAAAGTCAATTGAGACAAAACATTCATTAATTTTTGTGTTTCTCAAAAATTACCCTAATCTATATTGCCCACATGTCTTATTGAATTTTTTGTTTAAAACAAATTACCATAATCTGTTAGTTTCATATCTAGTCATTTTACAATTCTACACTGAAAATTCAGTTTCAGAATAAAATTTTGATATATTAATGTTAATCTATGATTTGCATTAATAAATTATTTTATGTTCAATATGACTCAAGTAACCTCATTGCATTTTGATAAATTAAACTCAAAATAGATCATCAAATTCAAACTCCCAAAACTTCCTCATAGCCTGTTTAGTTCCAACCAGGTCAATCCCATACCTTTTCAAGAAGTTATTCTGTTTATAGAACGAATCAATTACTATAATGGTACACTTGCTAATTTGATACACTCTATCCAGATTCACCGATCGTTAGCGAACACATTCCCACAAATTTATATGAACGTGAATCAAAGTGTGCAAATCGCACTAAACAACAAGCTATATAAACCAAAGCAAAACAGTTAAAAAGGTAAACGCAAAAGTGCCAAACTCACAACCAACAATCAAACTTAAAGAGGTTGATTCAACACATATAGGGAGGAGGTTCAATTCCATCCAAATAGTTTCACAAGATAAATAGTGACACAAATCATCACAAAAGCGAGGATAACAGTTTGAAATCACCATCTTTTTTATTAACATAGCTTTGTAAAGGAAAAAAAAAAAGGTAAAATATAAGGTGTGGAACACTACGAGAACAAAGCCCCGGCTGTATTAGAATTCATCTTCCATTACCCGAAGGTTCGCAGCATTCTACAGAATGGCAACTAGAGGTTGAAAAATCCCAGCTGTTTGAAGTAAGGACCAAACTTCAGCAAATGATTGCTATAGACCCGTCGATGTAGGAGATCAGCTTAGCAAATTACTGCACAATAGCATGTTGAGGTTAGATCTTTTATAGTGTCACTGATATACAAATGACCATATCAGTTTCACCATAACATAACTAGTTCATCAAAATAGCAAATACACCTACAGTTTTGAGAGTCAAATTGATGGTTTTGAGACCTATAGCAAATAGCAAATGCACCTATAGTTCATCAGGCTGGTTTTGAGACCAATACGAACTCATAGAATCCCAAAATATACAAATGCCAAACAACGTCTAACCATGTGAGTCGAGAGTTAATGGAATAATAAAGAAGAAAAAAACAGTTTGCAGACTGGGTAATTTTCATCACATATCAAATATAACAAATACATTCACATGGAGTTTTGCAACAGTGATCATCCTTAAAGGCATAATCTACTCCCATTAAATTTACCTTCCCAATTCCCACACCCTCAATCACAAGTCTTGGTATGGTTGAAATCCAACAAAATAAAATCCGGGCTAGCTGCTTTGCCAGCAATCAAGACACAAATAATTTCAATTCTATCCAGCAACAAAGCTTGCATAGATGCATCTAGATGCAACCAAGAAAGGCCAACAAGAAGATCGATCAATAAAGGTTGTAATCACAACAGCCCATTCTTAACAAATATTTGTTGAAATTAAAGGTAAACTGAGTGATGTAAATACATGAATATGTGTTTATTTTGTGGTAGAAGGAAATAGGGCATCCAAGAAGCAATAAAATAGATCATATTTCCAGTTTCAAATAAATCAAGAAAAAACTCTAAAAAACAAAAAAAGAAAAAACGCATAGTTATAAATTCATGAACAAAGCGATAGCTCCAGGACAGATCAAAGGAGAGGACCATACCATCATCCACTGGAACTGGGCCGAGTCCCACTTGAACCGGGACGGTTCAGATCCGACAGCTCACGGCCTTTCCTTACCGGTTCATACCCACCACCGGATTTCGGCCTTCCGTCCAACGTCTCGGCCCGATAATTCAACGGATCCTGAATTTGACCTGGTCTGACGCCCCTGGACTCCGGTTTACCTTTGAAACTACCACCCTTCAACAGCTCCGATCCAGGCTTGTCCTCTTTCCCGACGAATCCTGGCCTGAGATGCGGCGGAACGAATCGATCGGACTTCGTCGGCGAAGGAGATACCGGAGAAGGTAACGGAGACGAACTCGGCACTGGAGCGGATCCGGTTCGGCCCTTTGGACGCAGAGAAATCGAATCCGATTCGGGACCGGCCCGGACTGGATCTGACGGAGGCGGAGAAGAAGCCTGTTCTTTGATATCCGGTTTCTGGGGGATGGGTATGGGCTTCGGCGCGGGTCGGGTCAAAACGAGCATGTGTCCATGGATTCGCGAGTTTGATAAAACAGTTTTGCTCTGATTTGCGAATGATTTAGCGGAGGGATTGTTGGTGGCGGGTTGATTGTTGTTCAGCTTTTTCTCAAAAATTCCATTGAAGTTGAGGGAGGTGTATTTGTTGCTTCTTGCCATCCACTTGTACAACCTCCTCCGCCACAACCACCAGACGCGCCGCCGTTAGCCACCGTTGCGAGGAGGAGAAAGCGTGAGATTTTGCAACTTTTTGCGTGTGGGTGCAATAACAGCTCTCTTTCCGTCCAACTCTACGATCTCTAATTATATCTTCCTTTCTTTTGTGTTTTCCCAAAATAACAGCTCATCCAATCACGAACCGCCGCATGCATTTTCTTTTTATTCTTTTTCCTTTTCTTTCATAATTATAAATTTTGTGCCTTATCGAAAAACAATCTTATCCTATTGGTTGCAACTGTATGAGTTGGGCAATTTTCGTTTTTTCACTATAAGCCGACATTAATTAGGGTCCTCTATTTCATAATCGTGATTCATATATTGTTTCGATATAATCATCACATGTTAAGTCTGTTTAATCTCATCTTAAATACATCAGGACCAATTAGGATTCTATATTTCATAATTGTGGTTCATATGTTGTTTTAATATAGGCAAAAATTTGCATACCCTGGTGCATCGTACCTCCAAAGGTATTATTAGTTTGGTATTAGGTATATATTCATGAGGTATTATTGGTGCATTCATAAGGTATTAGTGATATATTTTTGAATGTATTAGTGGTACACTCATAAGGTATTAGTGATATATTTTTGAATGTATTAGTGGTACACTCATAAGGTATTAGTTGCATATTCATAAGGTATTACGTGTATAATTGAAATATATGTTTTAGTGAAGGTATTATTCAAGGTATTATTTGTTACATGTTAGGGTATTACTCATATTATTTAAAAGTATTACAATAGGTGTTTGGGGGCACGGTGCCCCCGGGGGCACGCAAGACCTACTCTTTAATATAACCACCACACGTTGAGCCTAAAAGATGACGTCATCAATTTATATCTGTCATCTATTGAAAACAGTGGAACACGAGATGAATCATTCTACTTGAAATAGAATATATAATTCCGGTCAAGACACACTTAATATATTAGAAAGATTAAGTTTATATACGGATGATCTTACATGAGACAACATGTTTACTCATGCTTCATGGTTCACATATTAGTCGATAAAAAAATATTCGTTTTATAAAAACTATCAATTAGATCGTATCACGTGTATTTTTACTCAACCTGTGTCAATATACCATCAATTTAGTCATTTTGTCATTGCTAATATCATAAATTGAGAATGAAATATGAAATTAGTTAATTATGGATATGTTGAATTGTTGCCACCTAAATATTCCACCGGAGCTTTGGTAAGATTTCTTTTTCATTCTCATTTCTCAAGAAAAAATATTATGAGTAAAATTATATTCAATCAAGTTAAATAATACTATTCACACTTGATTGAATCATTAATTCATAAGAAAATGATTGACTTTGATTTTGTTATTAAATGAATTCAGCTTAAATAAGATACAATGGAGTCCCGCATATGCAAATGACAAATCTAGTTCAAATGATTGGATATCCTAATATATATATTCGCTATCTTATTTGAAATACAATTTATTCAATTTATAAATAATGACTTAGTAAATTCATGAAATAAAAACTAAATACTCTCTATCTCATAATAAGTGTCATCATAAAGATTTTATCGTAAATTAAAAAATATAAAAGTTGGATAAGAAACTTTTGACTAATCAAGGAATTTATAATTTAAGATTGAAAATAGAATCATTAGAGAATTGTCATTAGAAAATTGTCATTTGATTAAGACATAAGATAAGACTTAAAATGTCAAGTTTCTTGATAATATTTTCTACTAAATTTAATTTCATAGCATGTCAGTTGCTTTTAGAAATAAGATAACTATTTTTGAAATAAATCTTTACTTACACACACTATTTTGAATTATTTTTATTATTAGGATAGAATTTTATTATACATTTTCCTACACCAAATGGGTATAGTTTGTACAAGGATGAACTACGTACCAATAACATATTTAAGCCCAGCAATGGACCCAAGATCAATAAAGTTAGGCCCATGATATTCAAGCCCAAATTTATAAGTAACTCTACTAGGCATGCAATTTTTAAAATTAGCCATTTAAGTGCATGTTAATTGACTTGTTTTAAGCATATGATGTATATTGATGATGTTAAAATAAAATATCTACAATATAGTTATAATAATTACGTATATCAGAAAAATTGAGACCAATTTCTGAACACTACAAATTTTAGTTTTATTAACGGTCATTTTAAATTATTTTAGATTGTGTTGATCCAGATCTGAACCCGCACAAGTTATTTGATATTTCTTATCTCCTCCCTTCCACTCTCATCGAGCCTACTTAGAAATACGCATTTTAAGAGTGTGAATGATAAATATTGTGACAAATTATGAAAAATTCATCTATATTTTTTGAGTTGTTTTTGTATGAATGAATATTCATGGTTTGTATTTCGTTGACGTCATTCTTTAAGAATAGAGAGTGGATAAAGAAACCTAGAATGCCTTCCGGCACATTGGGCTTGGGCCTTCGTCTCACACTTTCTGTTCTTGGGCTGGATTTATTCCTCCCAACTTGGACTAAAAAACCTTCCGTAGTTGGGCTTTCTTTCTGGACCATGGTCTCATCTTCGTTTGCATATCTTTAGTTCGGCTAGCGGTGTCCAGAGTTATAACGATTATGTGGCGTTCACCAACATGAAATAGACTTATGATACGGATGAAGAATTTGATTTCCTCTAGTCTTAATTGGGTACTGTCATCGACGGGAACTTCGACAACTACCGCCAACGAGACAAACTCGGACTGGAATTGCCCGCGACCTTGTCGCCACAATCTCCAGTTTTTGAGAGCCCTTGTTGTTGTTGCCGCAATAGCACCACCATCATATCTGGATTCAACTGTCCCTATCACCGTCGAAACGCAATTAATTCCATTGTCCACCGCCGCCAAACGACAACATTCATCTTCTCATCGAACCTATGCCACCACCATCACAAATGATAGTTATTTAGATATATACTTTTCTGAAGCCCCCATTTGCTTATTGTCTCAAGACCTTAGGCCGCGTAGCACTACATATATTTTGAGGTGAAAATTTTGAAGGCATTGATTGATTTTGTTATCCCTGAAGGAGATGAGCATGTAGAAAATTCAGATAAAAGTTAAATTTAAAATTGAAAATAAAATAAAATATAAAGTAGTAAAATTGGAAAAAATGGTATTTAATTGTAAAAATGGACATCGTCTTACATATAAATATAACAAAATTGAAATTAACCCGCAATATTTTATACAATAGCTAAAATAGTCAAATGTGGTTCAAATTTAATTGGATCATCTATTTCAAATGATGTTTCATCTTATATTTCATTATTTTCAATTTATTACATGTGTAGATTGACGATGTCTTCTTTTAATAAAGGAACTACCTATAACTCAAACAATTAATTATCTAATTGATATATAACTCAAAACATCATCTTAAAAAATGTAACCTTATTAAATCGATCAATCCACGATTCATAACTAATAAAAGGCAAAAACTTATATACCCCTGGGGCACAGATCTAGGTGTTATATATGTGCTCTTCAGGTGCTATATATATACTCTATAGATGTTATGTTTTTTGGTGTTATACATATACTCTACATGTATCATATTTATATGAGCGTATACATGTGATATCTGAAGAGTATACACATGATACCTATACAGTATGTATTTAACACCAATATAATGATTAATTTAGAAACACTATGCCCCGGGACATACAAGTATCACTCCTAATAAAACAGAGATTGGAACCTTCATGGGTGCAACTTGCACACCAACCCAATTCCTTAAAATAAAGGATTTTGTACGTAACATTAATGACAGAACGACCTCCAAACAAATAAACTATTATATTATAATGAACCATACACCCTTCACACATCTATTTAACACAACATAAAATCAATTTGAGAAAGGGAAAAAAAAAAAAAGGAAGAACAGAAAAGACAAGGAATGAACAGCATGCAAGAAGCAGTTCCACGGTGTGTCCGGACAGGTCGAGACAACGTTAGAACGAGGTCGGCGGGGGAGAGAGAGGGGAGTTGCATGGTGATAAACACTGGTCGGAAAGATGACGTCAGGAGGATGGCGAAGGAGAACGCGGTGATGGTGTATGCAAGGAATGGGTGCTGCATGAGCCTGGTGGTGAAGCGGCTGCTGCAGGGGCTGGGCGTCAACCCCGCCGTCTACGAGGTGGAGGAGGGGTTTGAAGACCTTGTCGTAAGTGAGCTCCGGGAGGCGGACGGCGGCGGAGGAGGTGGTGGAGGATCCGACGACGTCGTTCAGTTCCCGGTGGTGTTCATCGGTGGCCGGTGGTTCGGCGGCTTGGATCGGGTTATAGCCACTCATGTGAAGGGGGAGCTCACTCCTTTGCTGAAACAAGTTCAGGCTTTATGGCTTTGATCTTTAATTTTAATTTCTTGATTTTTTTTTTTATGTTTACGGTTTTATAATTTAGTTATATATCTCCCTTTATTTTCTCTTTCAATTTTCTTCTTTACGTAGTGTTGTTATGGAGCTTGTGTCACTGTTCAAGTTTTTTTTTTTTTAAAGTTTAATAATGTGTCTGTTTTTGCATAATGAAATTTTACATATAACTTTCTAACATTAACTAACATTAATATATATATATATATATACACACACGCACGTTAATTTTTTGTCGTTGTTGTTGAAATATTATGAAACCTAATGATCGAATAACTAATACTCCCTCCGTCCCGCTCTATTTTGCCTACTTTCCATTTTTGTTTGTCCCATCTTATTTTGTCAGCCAAAAAATGGCAAACAAGAATTCACTCTCTTACCCCTCCATTTCTTTCATTTTACAACTTTTGCACTCAAAAAACACACATTAATTACAAAATTGTCACTCAAAAACATTAAAATAACACATCACATCAAAGTCAACAGTTTTATCTTTGGCTCCGTGCCGGTCAAAGTAGGCAAAATAACCTGGGACAGAGGGAGTAACAATTTTAATATTTTCCAATTGATATGTGATTTCTTTTGGGATATAGATTCCCAACATACCGTAAATATTTTCGGAATCACAAAAACTCATGTGAGATGGTCTCACGAATAGTTTATGTGAGACGGATCCTTATTACCCATGAATTGAACCCACATCCACAAATTTTCATATGAATTGCTAAGTGTGCGTTATGGATTGACCCGTCTCACGAAAAACGATCCGTGAGACGGTCTCACACAAGACCTACTTTTTAGGGATTGGAATGAACTATCTTTGTACCTATTATTAGTGCTAAAAATGTTGGGACAACTCAAGAAAACATCGTTTTCACTATTGAATGATACTGCAGCCTGCGTACACCACATTTAATTTGTGGACAAGCCTTCAAAACTTGAGTAGCTCAAGTTGACTCAACACTTCACATTTATATAAATGCAATTTTGTATTATGATGGTGGTTGCTCTATATAAACTTTATATTTATATTGTGTTTAAATCACATGTTTCAGATTTATCTCATCAACTTGCATGTAAGAAGATGACCACATGTTGGTTCATTCTACATTTATTTTAGGTTAAATACTTACATCATGCTTTTCAGATATTTACACTTTACAATCTAAACTTTCTCTTCGTCTGGATGAGTGGATTTGTGGAAGCATTTTAATATTCATGGTATCAAATGTTTGGAAGGAAATTCATGACTCTCGTTTTAATCTAATTTTTGAGTTTTTTTTCTATCATGGATTTCAAATTTCTCATCAAATCCACATATCCAAATGGACCCTTTATGTTTTCGACAATTTGCAACCTAAAATCCACGAGTTTTATAATTTACAGCCTCCAATGAATTTTATATAAAAAAAAATTGGGTTGTTTTAATTTTGTCGACATTTTTTCATAATTATTGGGGTTATTTTAGAAAATCCTAAAATTGAATTATTAGAACTAATGTGAAACAAAATATTTTTTTACCTTAAATCATACATGTGTCTAAAATTTCTAATAGAGATACTTAAGTGATCCAAATATTCATGATTTATATAAAAATGTTGTTTCATTTCATTTATATTGAAAAAATAACCTTGAGAAATGAGAAATAGAACCTTTAATTTCTTTTATAATTTTAAATTTGAGATTTGATAATCTCAATTAATCATCATACACATGTATATAAAAGAACATCATTAATTAACATGAAACATATATACTACCTCCGTCCCAAAATAAATAACGTTTTAGCAACTAAAATTTGTCCCAAAATAATTGTCGTTTTCGTATTCCAAAGCATATTTACATGCAATATACCAAATATACCCCTATTTACTCACCTCAAATTAAATGTGTTAAAGAGATAAAAACACCTCATTAATTAAACTTAAATAGGGGTATATTGGACTTTTTATCACATTTCTTAATGTATGTGCAAAAAGCTAAAACGTCATTTATTTTGGGACGGAAGTAGTATTAGATATGATACGACAAGAGATGTGAGACCAGATGTAATAAAGGATTCGGAACTAGACATTGGAAATTTGGGCAACCTACGTCATGAGATGGGGTGAAGACGTCATCTCGAGACCGCACCGTCCGCGACCAGTTGTCATGATGCACATCACCCCATGTGTTTTTTTCCTACATATAGCGCAGAAATTATACAAGTAAATATAAGTCCATAATGATAATATTTGTAAAAATCAGAATAAAAAACATTAATGAATGTATATTTAAGGAAGTGATTACGTGCCCATTTTTAGAAGCTTGTGTAATAAAACAAAGAGATGACGCAAAGCCACACACTTAACAACGTGCAACCGCCTTTAATTTTGACGCTCCAATTTCCCAACCAATCCCAACCCCATTTCGCACTATATTATATTATCTTCATCCTAAAATGAATGATGTTTTAGCCTTCTGTACATATATTAAGAAATGTGATAAAAAGTCCAATCTATCGCTATTTAAGTTTAATTAATGAGGAACTTTTATCTCTTTAACACATTTAATTTGAGATGAGTAAATAGGGGCATATTTGGTATATTGTATGTAAATATGCTTTGGAATACGAAAACGACAATTATTTTGGGACAAATTTTAGTTTCTAAAACGTCATTTATTTTGGGATGGAGGTATATATACACAAAGTCGGGTCAACCAGTGGTATAGACCCGACCCGACTCGTGAGGGAATTGGTGGAGGAGAAGGTGGCAGTGATGGTTGTTGCATGAGCCCCGTGGTGGAGCGGCTGCTGCGGGGGTCCCGCAGGTAAGATCTGCGGCGGAGGGATGGAGTTTCCGGCGGTGTTCATCGGCGAGCCATATCACGGGCGTGTTGGCACATTTATTGAAGCTATGAATATTATGATCATTTTTATTTGGATTAATTAATTTTGCGATTTTGATTTCTTTTTTCCATCAGCCTTTTGTTACGATGATTCCAGATTACTAATCTATTTTTTTATTTACTTATCATATCATATATATATATATAGACGACATAATTAATTGTTGGATTTTAGTTCAAAATTAGAAGAAAATTGAAACATATGCCTGAATTTTGACATGTGGTGATCACACATGCATGATGTTGAATTTTCTTCTTCTACGTACAAGTGTCTTTGGCAACTATCAATCATCAATAAAACCAAAGCTTGAATTTCCATCTTTAAACTTCTTTTCCTAAAAAATCCGAATTTAAATAGAATTCAGTTTAAACAAATCAAACTTGTCAATTGTGAAATCAAAAATGATGATACATAAAATTTAGATAAAAAAGAGAGTAACTTTGATAGTGATGATGCGGACATATTGCGTCTTGCTACATCCTTTTTGTGAAGTAGGCCTACATTTGACCACAATTATTGTCCATAAAAACTGAAACTAACTATCAACAAACTATATAATATTATCTTGTACAAACTATACTTTTTATATCTTTCATTTGGGTCTCTACCCATTTTAATTTGAGTAGATGTGACCAAAAAAAATAATGGGCATATTCATGTTAATAATGTCTTTAAAGAGACCATTTTATTCAACATTGCATATAAACACTGGAAATTTGTTAGGTTTCTTCCAATATGGAAGTGATTAAATACTTGAAGTAGATCAGAAAACGAACTGAATAGTAATTGGGGATAAACTTAGAAGAAAAGTGGAATTATAACAAAAAAAAAAGGCAAATAGTTAGAAATAATAATAGACCTTGAAGGATAATTAAATGTGACACATCGCCATCAAATTGTGCACTAGGCATAATCTTCTTCAATTTTAGACCAAAATAAGGGACAATTTTGGTGGAAGGTGGACCCTTTGCTTTGAATGTTTGAACATCTTTTAGGTCATGAACAATATAGCCTTTTTCTTATCCTTCTTTCCCTAGCTAATTAGTTTTTTTCCCCCTAATTGAGTGCGATATACAATAAATATTAGAGAGAAATATTAAAAAAGCTGTTTTTTTAGATTATTATATAATATCGCCTATAATATGTATAATTATTTAAACACGTACACACACACATATATATATATATTTACATACACTATTATAAAAGTGTGTGACAAATGACTCATATAGTATAAGTACCATGCATATATGTATAGCATAACATCCTTATAAAATTAACGTTTGCTAGCTAAGAAAATCTTTCAGTAGATACTTTCCTCTAATATTAATTAGTGGATCTTAATTAAATAGTTAAAACTTAATTTGATTTTTTTATTATAAATTGATTTCTGTGATATCATGATGGTATTTATTCAGTCGGAGAACGATAATGACACTTAAAAGGAAAATTTGTACATGTTAATTTCGCAATTTAAATTAATTAGAACTTATTTTTGTTGGCGGTTTTCTTATTTATTTAGTAATTAATTAATAAAGATGAGAGACGAGTAATAGCACAAAATTAGGTTTCCCTAAAGGCAAAGTTTCTCTAATCTTTTGATGGTTGAAGCCCATGTGGAAGTCTATATAGTTTAGATTCCCGTATCAAATATTGCAGAAATATTTGCCCGAATGTGAGTGTTGCGTGAAATCGTCTCACAAATTATTTTACGTGAGATGAGGTGACTCACATTTCAAAATTTATATATAAATTTGTGAAAATTGATTCAATTTGTGGGTAAAAAATTATTTGTGAGACTGCATACCCAAGTTTTTTGTGTAAGTTTTAAATACTCATAAATGGAGAAATCATTAGATTCATTTCCATTCAATAATTTTAATTTTGCGTTCTTTATCTCTTAATTTTGTGTTCCATTCAATAATTTTATTTATTTTGAATTTGGTTCTATACTTAATTTTCAAATAATCATGTGACCAATTATACTGTGGTAAATCATTTTGTTTAGTTAGTTGATAATTTTAGCGCTGACGTGGCATTTCATTTAGTTTTTACATGAATTTTTTTAGCATTATCAAGAGATGAAAAAAAAAGAATTTTATTTTGTTCCTTTATAAAAATAAGTACATTTTTATCACTAACGAAAAATAATAACTTTTACTTATTCATTAGCTAACACATGGCGTGATGAACTCATAAATACATTACATATATATATATATATATTCGTGAATATTACATCATATCCACTAGTTTAATTCATAGGGCAAATTAATATTACATTCAGAAAATTATTGGCTTGCTACAATTAAATTATAAGAGCTATATATGTATATAAATGAATGAGACATTGAGATGTGAGACAAAGGGTTGAGAACAAAGTTGGAGACAAAGGTAAATGCATCATTGAAAACTAGAAAAGACATTCAAAAACCAACATCTTTAATTAATTGTGTTAGATTTCCTAAGTCGAGATTCACTAAATATATATCAAAGTCATGTAGATAAAAGACAAACAAAGAAACAAACATACCCTTGATGATAACAATACACTTTTCCTAATTAAACCACCTCATCTCTACCTACTAATATTATTTTTAGAGTAAATCTTGTGTGAGACCGTCTCACGGATCTTTTTTCGTGAGACGGGTCAACTCATAACCCACACTTAACAATTCATATGAAAGTTTGTGGATATGAATTCAATTCATGGGTAATAAGATCCACTACTAGAAAAATTGGCTATAACTACATTAATTTTGTGACATTTGAATGTGAATGTATAGATAAGGGTTCTTTTGAGACATTTTATTAATTGGTACCTATTAAGGCACTATGACTACAATTATATTAACCTTATTAAGGCATTATAAATTATATGTATTATATTACTATCTATTACGACACTTTAAATAATATTATTCTTTTAACAATAAATAATAAGAATTGGCGTGAAACAAGAGACATAATACCCGTGAACTTCATTTCTAATTATTTCCAAATAAATAGTTACTTATCTTAATTAAATCAATTAACTAATTTTGGATCAAAACCTTGACTCCACTTCCCCACTCCCCACTCCCCTACCCACTAAACTTACTTTTTTCAACCTCCAAATCCTCGCTGTAAAATTCATAGGTTGTGTATATTTGGTAAGTTTCGTAAGCATTTTCATTCAATTTCAATTTCAATTTTTTTTTTATAATCGGAGTTAGATTGTCTGCGTTTTATTTGATTAGGAATAACAAATAGACATGCTTTTAATCTTTGAATAACTTTAAGGTTTGGTTGTTTAGGATTTTCACTGAATTTTTTGTGATGATGTTAATAACTTATATTTCATGATTCTTATTTCAGGAATGGTGTAGTTTCTATGCAATTGAAGCAAGTTTATATAGTGAAGAGAGTAATAGGATAACATCACAAAACACAGAAAGAACAGAAAATGAGGTATGTTATGTTTAGATTTATTGTATTAACTTGCATCTTATGTGTGCCCTTCTGCATTTGATTGTTTAAGTGAGTGTTTTCATTAACTTTCAGATTGATCTTAATAACTCAGAATATGATTATCTTTTGAATTTATGGAGACAACGAATGTTAGAAGAGGCGAAAACAAAGTGTACAAGGTCAAGGACAGGTGAATCCATATATTAAGTTAAAGGAAGTTCAGAGGTTCAAACTTGTTGTCAAAGGCCAGGTGAATCCATGGATTAATTTAAAGGAAGTCCAGAGATTCAAGCTTGTTCGCGATGCTTGAGTTTGTATTTGATTTATGCAATAGCTAGCTAGTTTTAGTGTTGTGTAGTACTTGTCAAATGGAAAATCTTCTTAATTCTTGCATTTATGTTTTTAACTGTTTGTAGAATGATTTGGAGAAAAATTTGATACATATGTAGTTTCAATTTTTCATTCACCTTCGCATTATCTTAAAACTATAACATAAAAATTTATATAAACATTGTTATGAAATAAAATGTTATCTATAGCTTAAAAAGTAATCAACTAAGATGTCAAACTGAATTATAGGACCTAAAAAGCTTCATAATAAATATGAAACTCAATTTTAACAATATACTGGAAAGTTAAAAAATAAATCCGTATAAATATCTTTTTGCAATTTTAAGTAATAAATAGTATGATAATACTTTAGAAGACACTTTTAAATGACATCTTACATAATTTATTAAGACACTTTGAAGTGCATTATAATAAAGCTTTTAATGACATTTCAAAATGCATTAATAGGATGTCTTTCAATACATTTGATCTATTGCTACATTAGAATAGAAGACACTTTTAGGAAGTGTCTTAATAGCTTAAATGTATTAATATATAATCTATTAGGACATTTTTCGGTGTCACGTAAAGACAATTTTGTAGTAGTGATCCGTCTCACGAAAACTATCCGTGAGACCGTCTCACATGAGTTTTTGCGTTATTTGTATTATCACTACTATCAATCATATTTAACAAATCATTAGTGTCACTCATTTCGATCGAACTTAGTTTTACCATACTCATTACCTGGAGTATCAACTATAGTCTATATATATAAATAAGGTCTCTCTCTCTCTCTCTCTAATTAAAATATATAGGTGTGAGAAGAGATCGAGTTGCAGGACATAGAAAATTGAAGGCATTGAAGAGGGGGAAGAATATTCTGTAGTCGCCAAAGTTCAAGAACAAAAATCCAAAGATAAAATTGTAAACAAACACAGAAAGCAAAAACATGATTAGATTATGATTAAGTGTTTGCAGGAAAAGTCAGCCCACAAGGAGACGACCACTCGCACTTCAAAAAATTCACTGTCTTTGTCAGTTTTAATTAATTAATTAACCTCTTTTTGGTGCTGCTTTAATTACTTTTGTTAATTACGTTTAGTGAAATCTTATTATTTTTCCCCACTCAATTGTTATATTAAAGAAAATTATACTATCTTTTAGTATTTTCTACAAGCAATATGCATTATTTGAAATAATTATAACTTTGAAAAGATATATATCTGATGAGCCTAATGTAATATTGAGGTAGAAAAGTCAGAAGTTGAATCCCAACATGAGATTCCTTTCAAAGAAAAGATTGCTTTAATAACTTTAGGAAAAGCAATAAAGGAATAATATGAGATTGAAAATAGTGATCAAGAAATCATGCATTCATTCACCTATTCGGTTTTGATTCAAAGACTAAGCCTCTCTTGTCTGGTCTTCAAATCTAAAGGTCAGGTCTTAACAAAGGGTCAAGTGCTTCAAGTTTTTCTTCCCCTTTTTTCCAACCACATCTTAATTTTTTCAACACGAAAAGTCACGTGAGACGGTCTCACGAATAGTTTCTGTGAGACGGGTCCTTATTAACCATGAATTGATCTAATGTCCACAAATTTTCATATGAATTGGTAAGTGTGGGTTATGGGTTGACCCGTCTCACGAAAAAAGATCCGTGTGACGGTCTCACACAAGACTTACTCTCTTTTTAATCACAGATTACATATAATTATCACTATATATAGATCTGATTGCATGGGTAAATTTATGTATGAAATTTCTACAAAGTAAATTAATTTTTTTTCCCCTTTCACCCTCCATGACCAAGGTTCAAATTTATAAATTATATAAGGAAAATAAAGTGGGTTAAAAATGTTGTTGAAATGTGAAAACTGGGTGTTCATGCCATGGTGAACAGTATTATTAGGACGATTATTCCCTTTTTATATGTGATTGTTTTTTCTTGTCGTTTGCTTTGGATTTACTTTCACTTTGAACAGTTGTGGAGCACGTGCATGGTTTTTTTGCAGTGTTCGTGATACATGAATAATAATTCAAGACAACATTCACTTCTTCGTTTTCTCATATTTGTTGATACATTTTTTCTAACTGTACCAACCTTTTCTACTTAGAATTTCAACTGCTAGTCAATGCTTTGTGCACTCCTTCCCAAAAATGAGTTTTTTTTCTATTCTTTACACGACCCATTTAATTAGATTGTACGGTATGTCTCGATGACTTGATTTGGAGGTTGTAATTTTCTGTTCTTCTTCGAATTCAAACTCACACTGATAATCTCCAACATAACAAATTAGCATTCAGTCTCTTTATTTGCTAATAAACGATGTCCCAATGGGCAATGTCTTTCTTTTCTCAATTGTTTTATTGGAGTTATGAATTATATAAGATATGAATTAAGATGGGATACATTCTCAAGTGCATGAAAAAAAAAAAGGGAAAAAAACAATTATGGGATAATCATTCCAATCAGAAAGGTGCATAGTCTAACTTTTCCCTCCATCATATGTATCATCATAAACCTTTGTGTCCCACCCCCACCCCCCCCCCCCCCCACCCCACCCCACCCTAACCCTCCTATTACAATAGTAAAATAATCCTGTATTCTCTTTTGGGAAAAGAATTTATGTTATTCTATTCCGACAGGAAGCAGTTAAATATTTGTAATATCCGAGGTAGAGAGAGAGGAGGGGGTGGGGTGGGGTGGGGCGGGGTGGGTAATAGGGCTCCTTTGTGTTATTACTTAATGAGATTGAAAACCTTAATTAGCCACTCATTCTTTTCTTACTTGCAGCACTAGTGTTTATATATCCTTGTATGAGAGAGAAAGAGGGAGCTAGAGAGAGAGAGAGAGATCATTATTGAAACAATCAGCTTGTGGTAATTGACTAAAGATATTTTTCTCATCTCTTCTTTAATTTTCTTGCAGTTAATAAGTTCAAGTATCTTTATATAGCTTGTAGATTGAATCCCAGGTGGTGAAAGAAGATGACAGAAGCATCTGATATTTCCATCCAAAATCCAGTCAATGAATCACTAAATCCTCCTGCAAAGAAGAAGAGAAACCTTCCAGGCACCCCAGGTATACATACATATATATTTAATCTGATCAATATTGAATCATAAAGAATTAATGAGTTAGCAAGATCTTAGAAAGAGTATATATTCAAGAGAATTTTCATGTTAATAGATCCAGATGCAGAAGTAATAGCGTTGTCTCCAAAGGCCCTAATGGCAACAAACAGGTTCTTGTGTGAAATATGTGGGAAGGGTTTCCAAAGGGATCAGAATCTGCAGCTGCATAGAAGAGGGCATAATCTGCCATGGAAGCTGAAGCAAAGGACGAGCAAGGAAGTGCGAAAGAGGGTGTATGTTTGCCCGGAGAAGACGTGTGTCCACCACCACCCATCCAGGGCTCTCGGAGACCTAACTGGCATCAAGAAGCACTTCTGCAGAAAGCATGGTGACAAGAAATGGAAGTGTGATAAGTGCTCCAAACCTTATGCTGTTCACTCTGATTGCAAGGCTCATTCCAAGACTTGTGGCACCAGGGAATACAAATGTGATTGTGGCACCATTTTTTCAAGGTATACATAACAGTACACACACACACTCTCTCTCTCTCTCTCTCTCTCTCTCTCTCTCTCGTGTGTGTTGTGTGTGTGTTGATATTCAAGATCTTGATATGGTAAACAGCTAGCCCTCAAGAACTATATGAGAGAGAGAGAGGGGGAGAGAGTGAGTGAGTGTGTGTGTGTGTGTGTGTCAAGATTGTTGATTTCAACCCTAAATTATGTATGTTTGTTAATTAAGATGTCTTTCATCTAACTAAACTAGCTATGCATATAGGGATCCTGCAGGTATTTTACTTTTCATATAAAAGTGTGATCTTTAATTCAAGCTATGTTAAAGGCTTGTCCAATTATTATAAAAAGTTGCACATATATACATATATTGATGATCTAAATTAAAATCTATATATCTCTCCCAATATATATCGATCACTAATAAAAGGTTAATTTATAATCTTGTGAATTTTGTTTGTTCAGGAGGGATAGCTTCATCACGCATCGAGCATTTTGTGATGCATTAGCCCAAGAAACAGCAAGAGTTTCAGCATCATCACAGATGAACAACATCAGTTATCATTTCCTAGAAGCTGCAGCATCACCAGCCATGGTACAATATTTACCGTCTCTTTACAAGTCAATCTCTAGCAACGACCAAAATATCGACCCAATTCCCCTTTCAATCACTAGCCATTCCATGGCCAGAAACCTTCAAGAAATGCAACCAATACCATATAGTCTCCCACATGATCAATATCCATTTATGAAAAATGGTATCACATTCCCAAACCCTCCATCAATGTCTACTAATCACTATTTGAATTGGGATTTCAGCAATAAGTTCTCCTGCAATGGAGATGACCAAAATACCCCTCTAACCAATCCTAAAGAAGTTAGTGTTCCATCATTGTTTAGCACTCAAAACCAAAGCCACCAACCAGATTCTGCAAGAATGTCTGCTACGGCTTTATTACAAAAGGCTGCTCAAATAGGAGCAACAACAACCGACCCTTCATTAATCCTAGGAAACTTTGGGCTAAAGTGCAGTGACAACAATTCAGTTCAAGAAGGGAACAAGCTGTGTGGACTGTATAGTACAAGCACAGTTACTAGTGGTTTTGGCAGTGATGTAGAAAGCTCAGTAAACGATCATTCGGCCCTGAATCATCAGCTCCATTTGCACTCCTCTTCCAAGCGTCGTAGGCTGCAGAATGAGGAGATCATAGAAGGAGAAACAAGAGATTTTCTTGGCGTTGGGATAAATCCCATTTGCCATCCATCATCTATAAATGAATGGATATGATCACATGACAAGTTTGATCAAGAAAGGCACTTGGGAATGCAGTGAACAAATTCAAAGAAAGATGGATAATATGTACTTTTAAGCTTAATTAAGTGTTTTGGGGGAATTGAAAGGGAATGAATTTGTGGTGGGGATCACAAAGGGGATTGACCTTTCTTTTTAACCCCATTATTGCTATATATCATATGTATCAATATTGTGTTGTTGTTGTTATCTTCTCAAATGGAAATAAATAAATTATGTGTTAGAATACTTAAGTTTATTGTGGTTTAATTTTAAATGAATGAGTGCTTACCTTTTTCATAGCCTTTCCCACCTTGTAAATGGAAAAGGTAGGATTGAAGTCCATTATATGTATTCATTGCATAGTTTCCAACTTCTCTAGTGATTTAATTTTTGACAATAACTAATCTTCTTGCATTGTGTATTAAACTTCTTTTTTGAATTTAAATAAATCAGTTGTTAATCAACCATTAAGAGAGCTCACCGTTTTCTTTTAAAGACTGCGAATGCTACACCTAGTGAATTACATCAAGAGTTAGTCTCCTGTGTAACTGGTGTACATACAATTCGGGTTGGGTCCGGGTCGATCGGGATTCGCGCACTTTTTTTTTTTTTTTGAATTTTATTTTTTCGCTTCAAACTGTTACCTTTATGTTGTATGGGTGTGACATTTATGTTATATAAGTGTGACATTTACGTATAAATGTAATGACCTTTATATACTCTAACTTAGAAAAAAAAAAAGGAAGAATTTTACTCTTTGAAGGTCATAATATTTGTACATAAAGGTCACAAGAATTGTACATAAAGGTCACAACAATACAAAATAAAGGTCTCAATCTGAAGCGAAAAAACCTGAAAATCTTCATTTTTTTCTAAGTTACTGAACATAAAGGTCATAACATTTATATATAAAGGTCACACGTATATAACATAAAAGTCACATCCTTACAACATAAAGGTAACAGACTAGAGCGAAAAAAAAAACCCAGGTTTGTGGATCCGGGTCGGGTCGCCTCAATTGCACCAATCCAAATCCGTGCACCTGGTGCACAGGAGCATTTGTGTTACATCAAATTCAATATCTTGTCTATTTTTAAGATAAAATAAAATGTGGTGAAATCCCTTGAGTTTTCAAGATTGTGCATGTTAATCTAATTCCGTTTGTTGATATTGAAATCGTTTATACATGGGTTATCGAAAATTACTTTCAAACAATAATACATTTTAGTTACAAAAGTATTTATTATCACAAAAACTTGTGTGAGACGGTCTCACGGATAACTTTTGTAAGACGGATCATTTTTATTCATTGATCAAACCCATATTCATTAATTTATATGTGAATTGGAAGTTTGGGTTGTGGGTCAACCCGTCTCACATAACATGATCCTTAAAATGGTCTCACACAAGACTCATTCATTTATTATATAATGACATTTTATTTTATAAGATTTCTTCCTTTTCTTCTCTTTTCGTATTATGGAAATAGATAACTTGGGCCTATATCGATATCAAGCCCAATATTCTAAGTTGGGCCTAACTAAGTGTCAGCGAAAACACTGCGGTTTTTTAAATTTTTTTTTTTTTTGTACCATTTTTTCTTAACTTTATAAATGAAAGCCCATTATAATTAGAAATTAGAAAAATGTATTGGAGGCTTCGACCCAAATCCTATCTGCATTGTATCAGGAATTATTAATGTTGATTCTTTTAATTTTGCAAATCATATATATAATATATTTATACATTTATATATAATATATCTGTATATATACATACATATTTTTTAATATATCTGTACGTACACATATAATAATCATGATTGTTAAATGAATATACTTTCAATTCATCAATTTTTTAGAACTAACTTAGATATAGGTATCACTTAATCTTTCTCTCGTAATTGATATAATAGTAGTAATTATGAACAAGGTCATTAATCAGTTAACATAATAGTTTTTAACTTGATAGATTTTACTTTTTTTCTCTTAATTTTTGTTTATAAATATTACTTACAATAAAAAAGAATGTTTTTGTAAAGTAAGATATATACTTTAACAATAACAATTAAAATTTTTTCTTTATAGTAAGAAAATTAATACTTTCATTAAGTTCATTGTCCGTGTAGATCATGATTAATGATTCTATTGACCCGCATTCGCCGATTGAACATGAGAACCTCTGTTGACTGCTCATTGACTAATGACTCTTAGAACTCTACCTCACGGATAGAATTCATAAAACGATCTCACAATTAGAAAGTGTATCTTTCAACTCCGACTAATATGTGTGCCTCGAGTCATTTATTAATCGTTCTGAATCTGTTATTATAGTAATTTTATTTTTAGTGGTAGAAGTAATGGAAGACGTGGAGAATCGTGATATAATACACCCACCATTGTTCAATCGACAAGCTGAAGAACAGTCATGAATGATCAATATGGATAGTCAACTTCACGTGTAAACAAAACTCCAATTTACAATATGGAAAAAGATTTTACAATAGTACAAACATCAAATTATAGCTACAACACAAGTCAAGATCAAATTTGCATGCATGCAATATATATGTGTGTGTGTTATTTAACACTAATTGAGAGGCCATGCATCAATTTTCATGAAGTAAAACTATGTTTATTTTAAAGGTACTTAATTAATGATAATAAATAACAAAATATTTGAACCAATTAGCATTGATGGTTTGAGAAAAGAGTGAATAGTGAATCTTAGGTTTTTGTTAGTTGAAATTGGGAACATTTTGACATAAAACCAGCTATAATATGATAAGAACAAAGGATGAACAACTTTTTGAAACATAATCACAGTGGATAACAATAATTCATAGCACTCATGAGGTCCCATTTTCAGTTTTCAGTCTATCATGTCTACTAGCTATAGCATATCAATATTTATGATTTTAGATCTTATGTTGGAAGTACATACTAATTATATATGTATGTGTAGATACATATTAATTTATTTGAATAGTACTTTATCATGTGTTAACATGTGCAAATATTTGGACATTTTTATCTACTTAAATGATGTGTTACAATTTCATGCACTAAATTGAAAAAAAAAAAAAATTATGTATTGCTTTTTATGACAAATTTTAAATTGTTGCAATCTCATACTTGATCAATTTTTAAAAAAAAATTATTTTAATAATTTTGAAGCTATCAAATAGTAATCATTGATTTTAAAGTGGCTAAATCCTAAATGTTTGTGTTTGTAAGAGTGCAATCACATATTTCTTGAGAGTAACGTATTTTGTCTCTTAATTCCTTTTTATTTTTTCAAGAGTGGTGTTACATTTCTGATGTGAAAATTAAGTCAATAGATAATCATTGAAAATTGATCATCAGATGAATCATTTTGAAAAGTATATGAAAATAAATTAATTTTTAAGAATTGTGATTAAATTACAAATTTCATATGTTTTTCTCTATAAAATTACAAAAATAAAAAAATCATAAAAATGAAGCATCAAATTACCATTTAGTAATGTGTCTTTGAAACCTATGTCAATAAGTAGCAATCCCGAAACAGACGAGAAGGGCAAATTCCATGCTACTTGTTGTGACGGTAATACCATCACACCTTGATCTTAATTTCTTTATAATCTTTATATATATAAAACAATAACCACAAGTGTCACATGACACTCTTATAGAGCTTGGACAATTAATTTTAACATTAAATGTTTGTTTTTCCTTTTTGTATTTAATAAATTGTCTTATAAATATAATTGTCTTTACATATATATGTACATATAATTACTACATATATAAGTAAAAATTAAATACCAAAAAGGTTATTGATAATTTTCTCAAACTATAAAAAATAATTCATAATATAATAAATTAACCAATTTTCTAAATGTGACAATTTATCATTTTATATATGTATAAAATCTTTATATATAAAACTACCTAAACCAAGAGTAATTATAAAACTACATTATATATAAAAATTTTATACATAAAACTACATAATATTTAAATAGTAAATAATATATTAACTAAAACTACATTATATTGCATATGTTATATATAAAAAAAGGACCAAAAGCGCCACATGACACTCATACAAAGTTTGGACAATTTATTCTCACATGAAATGTTTTTTTTTTCCTATTTAAACAAAATTATTTTATAAATGTAGATATCTTTTGGATTTATATAAAGATTAATATATATATATATAATTAAAAATTTTAAAATATTGAAAAAGATTATTGATAATTTTTTCAGTACAAACTATAAATAAAAAAAAAACTTTTTTCCTATAATTTTTTTTGCTATAATAAATTAACCAAAATTGTCAAATGCGACAATCTATCATTTTATACATGTAAGATTTTTTTCTTCACTAGAAAAAAGTAATATTTAAGTATTATTTAATATTGTTAATATGTAGACAATATATATAATTTATTTACACACACACACACACACACATATATATATATATATATATATATATAAAAGAAGGACAAAAAAATGCCACATGATACTCATACAAAGCTCGAACAATTAATTCTCACATTAAATGTTTTTTCTATTTAAATAAAGTATCTTATAAATATAGATATCTTTTAAATATATATAAAGATTAATATATGTTTATATATTTATATATATAATTAAAAAAATTAAAATATCGAAAAAGATTATTTATAATTTTTTCAATACAAACTAAAAAAAACTTATGCTATAATGAACCAATTTTTTCAAATGTGACAATCTATCAATGTATACATGTACTATTTTTTCTTCATTGGAAATATATAATATTGAAATCATACATTTAAAAATTATTTAATAATTTGAATATTTTATTCACACACATCTATATATAAAAGAAGGACCAAAGTGTCACATGACACTAATACGAAACTCGAACAATTATTTCTCACATGAACTTTTTTTTTCTATATAAATAAATTATCTTATAAATATAGATATTTTTTTAGATATATATAAATATTAATATATATATATATATAATTAAAATTTTAAAATATTGAATAAATTTTTCAATACAAACTATATATATATATATATAACTTATGTCATAATGAACATTTTTTTAGATGTGACAATCTATCCTTTTATACATGTAAAATTCTTTCTTCACTAGAAATATGTGATTGTAAAATAATACATTTAAAAATTATTTAATATTTTTAATATGTATACAATATAATTTTTCTACACACATTATGAAATATTTATTTCAACAATTAAATAATATATTAATTAAAATTACATTATATTTCATATTAAATTAGATGGATACAAAATCATAAATTTTTTCTATATAATTTTTTTTACTTCATTTATTAAATTAAATTATTTGAACCCGTGTATTACACGGGCCTTATACCAGTTAAAACAATAGAATAAGATACAAATTAAACATCGAAAGTACACTTATTATAAATTCGTTGGGCGTAACTGTATTACCATCACATGTAGGGTGAAATTTGCCGAAATGAAATGTAGTTAAGAAGGCATTTAAATATGGTAAACAATCAAGTGTGATAGAAGAGTTAAAGTACTGGTCCAGTGGCTAAGGTAAGGTGATAGTGAGAGCACGACACGTGACTCTTTAATTTCTGCCAACATATGTCCATCACTAATTTCCCGATTCACATTTCTCACTTTACATTATTAGTCTTAATCATTCTTGCAATTTCCACTTCTATTTGCTTTCCAAAGATATATAATATAACTAATAAACTCGTAGTAATATTAATTTTAATTAGTTTTATAAGTCGGCTCATTTCCAGTTTTGATTCATCAAGTTTAAGTTTTCCAATTTAAGTCCTTTAAGTATCATTTTTCTTTCAATTTTAATCATTTTTTGTTTGAACAATCAAAATTGCTAACGTGACTGTTGGAAAGTCTGACGTGACAGTCGGAAAACCTAATGTGGCAGTCGCAAAATTTGATGTGCAGTGTGAATGACTAAAATTGGAAAAATCGATATTTAAAGAACTAAAATTAAAAAATTTTAAACTTGATGCATCAAAATTGAAAATAGTTTAACTTACAGAATTAAAACCGATATTACCCCTAATAAACTTTTCTTACCCTCCTTTTGCATTTTCTAATGGGATAAAATCACATTTGGTCCCATTAACAATAGTCTTTTCCATAATTGGTCCCACAAACTATTTACTTTTTTAATTTAGTCCCGTAACTTGAATAATTGCTCAATTTTGGTCCCAATGGTCCCTGAAAATTTCAAATTTGACCGGAAAAATTGTCACGTGACATCCATTTGGAGGTTTCCGTGAAAAATAATTACGCATTTAATAAAGATGACATTTTTTTAGAATTTGTTTAATGTTTGGACCAATACAATAATCATCGCATCTCATGCCATGTCATTATTTTTCATCGGAAACCCCCAATTGGATGTCATATGACTATTTTCTGGCCAAATTTAAAATTTTTGACGATATTAGGATCAAACTAGAGCAATTATTTAAATTATGGGACCCAAATTAAAAAAACAAATAGTTGTGGGACTAATTGTGAAAAATACAATCGTTATGGGACCAAATGTGATTTTATCTCTTTTCTAATCATCAACCCTACTATTTTAAAGAAATTTATTTGTGAAATAAATTTCTAATATTGGGATTCATATACTCTCCCCACATCATAGTCTCAATGGAATGTACTGATAATAACTATATATTGATACGAATGTATTATTATTATTATTATTATTATTATTATTATTATTATTATTATTATTATTATTATTATTATTATTACATAAAAGTGAATATGTAAAACTTGGAATTTATTCTCTTATAAAGCTAAAATCAATATAAGTAGTAATATATGTATATATAAATTATAAAACTGGTACGGGATGGTATCATGGATATCTTAGGTGAGACGAAATCTCATTACCCGACACCGTGGCCAATTTTTACAAAATCATGTGAATTATTGGTTGTAAATTGAACAGCTCCTGCTATGAAAGGAACTACACCACACATGTAACTATGTAAGTAGGTAGGCTTCAAGGCAAAAGCAATCTGAATTCTTTTCTTTAATTATGTATGCCCCTCAAGAATTGACTTCATTTATCTTTTGGCATTGGGTATATACATATTTCAATTAATTCACGTTAATTTCTAATATCCTAATTTATAGATTTTCTTAACTTTGCCAAAAAAAAGGACCGAAAATGCAATTAATCGGTTCGAAAAACTTAATCCAATCACTATTTCCTGAAAAGGAAAAAAATTGCAATCAAATTTTAATAAAAGGGAACTGCTAAATTGATGGTCGAAACACAATACAAATTCATGAATTAAATAAATGGTTTTTGAGAGGTGAAAAAATGTTTGCATGATTGGTATGAAGAGCACACCTTTCTTCTTGTGAATTTGCAAACTATTTGTGTATGTGTATACCAAAGATGAAAATATCGCAAAATATATCGTGGATATATCGTGGATACGAATATTGTGATATGAATATTAGGTGTTAATTTTTTTTTTCCTGGGTATTGCGGATATAACGCAAAATATCGATATCGATTTCGATATCGATTCAGTGTAGTACAAAACACAAAAACTCATGTGAGACGGTCTCACGGATAGTTTCCGTGAGACGGATCCTTATTATCCATGTGTTGAATCCATTTTCACAAATTTCAATATGAATTGTTAAGGGTGGGTTATGGGTTGACCCGTCTCACACAAGAAGATCCGTGAGACGGTCTCACATAAGACCTACTCAGTACAAAATTGGATGGAAATTGGGAAATATCGTGGATATATCGCAAAATATCGCATGTATATCAAAATGAGCGATTTTGATTCAAAAAATTGAACCAAGTGATTTTTTTTTTTTTTACTTTGTATAGTGTATTTTGTTTGATAGTGGAAGGAATATATTATCTTCTCACATTAATCTTTCATATCCATATTTATAGCACACTTAGATGACAATGAAGGAAACTATGATCCAAAAGTAGCTGTTATGGCTCGTGATTGTGGCATTGATGTTGATAAAGTGTTACAACAAGAAGTTGACCATACATCGTCTACTTCAAAATCAAATAACTCTACTGATGGAGGAAATAGTGGAAATAGTGATGGTGGAAATGATGACAGTGGTGATGGCAATGATGATGGTGGGAATGGTAAATATAATCAAGAGGATTATATTTCAAACCAAGTGTTATTGAGTCCATTCATTGGTGAGGCCGAGTTTAATCATGCAACACAAGATATGGATCATGGAAGAGAGAAGGAGGTCTAGGGATAGGGCTATTGGAAAAGAATACACTAGAAGACGTGCTTGGAATCAAGAAGAAAGTTCATCTATTGATATTGAACGAATTTCAGTCAGTTTTGATTCCATGAATATGGGTAGCAATGAGCATAGTGATATGTCTCAAGATCAAGATTTATATGTTGCTGACACCTTTGAAAGTTCACAATTTGGTTGGAGTACTCAAGATGTTTTTCATCACCCTACTCGAGATGTTTTTCATCACTCGCCTCCTCAAATGTCGTATGGAAATCAAAATGAGTATCAACAATATGATTGGATTAGTGTACACTATCCAATTCATTGTGAAACAGTTGGATGAAATAGAGCAACTTATGAATGACATGTGCATAACTATATTAATAAGTACTCTAATGTGATGAGTTAGTATCAGTACTGCTTGGATCAAGATGACATTTCATCTACTATGTTTGAACCTCATAGGTCATCCTTTTAGTATTAGTGTATTGTGTGATGTAATTTTAGTAATTTTGTCTTATATTATGTAATATATTATCAGTTTTCATTCGAAAAATAGTATTTATAATGCTTATTATCTATATGTTAGTTTTAAATATATTATTTTAATGTGATTTTGAGTGGAATATATGTGTAATGAAGTGTAAAAATAATCCCTAAAATTTCATATTAAATTTCCAGAATTTTAATAAGATTTCCGTTGTTTTTCCAATTTTTTTGCGATATCGATATGCGATATCGATATATCCATCAATATATACGTAAAATCAAAGTTGCGATACGACATGCAATATTAATATTTTCATCCTTGGTGTATACTAAGAAATGTATATGCAAATATGTTGAAATGTCAACTCATTTTGAAATTCTTTTGGAAACTTGATAGTGATGTGCAAAATAACAAAAAATTGAGAATATTACACTGATTTTCCAAATTTAGAAAATGTAAATCATGAATTTAACCTAATTTTACAATTCAAATACCTTTTCATTGGTTTTGAAAAAGACTGTCTCACTTGTACGATTAATTTGGACAATGTTAGATGTCATTTTGTTTTTAGAATCTTTGAGACAATGTAGCATCTCACATGCAAAAACTGGTTGGAGATGTTCATAAATTTTCGTAGCAAAAATGGATATGATTCAAATACTGAAATTATATACATATATATATGTATATATTAAAAGAATTCACGAGCAAACACAAACAACAAATATACAGAAACCCCACACACAAATTGTGGTCGACATCCAATTCTTCCATTCTCTCACAACTCAGTCACACTGCATAGAAATAGAGAGAGAGAGAGAGAGAGAGAGAGAGCGCACGATGATTCAGATGTTGAATTGCCATCAACAAATAAGGAAATCAGGATCAAGTTAAGATTTAGTTCTTCTCCATAATAAGTGATCTTGCTCTTTTTTTGTTTTTTTTTTTAATTTTTTTGTTTATTTTACGTTGGCAAACTGGAATGCTTGCTGTGTCGCCATTAACAAGGAGCGTGAAGGATGAGAGAGAAAGCCAGATACAGAAATTCTCAGTGGAAAAGACCGAGCTCGAGGAATTTAAGAGTGGAAATTTGCTAGATAGCATTGATTTTGATGACATTTTCGTAGGAATCAGCGACGGCGACGTTTTGCCCAATTTGGAGATGGATTTCTCAGTTGGTGATCTAGGTCACAAGTCGGAGATGAAATCGGAGGACGAAAAGAGCGGCAATTCAGCAGGGGAACCGGTTTCGGTCTCCGGTTCGGGTTCCGACGTCGGGTTCGGGTCATCCAGCGTGATCCAGGGCGGAGAGGAAGCCGAGAGTGAAAAGGAAGAATCCGTTGTGAATAATCCATCTAGAAAGGCCACTGACAAAAGTAGAAAATCATCTTCTCTCTCTAGAAATCCTCCACGGAAGAAGAAACCCAAGGTAAAATTCAAAAACCTTTTGCAACTCAAAGGCGAAATTATTATAATTAGAAGAAGAACAAATGATCTGATTGGTCGGAGAGTCTGTATAGGTAGATTGGACGCCGGAATTGCACCGGCGATTTGTGCAGGCGGTGGAGAAGCTGGGCCTGGATAAGGCGGTTCCTTCCCGGATTCTGGAAATCATGGGAGTCGACAATCTCACGCGCCACAACATTGCCAGCCATCTCCAAGTATGATTCAATCTATCTATACTCTGTTTAATTCATCTTGCAATTTCATAATTCCTGCCTCCGCCTAATTAAATGTCGTTTTAACTTTCTGCACATAAATTAAAGAATCTACATCTATTTAAGTTTATTTAATGAGGAATTTTGATATCTTTAACAGATTTAATATCATGAAATGAGTAAATAGAGACATATTTAATATATTATATGTAAATATGTTTTATAATACGAAAACAAAAATTATCTTGAGATAAGTTTTGGCTTGGAGGTATTATATAATTCTATGGTTTTTTGTTGAACTGGTGAAACTACCGTATTAGACATTGACCATGCTGCATTTATTGCTAACTTGACTGTCCAACGCGCCCAATGTGACACTTTTTGAAGGTCATATCAATAAATAATCAAATTGTTTAAATTGTGAAGCCAGTAATTAAATTGTGATGAGCAATAATTAGTAGTATATTTTTATACCTAACCAAAAAGTGCATCATTATTATTATTTTAACAACATAGCATTTACTTAGAAAGAGAGAGAGAGAAAGATGAAAGATTCTCTTACAAGAGAAAAATTCACCATTCAATTATAACACCTGATTTTTACAGTCTATAGTTGAGTGATGGCAGTTTGTTGAAAAAGGTACAAAGGTTTTTGGCAGCCCATGGTTTTCTTTGCTTTCAACATTTTGTCTACAAGTGGAAAAACTGTATCAAGAATACTTTTCACTAATAATGCTACTACTAATAATTGTGATATGGATTGCACACACAACACTTTTTAGAATCCTATATCTTTAAAATTATTGCATTCCATACTATGGAACTAAAATACAAAATTAGGGATCCACAGGTAATTTATTTACTCAGTACATCTTAGGATAATGAATGCATGTTGCTTAAGGAAAATCACAATATTTGGAGGTTTTCAAAACCAGGATCTTCAAAACCTAGATTTTGAGTTTCCAATAATGCATTAGCCAGTTATTTTGGTTTTCTATGGTTTAAGTCTTCTACTTATAGCATAAATTTCTATTTGATGATCATAATTCTGAAATTGTATTTTAGGTCTTGTATAAACACAACTCTACCACCAGTAATGTCTGTCTCTTAGTTAGTGGATCAATCTATGTTGGATCAAAATAATGGTGAAGATTATGTTGCAGAAGTATCGGTCACACCGGAAACATTTGGTAGCAAGAGAAGCTGAGGCCACAAGCTGGGGCCAGAGGCGGCAGATGTCGGCAGCCAGGGGAGGGGCGGCACAGAGAGGAGTGATCAATTGGAATGCACCACCAACTATGGGGTTTCCTTCGGTGCCACCAACGCCTTATTTTAGGCCCTTACATGTATGGGGCCATCCATCCGTCGACCAATCAATGATGCCCGTGTGGCCTCAACATCCATCGCCGCCAGCTCCACCCTCCGATCCTTCCTTTTGGCATCCCCACCACCATTTCGTAAGCTTACATGCAAAACTTGCAAAACCAAAGCCTTTCTGATTGCATGAATATTGGTTTGATAGTATTGATCAAAGTAGAAAATATTATGTTGCAGAGGTTTCCATCACCCCCGGTTGCGGGCGTGCCCTTTCCGGGTGTGTATAACGTGGAGCACGGCATTGGTGTGCCTGCCAGACAAGCACCACCTCAACCCCCTTCCGATGTTCATCCGGTGAGCCTTCTTTTCTTTACAGAAACTAATTTTTATCTGAATTTTGAACATCTTTGGATTTTACTTAAGGTTGGTTGGTCACACGTACTTCACATATTCAAGAGTATGGTATAATATCTATGATTCACATATGACTAAAACGTTTCTTATTCAACCTTGCTCGATCCCACCCAGAAAATTGTAACTTTTGGTCCTGTAATAAAAGGGTGACGTTTTAGTTTTGTTGGAATCTCAATAGCGTCCAGTGATGAATATCCCGAGACTAAGTCTTATATCAGACTGTCTCACGGATCATTTCATGTGAGATGGGTCAATCCACAACCCGCACTTCACAATTCACATATATGTTTGTGGATATGGGCTAGGTTCGCGGGTGAAAACGATCCGTCTCACAAAAATTATCAATGAGACCGTCTCATGCAGGTGGTACGATGAAATATTAATGAAAAGGAGAGTCGATCGAGTCACATGCATGCATATCTTCCTCCCTCTATATATTGCAGATGAGAGGGTAGAGTAGGTAGGTACCTAGTACACATGTAGGAATTCTAACACTTAATGATGGCAATTATTAAACAGACAAAGGAAAGTATAGATGCAGCAATTGGAGATGTATTAGCAAAGCCATGGCTGCCATTGCCACTTGGACTCAAGCCCCCCTCCATTGAGACTGTAATGGCTGAACTTCATCGACAAGGTGTTCCCAAAATACCCCCAATTGCTTCTTCTTATTAATACTCACTCTTGCTTTCTTCTATCCCCCTTTTTTTTTCTTGTTTAGTTTTGAAGAGAGAAATAATTAGGAAAAAACAACAATTCGACGACTTTGTCAATAACTCGACATTGATAAAAACAAGTATCTTTTTGCTTGTATTTATTTGCTAACTTAATTTAATCCAGGAAAGAGTATGTGCAGTATAATAAGTTAGTAACGATTGCTTAACATCAGCCTAAGATTGTGGATACTTCTGCTGTTATTTTTAATATTTTATATCGATCCTTATTAATGCATGATAATATTTTTGCAATAGAAATTATTTTGTCGAGTATAAAAGAAATAAGAAAAAAAAAAACAATTGTAGTGAAAAGTGCAAACGCGATCAACGCTGGTGATTAGGGTCTAAAAAAACGTAATTAAATGGTTAAAATCAAAACTAACTTAACCACCGACACAATTAATTAATGGACCTTTTGCTTTAATTTCGTGCTGTCCATTTTGAGATTTCCTCTTATGGGTATTTCGTCCTACTATCTACAAGATGGCACTTTTTTTAGAAAAATTAACACTATTACAAGTTAATTTATTGAGACGGTCATACACATAATCTTATTAGATATGAGAAAATATGTTTCATTCGAACATAATTATATTCGTAAAATGATCTCACATCAAAAAAAAACTCATAATTCACTACTTCCAAGTCCTGTGTGCTTTTTAGTTCTTCATATTTCTATTTCAATTTTCTGTAAGGTGTATTGCAAAATCCTTCATCTCTTATCAATTGATGTTGTGATCTGACACACTTTATTAGTCATACTCTTGAACATAATTTCAGAAAAGAAAAGGATAGCCTCGAAAGAATAAAATATAAAATCATAAAAACTAATTAGAAAATCATCAGCGAAAACAAATATGAAAACAAAAATATACTAACGCTTTTACATGTAAATCCTGTTTGACCATCTATTATATTTGATATTAAATATCATATTTCATGGTATTTAATACATGTCACGTGGAAATTACTGATGTCATTTAATACAATTACTGTATAATGATTATTTTAAAATATGTGAAGTTGTACGTTATTATATAATAAAAGATCTCATGTGTTGTATGAAAACAAAATCACCTACTTTGACATTTTGTATCATTAGAGACTATTTTTAAGCAGCGATTTAAAGTGAGATTAAGTGAACAGTAAAAACTCAAAATAGCTTTAGAATATAGAGTAGAAAATGTGGGTTTTCCCCTGAATTAATCCATTTCAATTCTTAAATATCTCTATAGTTTTATAATATTCAAGAGAGAGTAAAGAGTTGATGTAATAAAAGCATGGGAGTCATAGTATTAGACAGTTTGATTACTCCCACATGAGCTTTACAAAATGTCATGATTTCATACCCCACATTTGTTCTACTTCTTCCTCAATCTACGCATTACACTTCGCCCATCAAAACCAACAACTCCAAAATTCTCTCATTCTTTATAAATACAGTAAGTACAATCTATATAGACAAACCATTAATCCTCATATCAACCAAATCAAGAACATCTTGCTCTCCTTTGTAATGGGTACATTGGCCAAACAAATCTTTTGTTTCTTTCTCATAATTTTATCATCCACTTGTTGCCAAACTCAAGCTAGAGAGAGCAAATTCTTCTCCAAATATGTTCACCTTGTTAGCACTAACAGTTATGTCACAATACCTAGTACTCATCCAAAGGTAGTGCCCTTGTCATCTCCAAGTCCATCTCCAGCTCCCATAACTAGCCAAATCAGTGGTGTCCCTGTCTCCGGACCCATCGGAGCAAACTCCGATTCCACCCCTGCCCCGGCCCCGACAACCCTAGGTTCCGATTACAGCCCTGCCCCGGCCCCGGCTGCCCTAGGTGCCGGTTACAGCCCTGTACCGGCCCCATCGGAGAATGACATTCCGTATTATGGCCTCTATGCCAGGGACAATGACATTGAAGAAGAGGAGTTTGGCACTGAGAATCCTGAGGTGATGAATAACAGAGAATCATCCTACACCTACAGCAATGGATACTCTAATAGCTTGAGCAACAACAATGGCTTCTGGACATCGAATCAGAAGGGCTACCAAAACACCAACAATGTCAATGATTACGGTGGTGGTTATAAGAGCCAGCCAGAGGGGATGAGCGACACGAGAGGCAAGTACTACGACAATGTTGAGCACCAAAACTATAACCCGAGTGGATATGAAAACAACAACGAGGAAGGTTACTATAATGACAGTTTCAAGAAGTCGAAATACGAGTTCGATTCCATGGAAGAGTATGAGAAGGAAGAGGGATATGGATATGTTCAACAAGAGTTCATTCCTTAAACATGCATGTTAAAGAGTTTATGCCATGAGGATTTTCTGTAGACCACACTTTTCATGCTTGTTTGCTCTTTCTTTCCTTTTTTAAATTATAGCAATATTGGCAATCCAAATCGATGAATGGAAATTCTTGATTTGAGATGCAAGAATGTATTTTAATTGTTCTAAGAAGAAAAGAGAGCTCATATACAACTACTAAAAACCTTATCAGTTAAGAGCCTAGCTAGATACTCCCTCCGTTCCGGTCTAATTTGCCTACTTTGACAGGGCACGGAGCTTAAGAAAATGCAGTTGACTTTGATTGAATGTGTTAACTTTATGTTTTTTGTACTTCAATTAGAATTTAAAAGGGGAATTGGGGTGACAATTTTGTAAAATGACAGATGTAGGGGTAAGGAGAGAATTTTTCTTTTGTCATTTATGGGTTGATAAATTAGAATGAGACAAATAAAAATGACAAGTAGACAAATTAGACTGGGACGGAGGGAGTACTCCAAAAATTACATAAGTGTAGAGTGCATTCTTAAAAAATATAAAATTATAACATAGAAATTTTGAAGTAAAGTAATAAGGGTCATCATGTTAGCAATTATGCCGCCAGGTGGGTCATCAATTAAAGATGACTTCAATATAAAGGAAGATTATAAAATTTCTAGAGTCATCCAATTTATTAAACTAATTTCACTCCAAATTATATTCATAGCTTTAGACACTTGTGTGATAGTAGAACGAAATTTTACTAGGCAATTTTTTTGGGCAATAATTTTGCGCTCATATTTTCAGTATAAGTATTTAACATATATGTTATATGCACCTCACATAATATTAATACTTGGAAATTTAATAATATCATATAAAATCCTATAAATTATTGAAATTGTTTATAGCATTTTTGAATATCATTTCATGGCAATAAGAAATCAAATTAGTAAAAAACATTGTCAAAACCCTCTTAGTTTGGATTGTCAAAGAGTTGGGCCTAAAAATAGTCAACTGAAATTGACTGGGTTTTATCACATTCACACACTATAGAGACAACACTAAAAAGTCCAAAAAAAAATCCCAACAAGTCAAAAACACTGCAAAGACAATCCATCTCAATCCCCATCCTGAAATCATAGTTAATGGCTCATCTATGATGACAAGTACACATCAAAGTCATCCAGTTTAAATCATACATAATGAACAAATAACAAGTCATAGATGATGAAATCGTGATACATTGATATGATCGTAGGATGAAGAGCATTCCTCTTTTATAGGCTGATTATCACAAGTACAGACAGAAACCTTGCGCGAGACCTTGAAGGATGCTGCTGATCACGAAATCTCATTGCAAGCTGATTGATACATTAGAAATTTAGAACGGTTTGAGTATATATAATCCTAGAAAGATGACTTCAAAACACACTGATCATGCGTATTCATCTTATAGAAGTAACTGAACATAGTATTCACAATCGAAGAAAATGAGGATATCAAAACTTATCGAGAGAAGGAAACATGCATTTAGTAGTCCCTTTAAGTACAAAGTTAGGTGGCCGTTCTCCAGCAGAATCATAATATCTTCACTTTCACGACTAGCGTCAGAAAGAGTGTGTACATAAAATGATCTTTGCCTCGAAAGGTCATCACACACCATCATAGCAAGCTGATTAAAGATAAAAGTGTGTGTAAGCTTCAATCTTCATTATTTGATCAATCATATGATGATAATTAACGATCCCTAATTGAATCAACGATTAGTGAATTTGAAAAAAAAGATGACCATACCAGCTCAACATGCAAACTCTTTATTATCTAACTGGAAAATACTTTTGTGATACTCTAGAAGAGACTTGAACATGCATGAAAAGATGGAATCATAGTTAAAGGAGCCCCACAAACAGGAGTTGATTGGTACGATATTAGAAAGTCATTATTCATCTACGCAACAGTAAGAACATATCTGTTCAATTTAAAGCATTGAGTTTAGAAAGAGAGATCTAAGAATTCTTCTTTGCTTCGGCATCTTCATCTAGTCTTGTCAAGGCCTACAATAGCAAGAAGATGCTAATGTATCAAAATTAGGAAATCAGCTTCAGGAATCAGATATCTGAATGGTCTTGGCATTGATATAGCTTCAGGAATCGAAAATAATTTGTGACTAGAAGTTACATATATATTATAATTTTTGGGAAACCCAACCGACAATCCACGAGAATGAAAAATAAATCTACAAGACGGAGGTGCAAGAAGATAGAATGAATGCTTTTATCAACTAGACTGACTTGTATCCTATAATTACGCTACTACCAACATTTGAGGTAATAAGACATTTTTGAGTGAAAACTAACTCACCAGACACAAAATGTGGAGGGCAACAAAAGAGAGCTCTACAGGCATTGCTAGATACCTAATCAAGAACGAAAGTCATTGGTTAGGCAACCTATCAGCATTTAGGAGCATCTATAGAAAGAAGAACTGGAGAAATTTCTCTAAATTACTTGAGTGAGAAAGATGATGGAAAAAACCAGTCATTACAAACTTTGAAATGATAACCCCCCCCCCCCCCCCCCCAAAAAAAACATGGGTTATACACCACGAACAATTTAACAGATTCCTCCAACGAAATTTGTGTCAGTTTGAAAGAATAAGCAGAAGAGAATAATTAGAAAAGAGTGCAGAACAAGTTGTGATGAATGGGATAGCAAAATGGTCAGGAGGCTGTGTTAATATGCACAAAGGATACAAAAATTGACTAACTTATCTGAGAGGCAATTCAAGAAAAAGGTCTAAATAAGTCCCTACAACTTTTCTGAAAATAATAAAACACCAATTGTCATCATCATTCCCTTTCAAGAACAAAAGAATCTTTCTCCGAAAAATCTACAATGATACTCTCAATGCAAACTAAAACATTGCAACAAAATGTGCAACTCCAGATCCTATAAGAAAAGGACTAAAATCAATTTGGACTTAATTTCGTCAGGCGTTCTCTCACATTAAAGAGAAAATGAAGGAGTGTGGAAAAGAGAAAAGCAATTACAGATAAGCTGAAACCTCCTTTGTCCACAAGTACTCATCCCAAAACAATCTTCCCTCTTGCATCTCTCAAATCTCAAACTCAAAGAGAATGGAGAAGATGCCCTAAAATCTATAATCAATTCCATCATCGTGTACGTAAATTTGTAATGTTGACAGTTCTTAAATAATACATATTTGAACTGCCTTAGAGCATGTGAATATCAAACACACAGAGCAAACACTCATAACATACTGCACATTAAAGCACAAAAAAAGGCAACAATAGATTCCTAAAAACACCACAAATGTAAATGATACGCACACATGATTCAAACAACCTAATGTACAAGGAAAGCAGCCTTGAAGCATTGATTAAATAGCATTTTGAAAGAAAAAAAAAAAAAAAGGTTATATTTCACATAATAATCAATTGAAAACCTAAAATTAATTAAATCAAACGAAAATCACCTTCAGGAAGCCACGCATAACCGCAGCTCGAGACTGTGAGCATCGACGTCATCAATGCCGAGGCAGTGGCTGTATGATACGGCTGCAACGAATTCACGCACGCATACATCTCAACAGGACTCCTTAAAAATCGATCAAGAGACTAATTGTTATAAAAACAGATAATATTGCTTGACCTAGGTTCAAAATTGAATTCAAGCAATTGAATGCGTATACACAGAGGAACTGAGATACCTAGAGAGGCGTTGAGCAAGCGGAGTTCTAGAAGGGAGACGAAACGGGGAGGGAGCAGCTTTTTGTTTGGAAGCGAACCTCGTGGCGGCGCTACGAACAGTTGACGACCGGAAAACGGATCGGGCGGCGGCGATGGCCATTTCCTTTTTTTTTCTTTCTGAAAATGGGGTTTACGGAACTAAAAGCCTAAAACCCTATCTATCCCCAATTAGTTTTAACATGGATTAATTACATATAAAAACATAAACTTAGGGTCCAGTTTCAATTACAATATGAACTTTTAATTGTAACACTAAAAACACTCAACTTAACACTTCTTTCAATTTGGGACATGTTCGGGTTTTTTCGGACTCCAATTGCTAATATGAAGCCCAAATTATATATGTTAATTGTCAACATGTATATTTAAGTATAGCCATTATCCAAATGTATATTTTTACGTCAATAATTAACTTAAACAATTTGAACTCCACGTCAATAATTGGAGCCCGAAACACTCAAACATGTCGCAAATCAGTCATCATCCACATGTAAATATATATGTTAATAATTAATTCATACAATTTGAACTAAATATCAGTAATTGGAGCCCTAAAAAAATCAAACATGTCTTAAATTGAAAAAAACATTAAATTGAGTGTTTTTTGTGTTACAATCAAAAGTTCATGTTGTAATTGAAAGTGGACCCTAAGTTCATGCTTTTTTATGTAATTAACCCTTTTAACATTGCATAATTTTTCGTTTTTCTTTATTCTTTTTTTTCGAAATTGTCACATGTTTTTCAATGATAAATTAGTAGTATTTTAAAACAATCATATTATATATTTAGTAGTAGTTTTCGTCAATATATATATATATATATATATATATAGTTCTAGAATGAATCGAGTTTTTTGGGTTGAATTGATATAATTGTTATCTTCATCAAGTGGAGGTTTTTTTTGTGTTGGTGGTGATATGAGCAAATCAGTCCCTAACTCCCTATTATACAATTCTAGATGTATAAAATAAATAATGAAATATATGGCATTTTAATTGAGAGGAAATATATAATTATTGAATAGTTATTTGCCAATTAAATATACTAAAAATTACATATATGCAATTCTTCTACTACATCCAATAGACTTATATTCCTGATTTTTTTTTATCTTCATTAAAAAATTCTTCTCCTATATTGACTTTGTTCTATTAATTTTATTGACTTGTATGTCAATGTTCCTATGATGAAAAAAATTGGTAATAATAAATATTATGGATAGTTTATGACTGATGAGTATTTTCAAAACAATTTTGAGAAAGTTTAAAAATAAATTTATGCGGACTCGACTCAAAATAAACAATATCATACTAATATGAAGATTGTTGAAAATAAATCATATGATTTTGCGAAAGGTGCCACAAACACAGTGAATATTGATAGTTAACTGGATCCATCTAAACATATGTCTAATATGTAAAATGTTTGCCACAAATAATACGTGAATGGCTAGTCGACAAAATATTCAAAAAAAAAAAAAAGACGAACCCATACAGATGAGGGGTTCTCGAGCTTCCTAACATCCTAAAACTTGAGATGAGTGTGGTATAGATGTTAACTCATTGATTTGATCAATCTTTTCCTTGAAGGGAAGAAGTTACACTCAAACCAAAAATACATATGTTATACATACATGGAATAGAAAGGGAAAGATTATGAATGAAGTTGGAAGCTAAAAACAAATTCATATAAGTTGGAATGAAAGCAGACAATGTGAGACCTAGTTCACTTGGCAACCACTACATCAACATTAATGGACAGTCAAAGACCTAATTTCTTTTGCATTGATCATCTATACCAAATTCTTACATAAAGAGCATGCTATGAGACTAAGTATCTCAACAACGATTAAAAAATTCAAGTGAAGAAGAGGACCCTACTATAATACTAACACTCATCGGGTAAATTGCAAATTACGTCCCATAAGTTCAAGGGTCGCAATTTACGTCCCACAAAAATTGTTTGTATTGATTTCGTCTCATAATTTAAAAGATTGATGGAATTTTGGAACGAATTATATCAATTTTGCAATTTTTGGACAATTATCGTTGGAAAACAAACAATTTTGAGACAATTATATTTGGAAAACCTCACGTGCTATGTGCCCGACCTTAGATTTGAGGATTTTGGATTAGAAACTACTAATATGTTGGTGTTTATGATTTTTTTGATTCAAAAAATGCTGATGCGTTGTCTCCCCATTATTAAAAAAATTACAAACAACAACACATCAGCATTTTCTAAACCAACATCCCCAAATCGGAGGTCAGACGCACAGCACATGAGGTTTTCCGATGAAAATTATCCCAAAATTGGTAAAATGAGATAATTATTCCAAATTTGCACCAATCTTGTAAATTATGAAACGAAATCAATATACTCAATTTTTATGGGACGTAAATTACTAATCCCTAAACTTATGTGGAGTAATTTGCAATTTAGCCAACACTCATTAGTTAAAACTTTTGAACAAGCTAAATTAATCTATTATCATTTTAGAAACGAAAATGAAAAGAGAGATTGGGTCAAGTCATAGGAGAGAGAGAAAGGTTAATGAAAGAAGAGAGAGAAAGGAATAAAGGCAAGGTGAGGCTCGTAGGGGGCCACGCGTCAAGACGGAAGTGGGGCCACGCGTCAAAGGTGTCGGCCCAGCAGGGTACGGACACTTCGAGGCGGCTAAAGTAGACGAAAGACGGCTTATTATTAGATTAGATTAGATTGCCTAACAAACATGGGCGGCCGAACCCTTTCCTCAGTACTTTTTTTATTGATTACGGTTTCACGGATAATTTAGATAAAGATAACCTTTTATATTACCTCCGTTTCAAAATAAATGACGTTTTAGCCTTCTGCACATATATTAAGAAATGTGATAAAAAGTCCAATCTATCCCTATTTAAGTTTAATTAATGAGAAACTTTTATCTCTTTAACACATTTAATTTGAGATGAGTAAATAAGGGCATATTTGGTATATTCCATGTAAATATGCTTTGGAATACGAAAACGACAATTATTTTGGGACAAAATTTAGTTGCTAAAACGTCATTTATTTTGGGACGGAGGTAGTATATCGATAAATCAATCTAATTAACCTTATTTTCATAAATTTATATATGATTTATCAGATATCTACTATGAAATAATCTATTTCATATAAAATATTTGATCCTAAAAAATTTAATATTTTATTATTATATTATTACACGTGTAAAGAGGAGAGAGAAAAGGGCACTGTTGCTTATTGCCGGCACATCAGTGTCTAGGTTCTGTTAAAGTTGAAACATATTAAATTGAGGATGTGCAATAAATCAACGCCCCTCTTGTATTTATGCTAATTAATACCACTTCATCATGTATAAATTGACTATACAATCTAATTCTAATCTAATAAGTTTAAAAAGGTTTTACAAATATGATGATAGGTTTGCATGTACAAAATTCTGCTACATATATTAAATTTTATATTGTATTAAAATATGTAATAGATTTATTTCTTCAATGATTTCAACTTTAATTCTCATGATAATCCAAACTTAGTAGGGATTGTTATCTCATACTTAACATTATAATTTATAGTGAACGATATAGTTAATAACTTAATTTTGATACAAGTTTAAGAGTCAAGTATCTAATGATCCAGATTCTAGTAAGGTGGTAGTTCACATGAACTTTTATTCCTATAAAACTGATATATGAAATTGAAATGAAAGTAATAGTTAATTATCCATTTAATTGATAAAAACTAACTTTATGTCAATTAATTCATTATACTCATCGGTCAACATAAAGTTCATAACTTTGTATGATAAAAGGAAAATAGTTCACGTTCCACCGTGTAATTTCAAATTTAAATAAAATAGTTTTGCTGAATTCCTTTTAAAGATGTTATAAGAAGGGCTTTTAAATATAAAAATTAAAGAAGTTTATAAGTTACCCAAATATAGTCCAAATTACTAAAGCGTGGTTGTTTTAAGTACATTAATTCTTCCTATTTTGATTTCACAATATTGTCATTCAAGGAATTGGATCATTGTTTTAATTAGATGATAAGTGTACATTGGTGATGTCATCTTTTACACGTGTCGTGTGGGGAATTATATTGGAACACCAGATGAAACACGGTTTGAAATAGAGGATCCTGATTGGTCATTCAAAATGTTTTCTGGAGACTTTCATTTAAAGTTGTTCCACACATATAAATTGACAAAACATTTAAATATATTCATTAGTTAATAATGTGTATTATATGAGTAATGCAATGCACCATATTTAATATCCACAATTAATTGATTTTGTAAAAGAGGTTAATAAATTAGAAGTAATAAATAATAAAAGAAGATAAAGTAATTACCAAAAAAAAAAGAAAAAAGAATCCCACACGCTGCACACAACTAACCGGGCGGGGCCCACACCTTTCCGCTATAAATACACACTCATCTCCCCCTGTTTCCCAAAGCTCCATTCTCACTTCTCACTTTTTGCAGCAGATCAACAATGGCGATGAAGGAGAAGGCCACTGGAGGAAACCGCAAGGTTAATGCCGTCAAGGAGGTGCACTACAGAGGCGTCAGGAAAAGGCCATGGGGTCGTTACGCCGCTGAAATCCGTGACCCGAATAAGAAGGCGCGTGTCTGGTTGGGCACCTTCGACACCGCCGAAGAGGCGGCGCGTGCCTACGACGCCGCCGCCCGTGAGTTTCGTGGCTCTAAGGCGAAGACTAACTTCCTCCCCCCCTCGGACGCCGCCCACAGCCCCAGCCGGAGTGGCACCGTCGACTCATCCGGCGCCGAGCTCAGCCCACGCGCGCCTGTCGAGCTGGATCTCGCGCGCCGCCTCCAAGGTGTCGCCGGCGCCGAGCAGTTTGTGATCAATTCCGTTAACGGCTTTCAGTTTTTCGGGCCGAAAGGGGCTGTGGCGGTGCCGGTTTTCTGTTTTCAAGGATATACGCAGGCGGCGGGGTATCCGTTGAAGCCGGTCGAGATTGGATTCCGACGCGGCGGCGCGGAGTCGGAGTGTTCGCTGGTGGTTGATGAGAATCAAGTAGATGGATCGGATTTGCAGAGAGGATTGGATCTTGATCTGAATCTGGCACTGGCTCCGCCAATGGAAGCTTGAATGGATTTTGATAATAACAGACTGAAACTGACTTGATTTTGATGTGTAAATATTCAACCACGCTGTTGAATTTAACTAATTCTATTCCAACCAATTTTTTTTTTTTTTTCCTTTTTAAAATCTCTCTCTCTCTTTTTTTTTGAATGTAATTAACTTGATCCAATATTATTACGATTTTAATTACTGAAACAATTACTGAATTACCAATTGATCCAAAACAAAGCATTATTTACATTTTAATAGGCATTAAAGAATGCAAAAGCACAGAACCACTAACCTAAAATTTAACCAAACAATAATTGACTTTAAAGAGTACATGTGTGAATATACACACATGTATATCATTTATTTTTTATATCTTGATATAATAATTATATAATACACATTTGGTTAAGTTAATAATTTACAATACTACTAATCTTTTAAAATTTCAACTTTTCAATAATTAATAATTAGTTACATTCTAATGCATCCTATTAGGAATGTATATGTTTAAATTTTGAAACTTAGGAAAATAAATAGTACATAGGTTTTTGGAATTTATTATACTATAACATTTCTGTTTATATACTCTTCCTTTAGAATGATTATGAAATGGATCTGAACTTGGAGTTGGGCCAGGCCTGCCTTGATGGGCCCAATTGATTTTCATCTTCATATACAATACCCACGCCATCTTTCTTTTCTCTATATACTTCTAAACTATTTTTACATATTTATATTATTTTGCATTTGGAAATTTTAATTTTCGAATGAAATAATAGTAATAGCTTTAGAAAAGGAGTATCATTTTTTTAACATTCGAAATGTGTTTAATGAAGAATACAACAAATGTGAATTTGAGTCCTCAACAAAGTAAAAAATGAGACTAATTTTAAAAATATTATCCTGATTTATTTAATTGCATACATGCAAAAATGTTAGGAAATGCCCACTCAATCAATAAAAAATGAAAAAAAAAAAAAGAGAATATACCTTCAGAAAGTCTTGGATCTTTTGGTCTATCTTTTTAAATGAATCAGATAGTTGTTTCTAACTAATCTTGTCTTAAGCTTTTCTTTTCAACTATTACATTATTTTTTGACCCTTTATTTTAGCAATAAGTGTAGTTATTTGTTACCTACAAAACTAGAAACAGATATTAGATAAAATAAATTATCATTGAATTGTTATTTGTTATTATATATTAATACGAGACAAAATTAGATCAAAAACCAAAAATCAAACTCTTATTACAAGTCACTAGAAGTTAGAACCTTCCAAGTCATAATTATTCATGTGTGTTGTGCCCTAAATAGCAAGATAGTATCTAATGTTTTTCTTTATCCTATTTTTATTTGAATATATATTTATCATCCATATTTAAGTGTGGGGCCCTATATCTAAAATGGAAATGGCAAAGAAAGGCGCTTCTCTAAAATGCGCTTTAGGCGCAAAACACAAGGAAAAGAGATTTCAACTTCTTTCTTACTTTACAGAATATAAATCACTATATATACACACACACATATACTGGTGTCAATGGAGCAAAGCCAACGAAACTGATTCAGTGTGAAATCATCGCAGAAAACTCACGGCACAAATCGTATATAAAACGGACAAAGCGACGCATCTGTTGCAATTTGCAGAACAGAGGGATTAATGCCTGCACAGAACCTCCTAAATCGGCGCCGCCGCAAGCACCCGCCAGTCCGGTTTGACGGCGGTGCTGCTGCTCTGCCTCCGCCGTCTCCGCCTAATCTGGAACGACCACATGCATCGCAGCAACAACCACACCAGAAAATCCGAGAAAACCCACAAGCAGGTTGTGTTGTAGTTTCACGTGTACGGCATTTTTAGTTGGTTTGTTTTCACTCTCTCTCTCTCTGCCCTTGAGGGTTTTTGGTGTGTTTCGTCGTTTGTTGATTGATTTGAATTCGATTTCTTCAGAAATGGAGACGGTCGAAACGGATGAAAGCGGTACTGACCCAGAAGAATTTGACGAGTAATCATTCTCTTGCATTTCGTGTTTTTTTTTTTTTTTCTTTCCTTTTTTGGGGCGTAGATGTGTGTTGGCTCACGCAGTTACACGTTAGGGTCTGTGTTTGTGCATGGCTTCCACGATTTTGGAGATATCTATCTAGCTTCTCCTAATCGATCTCATTTTTTCATGTACTGGTTTCTTGATTTTGTAGTTGATGTAGATTCCACGGTGATTGATTGGAATAATATGTGGAGCAAATGTGATAATCGCAAACTAGATCTTCAAATGTTGTTTCTTCTCTAATGATGAACTTGCTGCTGACTTCACGTTGTTTCTGCAAATTCTTTTGATCTCCAGCTAAATCTGAGTATCTTCATTCTCTTGTGCAGAGTTCTTGATGTTTCGCTGTCCGAACTACGTTCCAACGTACAATGTCCGATATGTCTTGGTACTGATTGTTGTGTTCTTTACTGATATGATTTCAATAAGAGTTTTTTTTTTTTTTTTGGGGGGTGGGGGGTTTGAATCTATGAATGTAGAATGTCGAATATGTCTGTTTCTGCTATGTTCTGTTTTATGATTTTTTATTTTCTTGTTCTTGCAAAGTTTGGCTAATTGATGTTTCCAAAGAAATTGATCTTGTTCAATATTTAGTGGATTGGCTTCTTTTCTGTTGCCAATTGGATTTATATATATTGTAAATTCCATTAAGTTGCACAAGAATGCAATAAAGAGATAAATTTTTCTACTGTTGCTTGCTAAAGTGAGTGTATAGAACCAATTCTCATGCGCTTGGAAATAAATTCAAGTTGAAGTAGCATCTTAAATGCCTCATGTTGGTTGAGAATATTACAGTAGTGGATGATTTTATTAAATTTTGTTGACTTCTAAGGAAGTACTTTTGTTAGGATAAGAACTCACCAATAGTTTGATAGTGCTATGAGATGATAATTGATTGGTTTACAGTGTTGGACTTAACGTTGAAAAATGCCTTTTTTTTTTTTTTTGGAAGTTGTCATTAAAATAGCCCTCCAAGATATAGAATCGCGTTTCATTTGATATGATTGGTTGGAAACTTATGACTCTTTGAAATGAGATAAACATCACTTTGGCTGAAATTCTTTGTATAACACAGGAATTATCAAGAAAACACGGACTGTGATGGGATGCTTACATCGGTTTTGTAGAGAATGCATTGACAAATCTATGAGATTGGGGTAAATTGCACATATGACTTGTTATTTATCAAATGTTATTTGGCTGTTCTTTGGCTAATCAAGTATATGTGCTCTCCACATACAATGACATATTTGATCTGAATGACACTATCTTATTTGTAGGAACAACGAATGTCCTGCTTGCCGCATGCACTGTGCAAGCCGACGTTCCTTGAGAGATGATCTAGACTTTGATACCTTTATCAGTTCTGTATATCCAAATGTGGGGAAGTATGAAGAGGAGGTAAATCAAGTCATTTTCTTTTTTGTATACTTTCTCTGGTGTCCGAAAAGATAAGTCTTCAATGACAATTTGTTTCTGGTTTCTCCTCTTCACTTCTTTTCTTCATATCATGAAACTCATACTTGCTTCTAAGTTCTTTTAGGAATTGGTTCTGCATGAAGAGGAGAAGGCAGTTAATGACCAGGTTAGATCTCTGAAGTCTTGGTTTCTTGTGGCTCTGCATCTCTAATAATATGATACTAATAACATCATGTAGTTGATGGATGCATCGATTTATCAACATTCTGTTTTAGTTTGAAAAGTTATATATTCACAATGTTACATCTATGTTTCTCTTGACAGATTCAAGCATCTATCACTCAAATTTCTCTACGACAGTCGGAAGCATTAGTCAAGGCCCGCAAAATTGGTAGGGATTCTAATGCATCTACATCAAGAGTGCCTCGCAATACTCGTAGGTCATATTATAGGAGGAGTGAGCCGAGCATCAAGTTTGACGATTCAAGTAAGAATCAGGATGAAAGCGATGGAGGACTAACTTATGAATGCCAACCCGAGCTCAGTCAAAGGACTCGTCGGCAATGTGAGGAAGCTTCTCCGATCCACAGTCCTCGTGCAGTTGATGACGTGGAAGATGCAGAAGGTAATCAAGATTCCGCAGAACCAACTCCAGAAAGCACAAGGAGTTCGCCTTCTTTAGTGAAACAAGACTTTCTATCATGGGGTCGAGCTGGTGTTAGAAGTAATACTCGATATGGTACTTCTAGCAAAGCTATCAGAAGCAACCGAATAAAGAGGCTAGCTGATCATCTAGCAAATGTAGAAAAGAATGAGCATGAGGTATCAACTTCTCCAATGCTAATTGTTTCATAGCTTTCTAGTGCTCGTCTTATTTCACTAACTTGATTACTTGAATTCAGCATGTTGGTCCAGCGATTACAGCACACCTTGAAGGTGATCAAATTATATGGTTGAAGGGTTACAGAACATCCAGCTCTTCAAACGCTTCAAGCTCCGTCGACGTTCTTAGGTCACCACCGGAGGCTGTGAAGAGATTCACCGAGAAGTTCAATTCAATCACAATCCCACCTTGGATATTAGGTGAATCTGTTCGTTCCAAAATTCTGATTCCGATTATAAAATCATTGTCTGTTTTCATCTTTATCTTGAACAAAGACCTTAAAAAAATCTTGATGATTTTCAGGTTGAATCTGCATCCCTATTTTGAAAGGGAATATTGGAGGGAGAGGAACAACCGAGTTTTATGTATTTTCTTGATATTGTAAGGAATATTTTATAAATATATAAAACATATATTTTTGACCTTTTACCCTCTTTCGTCCCGTAAGGTTTTCTCATATCTTTCACCAATTTTTTTCTGAAGGGTTTCAGGCTAGATTTTTGTTATTGTTTTTATATATATATAAATCTAAGAGCAATAGAATAATTAGAGAAGTGCCTCAAGAGGCAAAAGTGAGGACTTTGTTACTTTGTTTGAATCATTAATGGAAGTCATTTTCCTTAAATAACTTAAGAAACACGTTCTCTATGAATGAAGATATATATGGAGGAAGAAAGATGAACGAGCAATTTACTCAATTCACACTTCATAATTTACTTATAAATTTATTGAATACGAGTTTGATTAATGAATATAAATAATCAGTTTCATGAAAATGACCTTCAGTTTTTGTGTGTTTTTTTCTTTTTTAGATTTATTATGTTTAAGTGATTTGGATGGAGAGAAAAGTGAAAACGTAACGGGTGGGTGTGACTATAACTATTAACTCCCAAATTATAAATAAATAAATGTGGTGCAACATTTTCATCACACCTACTGGTATATCACATTATAATACATTATTTTAACATTTTAATTTAATTTTTTCATCACTTTCCAAACTCATATAATTAATTCGAACACTACTGTGTGTGTAGTGTAGTCATGTCCATAGGTGTACCACATGACAAATATATATCAATTGTATAGTACTTAGCATTTAAATTAAGACAAAACTTATATAGTCATGGGCACAGATTTAGGTGTTATACATATATTTTTCAGGTGTTATATATATATATTCTATAGGTATTACATTTTTTAGTGTTATATATATATTCTACTGGTATCATATGTATATAAGAGTATATATATGATAACTAAAGAGTATACATATGGTACATATAAAGTAATATAATAGGTTAAGTTGGGGGCACGATGCTCCCGGGATATACAAGTGTCACTCTTAAATTAAATAAATGTAAGTCCATAAAGCTGCAGAGTCGGAGCTAGAATAGAGACGTATCTTCTATCATAATTTGGACATATCTTTCAAAGATCTATTTTATGGTAATAGAAGTGTCCCAACTTTATGTTATTTTTCATGACAACTTTTTTAAAATATATATATGTGTTGGGTATTGTAAAAAATAATTATTTTAGTAGTGTCGTCACGCCATTAAATTTAAATGAAAGTGTAGCTTCTTCTAAGAAAATATGCATTTTTTTTCTTTATATATATAACAAATAAAGTATGAGAAATCATATTTATTAAATATAATAATAATTCAAAGTCAATGGTTTTTAGTAAAACTTTTGACACATGCTGCCGCCTAAGGCCTACCTAATGAATTAAATATTATGTTTTGCACGCTAATTATTAATTAACTAACTAATTAATTTTAGGTCACCAAATTCAAAGAACATTTCCTGAATTTATGCAAATTGTCACTTCTAACTTTGTTTCACATTTAACTCCTTATACTACTTCCAAATTATCTATCTATCTCATAGTATCTTAATTTTATGTTTCATTTAAGTACATAATGACATAATCATTATACAATTAGATGACATATAAAATAAAATACAAATTTAAAAAGAAAATAGAACAACATAAAGAATCTCTCAAATACCCGTTGCCAATAATCTCTCCAATAATTCTAATTTATCAATATAATTTGAACATATTATTCCATACGATAGCACTAGCTTCTAATGTTCACAAAGTATACTAATGAAAAAAATAATATAATAAAACACAAAGCATATAATCTTTCTTATTATAACTAAACAAAATTAGTCTCTACTTCTAATTATGTTTTGCCAACTAACTCTTCACCCTAATCTTCAAGATCAAGGAAGCATCTAAAACTTTTTATTCACGAAATATACAGAACCTCAATTTTTTTAAATATTATACATACATTATTGAAAGAAAAAAATACATTTATCCAAAAAAGGGATAAGAAAAAAAAATGTATGCATCTCAGAAAATTCAACTCATCCACATGTATTTTTTTCTGTACTGTGTAAATATAATCACAAATATAGGTACAAACCGGAGAAGCGGCCGCTAAAGATGGTTGTACATTTCATGCAATCACTATTCACTGCCTTTCAAGATCTGGTAAACCATCTTCATCATGTCCACATGAAGGTTGAACTTGCGTTCTCATGGATGATCTTTCTCTGCTAAGAATCCTTCTGAATGAGCTTAATCTCGAGCTCGACCCACCCACTTTAGCCTCGTCGACCGGCGGAGCTGTTGGTGGCGCCGCCGCGGCAACCACCATTCCCTCTCGCGGCTCAGCCGCCAGCCTCGGCTCCGCCTCGGTCCGGCAAATCGGGCAAGTCGAGTTTGACCCCAGCCATTGGTCAATGCAGTTTGCATGAAAAGTATGCTTGCAATTCGGCAGAATCCTCACCATTTCACCGTCTTCTAAGGAGCTCAAACAAACGGCGCACTCGACGGGGCTTTTGCCGCCGTTAGATAATCCGTCATCATCACCACTTCCGTTATGTTTGAACATGAATATGGGCAAGGCGGCGATCACAGCCGGGTCGATGCCCGCTCTCGGCGGCTCGGGGGTCACGTGCAAGGTGGCGGTGGTGGTGAGGAAACCGAGGCGGCGGAGGGCTGCCTGGCGGCGGGCCTGGCGGCGGAGGATGCACCGGGCGTATATGTGGAGGATGGTGACGAGAATGACGACGAATGAGAGGGCGACAATGGCGGTGAGCATGATCTTGCTGTTGAAATCGTAGCTGCCTCTGTGATCATCGTCGTCGTTTCTTGATCCCATGGCTGATTTTTAGGGTTTATGTTTCTTGGTTGAGATCTTTATTATTTGTCGAGGAGATTAAGGAGACTTGGTTTTGTCTTTGGACTCAGGATTTATTGCGTTTATGAAATGGGAGTTTAGGATTTTGTGTGAAATGAGTGAAATTTGGGTTTTGCGTGAAAATGGAAACTCTTTTTTTCAAGAGGGTTGACTTAGAACGTTGAATTTCAGACAATTTATACTTATTTTATAATAAATCCCATTTTTTCCTTTTGTCACTTTTTAGTAACTTACCATACACGAGTCTATATATTTCCTTGTACTTTATAATTGACGTGTTGTAAACTATTTCCATTTAATACATTCATATGCATAATAAAATTTTCAATTAAATGATGTATATATAATCCATATTTTTTAATTAAAAAAACAATTTAGTTAACGAATGATATATTAGAAAAATAAAATAATTCTAGATTTATGTTCACAGTCTTACGACAACACATGAAATGGATTAAAGGGAATACTGGTCATCGGAATTACTGATAGAAATTTCCTTACTTTAGAATTTGTCCTTTTTTTTCTTTTAAAATTTCAACCAAAATTAATAAAACTGGTTAGAAACTGGCATGGGATCCCAAAATTTGGGGATTTCCGAAAACTATTCTCGAATTTAATATTTTTCACATGAAAATGTAAAAATTAAGAATGTCACAGAAATGTCTCGATTTGAAATGAGAGGTCAACAACGTATAAGTTTGGGAAACCATATGCTTGTAGGAAAAGCTTTTTTCTGTTGACTTCCAATATAAAAGCTTGCAAATAGAGTTGAAAATGGCTGCAAAATAGTGACAAATGAATTTTAGGTGAAGACTCTTGGCTGCAAATAATACACGAAAGGTCCAAATAACACACATGATATATAGATAGATATATGCACTACTTTTTGACTAAATTCATCATACTTTGCATGAATTAGTTGAAGATTTAGAGCTTTTTGAGTAATGAGTTTTTGTGTTTTTAAATTATGTTGCTAATTAAGTAATTAGAGCTTGGGTTTCACAGTTATTAGGCTAGTTGATTCGTCCTGACTTCAATTTTCTTCTTCTCCGGTGCCGATTGGAATCTTCCGATTGAAAGTACCTGCAAAAACAAAGAACACCGGGGGTTTTTCCCGGTGAAGGGACTCCGACGCTCAAGTCAGTAATTTTAGGAAAAACCTGCCATTGCTTTTTCTCTAGTGAATTTCGTGTATTTTTTCGTGTGTGTTTGAGAATAGAAAAATAAGGGTTATAAATACTCTCTGAAAGACATGGCAGTTAGATCTTCTCCTAAAAAAGTGGGAAGTGGGCGAGATACCCGCGATCATGGCAGTTATTCAAATTTGAATTAGTTCGCCTCGGATTCAGTTCGACATCTCATCTTGTAAGTCTAATTAGTTCGCATCTATCTTCCTATAACACACGAACTATCCTGTTCGTATCCATGTTCTGCTTGCTTCTCTGTTCTGTTCACGTCGATTGGTCTTCAAGTCGGTTAGGTTTCTCAAATAGTTCGAATGTGGTCAGTTCGACCACATCACTAGTAATTTTTGACATTGCAATATTATTGTTGTTGAAAATTATACATAAAATATAGTAGTAATGATTGATCTTCTTAATTAATTCATTTTCAGCTGGAATCGTGGCATCATGATATTGAGTATCGAGCACATGATTTGTTATATCCAATTTGTTGCTTCACTGTCTAGGGATTCCATGGGATCTTTATTTGATATTTTATTTATTAAATAGACTACGAACATCAATAGTATAATTTCATATTATATAAATCATTTGTATACAAAATATAATACAAGTAATATATATTCAGAAACAAAAAATTGATGTTTCATTTTATTTATGAAGAAATTTGATGATATGAAATTGAATATTGGGCTAGTGTAGATTGTAAGCCCATATTCAAAAGACCATGTTTAGGCCCATAATCTTCAAAAGACAACAACTTGCAAAGCATACAGGGAGGATTTTGAGCCCAAAAAACAATTAGGTTAACCAGATAAAAATCCACTAAAATCATTTGAAAATCATATAAATTCTATATTGATGTTGAAATAAAATTTTATTTTCACTAACTACTTTAAATCTAATAATTAAATCAAACTGATTTGACCAGGCCTTGTTACGTAATTTGGTCTAGATTCATCTGGATTTCGAAAACACTGATTTAAAGTATTTTTGAGTTATGATTATGAATACAACTTTAAAGATTCACCAACGGAATATTTTATTAGACCATCTTCGAGGCCACCTCAAATGTGGTGGCAAATTCAAATATACTGAAAATGTCATCTTCAATGCATAGCAAATCTAGTGGCAAATTTGCCACTTATGAATAGTAAGGGCATCTCCAAAGGACTACTTAAACTATTACTCAAACTCAAAGTTGTAAAAATAGTTGCCCCAATGGCAACTCAAATTAAACCTCAAATTTGAGTATTTGAATAGTAAGTGGCAAATTTGCCACTTACTATTCACTACTCAAACTTTTTTTATTTTTTTTTCATTTATTTTATTAATTTACAATTTATTTTTTAATCTATTATATTTTAGGTATTGATTTTATATACTTGATATTTGGTATTTGATACATTATATAATTTATATATCTATAAGTATTGCATTATATTGTAGATTATATAATTTAATAAATATAAACATGAATTATAATTAATAGAAATACGATAAGATATCATACAATGTTTAACGAAAATTACAATGAAATTTACTAAAACACATAAGCATTACAACATGTTAAATTTAAACTAATAAAACACATCATGCTAGATTTACTACAATAAAAACATAAATGAAATGCAATTAAACTCCATATATAATATGGATTTTAGTAATCCGGTAGACCACTTCCAGTCCCTCCGATTTCATTAAAATATTCTCCATAAGTGTTGGCGGAATTTGCAGACTGAGATCGACTCATAATTTTGAGTTGCTCACTCTGTAACCATGAACGTCTAACCGGATCAGAAATTTTGTCCAAATTCATGCACATTATTTTATCCTCCCTTTTCTGTATTTCAAATGATTTTTTTAGTTGCATCTCTTCTAAAATTCGTTCGTGACGTGTGTTTGATTCAGCACATTATCTTGACGTGTGTTTGATTCAGCCATTAGAGATGTAGAGGCTCATTACAAACTTCGAAATGCATTGATCGAACATCTTTGGGAAAAATGGTCTAATTCGGAATGTTAGTTATAATTTGTGTCATTATGTTATTTATTTACATTGTGTTGTATGACTAGATTATTTTCTTTACTATATTAATATGTATTTGTGATGAATTTTATAATATATTTTTGGTATTTTAATAAGATTTATAGTTCATAAATATTTTTTTTATAATTGAAACCAATTAAGTTAATTTTTTTATGAACTAAAATAAATAAATATTTGATATTAAATAAAATTTGAAAAATAAAAATTAAGAATATTGTAAGAGAATATTCCAATTTGAGTTTAAATGGTTGGAGATAGTGGCAAATTTGGTGGCAAAATCAAGATTTGAGTTTGAATTTGAGTAAAATGGTTGGAGATGGTCTAAGTATTCACAACTCAAATTTACTTTTTACCTTTTTTTATTATTTAATTTAGAATTATTTATTTCTTTTTATGTTTTAGTTACATGTATATTTATAGTATCAAGTATTTGTTACATAGGCATCAATTGTTTAAATAGTATGGTTAAACATTATTTTCTTTAGTATTAATATATATTTATGATGAATTTTATAATATAATGTTGATATTTTTAATAATATTTATTTTATAATCGAAATCGATTAAGTTAATTTTTTATTAACTTAAGAAACAAATATATGATAAATTAGAAAATTCGATGAAATAAAATTTTATAATATTGTAAGAGAATATTCCAATTGAGTTCAATGACTGGAGATGATGGCAAACTTGGTGGTAAATTTGGTGGCAAAAATATGTTTTGAGTCCAATTGAGTTCAAGGGTTGAAGATGGTCTTAGACCAAAATCTACTGCAATAAAAAGAGGTGTGAAAAACTACGAGCCACACTTATGTGCCCACCGCATGGTGTTAAATATATACTCTTCATGTATCACGTGTATACTCTTAAAAATATTATTTACATACAGAACAAAAAATCGATATCGAAGGTGAATAAGCAAGTAATACCTTAAGGGTATACACATGATACCTGAAGAGTATATATCTAAAATCTATCACTGAATAAAAAGTAATATCTTAAGAGTACGCATATGATACCTGAAGAGTATACATCTAATACCATGTTTTAACATGGAAAAATAATACCTTAAGGGCATGTATGTTTGGGTTGGTTTAGGTTTGGTAACCAGCCCATCTTAATGTTTGGTATAGGTGTTTAAGGCCCGGGTTTCACCTGGGCCCAGGTTGAGAAATATAGGTTTAAGTTGCATTAGGGCCCAGATTGTAAACCCACCACCCTTGGTGGGTTTAAGTGTAACCCAACAGTAACTTGGACGGAAAATACAAGAGTGCCCTTACTGTACATATGATAATGACCATTTTGCCCTTAAATGTTGTAGTAACTACAAATCTGCAATATATGTTAAAACCCTTCCCCAAATCATGTTACTATCGCACCTGTCTCCATTCCCGATCGATGACCACCATTGAGCTCGCCATCATATATATATATATATATATATACCTTAAGAATAATATACACGTGATTCCTGGAAAATATATATGTACCACCACACGCCGGAGGTACGGATCTAAAATCAGTACCTAGGATATATAAGTTTTTACAAAAAAAAAAAAACACTAGAGAGAGTGAGAAAGCACTACTAGAGTGGAATTTTCTTTTTTGCATATGTATTATGTAAGACAATATTACCTTTTGCCATTCCTTTATTATTAAAATAGAAAGAATTCGGCTACAATCCAAAATAAATAGGATCAGAAAAATGCTTTACTTACCTGGATCCCTTTTACACAAAAAAAGCATCATGTTTTTTTTGGATGTTTACTTTGCAACATTGTCTAGTGATTATTAATGTTTATCAGTACTATCGTAAATAGCACAGCATATATATACAATTCATCTGATTTTGTTGGAGTATATTTTATTGCAAGTTGATCAATTTGTCTGTTATGGCTCAAAAATAATGATACAGATGATAATATTATTTTCCCGGTGAAGTTGGTAATTTTAGAACTCACATGATCTATGTTATATATAAAAAATAAAAATCTCAATAGTCAATTTTTATTTTTAATTTTTTTTCATCATGTATTATATAACATGATTCATGATGTATTTAGAAAAATCTCAATAGTCAATTTTAATTTTTGAAATTTTTTTCATGTATTATATAATATATATCCAGTAAATTTAAAAATTACCTATATTTAGGATAGAAATGGTTCATGACTCCATTGTTGAGTAGACAAGCACGTTTGGAAGAATTGGAAGTGGAGTTTTGAGTTTAAAAGGATACTAGCTAGCTGCCTAGGTAGTAGGTACGAGGTACTAGGTTCAATTAATTTAAATTCATGAAAAATATTGAATAAGCAAAACAAATTTCATTTAATAAAAAACAAGTTAGCACTATGGTTTGATCACAAAGATCAACTGTTAGAGTACTTCTATATATAGGTTCACTTCATCATTTTCATTTCATCCTCATTACTCCAAAGAAAACCTAATCACAATGAGTTCTTGGAAGTTCTACTTTTGTTTTATTTTGGTGTCAACAATGATGATGAGATTTGAAGCTCGAACTCAGAGTATCATCACCACGACCGAGTCTTTTCGAGTAATGTTTCAAAAAAAGATATTACTCGAACAAGATTACAAAGGTGATAGTGGTTTGGATAGCCATTATAAGATCAACAGATCCAGCCCAGGCGGACCTGATCCTCACCATCACTAAAACTATTATTCCAATGTCACAAAATGGATATTTCAAATTTAACGTATTGTATTGAGGAAGTTCTAGTTAATCTTAATATTTTCATATGTAATATTAAAGGCTGAAACATATATAAGTATGGTATTTAATTCCGTATGTTTTATATTGACACTTTTCAATGAAATATTCAGCCTTGCTTCTTTATGTTAGTGATCAAAGACAACTCCCCCCCCCCCCCCCCCCCCCCAAATTCTCAATTGCATCTTTTTTTTTTACTTTTTTTATAATGTCCTTTGAAATTGAGACCATGTTTTAAAAAAACTGAAAAAGAAAAATAATTCCACTATATACCAAGCCCAAATCAACATTACATATAGTTAGAGCTGTCAAAACGAGCTAAGCCCGTTGGGTAGGCCCGTCCCGCCAAACAAAAATGGAGGGTTGAGTTGAGTAATTTTAGGTCCGTAAAAAAGTGGGTTTGGCCCGCGGTGGGTTGGGCTTTTGGTGGGTTGGCATGTGGGCTTAGTGGGTTGGCCCGCCTTTATTATATATATATTTTTTAATTATTTTTTTATAAAAAAGTTAAAGAGAAATGTTTAATAGTGATGATAATTTGTACCTCATGCAAACAATGAATTATAGAATATTGATGTGTTATTTATATATAGAAATTAAGAGATTTTTATGAAAGCATTATTTTAAAAAGTGTTTTCATATATTATATGTAATTAAATGTATATATATCATATTAAATGTATATATATGTTACATATATACTCAATTTCCTTTGAAATTTAAAAAAAAATTAAAAAAATTAAAAAATAATTTGGTGGGTCGGCCCGCCTAACCCACAACCCACCGGTGGGTTGGGTTGGGTTGAGATTTTGAGGCCCGCCATTAGAAAAGCCCACCCCGCCCCCGCCAAATTGAGGGTTATGGTGGGTTGTGGGCCGACCCGCCCCGCCGGCCCGTATTGACACCCCTACATATAGTCTAATGATAAAAATATGATATTTATACAATCATCTTATATATAAATTTAATTTCTGAAATACATCAAACACATAATACATATATATATATATATAATAAAAATAACTAAATTGCTTTATATAAGTGGATTTATTTAAGAAAAACCAGCTTGTAATTTTCCAACCTTTTTGTAAATTGGCTATGTCATGATCATCATATATATTACATTCTCATATCCTAATTATGACAAAAACTTATATATCTCTGGGGCATATAGAGGTATAGATCTAGGTGTTATATACATGTTCTTCAGGTGTTATATATATATACACTCTATAAGTGTGATGTTTTGTGGTGTTATATATATACTTTTCAGGTATCATATTTATATAAGAGTATACATGTGATACTTGAAGAATATACACATGATACCTGTAGAGTATGTATTTAACACCAATATGATGATTAATTAGGGGACACCGTGCCCCCGGGCACACAAGTGTCACTCCCTAATTATATACCAAAATCTGTGCAACATCAATATAATATTATCAAATTCCAAATATTGAAAATTGCAACACCCATTCCCAATAGGCAAAAACTTGCGTACCCCCAGTGCACCATACCCCCAAAGGTATTATTAGTTTGGTATTAGATATATATTCATGAGGTATTATTGGTGCATTCATAAGGTATTAGTAGTATATTTTTGAAGGTATTAGTGCTACACTTATAAGGTATTAGTTGCATATTCATAAGGTATTACGTGTATAATTGAAATATATGTTTTAGTGAAGGTATTATTCAAGGTATTACTTGTTACATGTTAAGGTATTACTCATATTATTTAAAGGTATTACAATAAGTGTTTGGGGCATGCAAGACCTACTCTTCCCAATATACATACAATAAACCACACTAAATCACATCAAATCTTTAATCCTCTTCTCTATGTATATATAAATTATAGCTACCACTCACTCATAAAGATGTACATAGACTCCTAAATTCATTGGAAACAAATAATAAGCCATAAGCCACATGAATTTCTTTGTTTAAAAAAACAAAATAGTTGAGGTGGGTGTGCACTAGAAGTAGGTGATAAGGTTTTGTTGCTCTTTTTTGTACTATATTTAACTTAATTAATCATTCCAACCATAAAATTGGACATGAATGAATATATTTGATCCATCAGTTGACTCTTCAAAATTGCCAATGTGCCCACATCATGTTATCATGTATGGGGCGGCTCGATCCCATAAAAAGTGGCAATAGAATCTTTTTATTTATTATCATCACAAATATATGCTAACATATGGACTGACGTTGGATTCATTCGAGGCCCATTTTCATTCTTTATCGTAACAAAAAAAAAAAAAACCTCATTTGAGATAGCTTTACGGACAGTTTCCATGAGATATATCCCCGTTACTCATGCATTGGATTATCCAACAAATTCTTTAGTGTGAGTTAATGGGTTGACTCGTCTTATATAATAAAATGTGTGAGATCGATGCTTTCACATAAGATCGACTCATCTTGATTATTAGGTTTGTCTTCACACATTTAGTAAAAAAAAAAAAAACAAATAATTGTAATATTAATAACTTTAATTATTATTTAAGTATATCAATCAATGAATTGAGAGATTAATGTATAAAATAAGCAAAAGTGGAAGCATAAAAAGGGACACCTTTTTTTTTGAGCAGGTGACATTAAATCTCACATGAAACTCACTATATTATGTCTATGTCGTCTAATTTATATGGTGACCAAGCTACACGTTTACATGCTACTAAACACCTTTTATTACTATTTCTTTTTCAATTTTGAAACAATATAGGTTTTTTTTTTCAGTAAATAAAGCTTTAATTGTAGTAAATCAATAAAATATGGTAATATTCAATATTCTCTTGGCCGACTTTAAAATGTGCATTTTCTAATTGATACGATATCGGTTATCGGTGGTTGAAAAAGTAAATTTGACGATATATTTTATATTTGTAAACTAATTAGTTACTAATTAATTAATGTCAAGAATTGGCCTGGTGGTGCAACATATCAACATTATTGGGCACGTATTAAGGGGTCTAACCATCGTTTAATTTAAATAAGAATTCATTCAGAATTAAATATAAATCAATCGAGCTAGTCGATACGTATAAAATTTAGATCCTTATATCTTAAGGGGTTTAATATTGAGCATCAAAAAATATTTTCAAGACTATTATAAACTCTTGGACATATGTTAAATTATTTCAAGTAATTATTACACATATTTGTCTTAATTACCTTAATTAATTAAGTTGGCGCCGCCAAGGCATGATAGATTATGGGTTAGCAAGAATTAATATTAAAAAAAAAAAAAAAGTGTTGGTCTCTCATTCATTATCTGATAGAGAATTACATTTTTGACCCTTTTCCAAAGAGCCGTACGTCGGACCAATGTTAGGATTATTGCTGCATAAACAAATCCTAGGTTATTTTCTGATGTGACCCCTTTTCAGTTTCCATAATTAGAAATAATACTCTAATTTAATATTGCCAAAAAATATATAGGGTTTAATTTGGATAAAAAATTAATGTAGTCAAGACCATTATCGTTTTTTGTAATTGGCTAATGGCTAGTACTACTCATATATATATATATATATATCCTTAAATTTTTGTATTTCATACATGAAATTCAATAAATTTGCAATTCGATTCATTTGGTATTTTTGCATGTTGACTTAGGTTGAAAATGAATCTTGTCAATATACGTACGGTTAAATAAACAAAAACTTCGCCTAAAAATCATCAAAATTAAATGAATGATAGTTTATATGGAAAAATATTTAGTTTATCATTGTCTCCTATTAACATGGTAACAAATTTTAAATGATTTGCTATGAAAAAAATACTACTCAATGTATGGTGGAAATATTCTAAAAGAAAAAAAACTATCATTTTAACGCTTTCTAGTTCACGTGTGTGACTCAGCATATATATTCACTATACAAACTTGAAAACTGTCTTGTATGAACATGAAGCATAGTTAAAACTTAAATTTCAATCCATATATATATATATTTAATACATTGGGAGGGGATAAGATCAAATACTAGAGAACCTGCGTGTTCCTAATTCGAATTCGAGTCATCACAATCTGCACCATAAGGACGTGAGATACCACTTAAGTTATAAGGCTCGTGGTGAGTCTGATGACAATCTAAGTTTTAATCTCGATTAATTTACATGTTACAAAACATGAATCAAATAAGTCAAGAATAGTGAGCATAAGAAAATAAAATCGAGTCATTAGCCAAAAAACAACCAAAGGATTTTTACTGATGCTGACTAAGATCTTAAAATAATCTCAATCCAATTCATCTTGTCTCATCGATGTATTATACTAGGGTGGAATAAACAATCATCCACGTAAGAGCTTTTGTCCATGTATTAAACAAATCAAACCACATTTTAGTCCACTATTATCTGTCCCCTCCTCCTTTATAATATATATGCCTTTATTATCCTATAAATATCATGCAACTATATATCCTTATCCATGCAATGCAACCTAGCTAGGGTTTTTTTCTTAATTACTCTTTTCACAAGACCTTAATTTATATCAATGGCTTTCTCAAGATTTTTCTACTCACTCTTCATCTTCTTCTTCATCCTTTTCTTCTTCGCCTCAGCCAGTTGCGCGCCATTGGCCACGGCCAAGAACACGGACAGTCTGCATTTTCTGAGAAAACTAGGGTTTAGCCGACCTGAGTTCGAGGATTATCGAAGAAGATCACTCAATGGAGCTTACGACAGAGTCGCACCAGGTGGACCCGATCCTCAACATCACTATTCTATGCCTCCAATCCATTAGGCCGACTAAGGTCAATCTTTGGCCCCTCAGCTCAATCTTCTTAATGTGTGTTTCTGTCTTTGTTTTTTAACCTTTTCTTGGGGGGGGGGGGGGGGTGGTTATCTACTATTAATGTAAAAGAATTGGTCATTCGCATAGATCAACCAAAATTGATCAGTGTTTGATAATTTCTTGGTACTGGTTAATTATGTATTGTCTCCGGAAAAAAATGTAAGTTTTGTTGCGAGTAATTTAATGAAATTCGAGCACAAGTTTTCCATTATTTCTTTAGGTTCAATATTTCTATTTTTGATGTTGAGAAATTGCTTGTAATGTCTTTTCTCCAAGGGGTGATCTTCTTAGTCTCTTTTCTTGCTATTATGTATCATGGGAAAAAAAAAAAAGGATGAAGTAAAGGATGTTTGAATGAGTATATAGCTTGTATGAAAGATTGCTAAACCAGATGACTTATATGCATGGCATATAATACGAACTAAATAAAATTGTCTTAATTAATGTGACTGTGAGTACTAGAACTAAGAGGAAGAAATGATTATATAGAAATAGATATAGGAATAATTGTATTATATATAAATTGAACCTGCATCCTCAACTTTGTATTAAACACAGCAGGAGCCAATTAATCAGAGTTTCAATATTCATGTAACCTAATATATAACCACGAGTCTTGTAGTTCAAGTGGTATCCCTACTTTTTAAATGATGCAAACTAGCCAATTCATGTGATTAATCCAATATATAACCACATACGAGTCTTGTAGCTTGTAAATTGTGTGATGACAAATATTGTTCAAACCAGTTGGGTCATACTAGTTTTCTAGTCTTTATTGTTCTCTCTCTCTTTCAATCCTTCAAGCTCATTAAAAGAAAAACAAACACAAAAACTTGCGTGAAAATGTCTAATAGTTAGTTTCCGTGAGACGAATTATTTTTACCCAAAGATCAAACCTATTGTCACAAATTAATTATATGTGATTTTGAAATGTGGGTTGCTGGTTGACGACACGTCTCACATAAGGTAATCCGTAAGACGGTCTTACATAAAACTCACCGTAACCCAATATATAGAGTAAATCAGTCATTTAGCTTAACCTAACCAACCGTGATACTACTACTTGCGAGTCACTATATCTGAAAAACTTTTGTGAAAACATTACAAAATTCGAAATCAGTGCAAAAACATACAATTAAATTTAATATTGTTAACAATTGATGCTAAAAGCTCATGGTCAAAAAATAGGTCCAGTTCAAATTGCTCAACTCCTTATCACGCATACCTTAATCCTGTAAATGGGGCTTTGTTTATAATATTGCAATAGTGAGAGTAGCTTATCCAATATATACACTTAATATAATAACTTGTATTTTGGATACTATATATATGTATGTATATAAAATTCGAAGAAGATTCATAATTGTGTATATAAAATTCGAAGAAGATTCATAATTGTGTATATAAAATTCGAAGAAGATTCATAATTGTAAGACTTTAAAGGGGAAGGTGACAAGTATGATAAGATCATGTTTATATAATTGGGATCCACATAGGAAGGATATAGTTAATTAAATTATGAACTAATAATTAGAGAGAAGAAAGTCAAATTCCCAATATGAATAGCCCTTCACTTCAAACTTTGGGCAACTTATTAATTTCTATCATAAAGAGACCTCATTTGTCTCTTTATAACTGCCGATCTTCATTTTATTTCATCCCCCTTTTTTTAGGCACTTTTGCTAATGTGATTTTTGTCCTCTTTTTCTTAAATTTATTTTATGAGTGAGTCATTATTATTTAGCCTTTTGATTCATGTATTATTTATATATTATTATAGTCAAGGGTTTCATATTTGGGCAGCTGGGCCCCAAGCTGAATATTCGAAGTCCATTAATCCAGTGGGGAAATATGATACAGTTTAATTGCTATCACTTTGATCTGATAGATAACTATATATTGGGCTTCTTTTTAATACATTATAAAATTCATTTGCCTATAAAAAAAAAAACGATTTTAATAGTTTAAAATTAATTTTATTATAAATTTAATTGAAACTTTAGATTGCTGTATTAACTGGAAAAAGTGAAAAATTAAAATTAAATTTGTGAGAGCATGTCATAATGATTTATATTTGTAAATAAAATTAATTTTTCTGCGCTCCAAAATCCAAATGTTGCGGCAACTCAAGTTCAGGGCGATGCTCACCACAACCGTACACAAATTCGGCCTCCACCGTAAACCACCGCTCCCGCCACCGTGGAAACAACGCCGTCGCTGCTCCTCCTGCATCACTTCCATTTGCTACCCTCCACTCCGGGACCACCCTCAGTGGTCCGGCCTCCATCACTGGCGGCGCAGCCCACTCAACCGAGACCGTTATTGGGGACCCAACGGCCCGATTCAGGATCAAAATGAAATTGAGCACAATCTACCTTCTTTTTCTTCTTCTTCTTCTCTGTTCCGTGATTGTTCTTCGCTAGCAGAAATGGGTGGTGTTGTTCTCTCCACTGCGGACCCCCTCGACAAAGCTAGGCTTTCGCATTTGGCTTTTACGAAATGGCGAAATGAGGGTTTGCTTATTGGGGTTTCAGATGCGCCTTCTACGCCTGCTCGCCCTGAGAAACCTCAATTGGTATTAAATAGGTGTTGATTGTTGGATATTATTATTGTTGTTGTTGTTTAGCGATTTAATCGAGTTGGTGTGGAGGGTTTGCTAATGATGAATTTCTACTGATTTACTGATTGCTCTAAAGGGTTTTATGTGTAAAAGTGGAAAAGGTTCTTCCCTGGACTTTTGGTTTTTAAAATTTCTAAGTATTTTCTTGGTTCTCTTTGAAGCTTAGTTTGATTTTTCGCCTAGTTTTTGTGCTCTGTTTCAAAGCTTACCTAAAAGAGCTATACTTTCAGCTATACTCTCTGAATACTGGAAATTATAGAATTTAAATGCTTACCTGATTATTGCTTGGATTGCTTCTTTAGTTGTTATTGTAGCTATGCTAGTAGCTTTCATTGATTCAATACATGTCTTTAGTTCAGGTTTCCCCTAAAGAGATTCCACCTCCGAAAAGCTCAGGCTTGCCTCTCAATGCCTACATGCTCCACAATCTTGCTCATGTTGAGCTAAATGCTATTGATCTTGCTTGGGATACTGTTGTTCGGTTTTCCCCATACATTGAGCTTCTTGGGGAAGGGTTCTTTGCCGATTTTGCTCATGTAGCCGATGATGAAAGTCGCCACTTCACTTGGTGTTCTCAGAGACTTGGAGAGCTTGGGTTCAGGTAGAGATGGTCTAAACTCGAGCATTCAGCACTGTTTCTTATGCTGCTCACTGACTTAGAGTTTACTTCCTCTGAGTAGCTATGGTGACATGCCAGCTCATAGTTTCCTATGGAGAGAATGTGAGAAATCATCTGATAATGTTGCAGCCAGGCTTGCTGTCATCCCATTGGTTCAGGTGCTCTTTCAGTTTCTTAACAGTTTATCTGTAAAAATAGAGGACAACATCACTAATCCTTGCAACTAAACGTTGCTTTCCCCATTACATCTCAGAGGGATTTATATCTTGTGGTGTAGGAGGCGAGAGGATTGGATGCAGGACCTAGACTTGTCAATAAACTGATCGGCTTTGGAGATCTTAGAACCTCAACCATCGTCTCCAAGATAGCGGATGAAGAAATGGCACATGTAGCAGTTGGTGTGTACTGGTTCGTATCAGTTTGCCAGAAACTGGGCCGCATGCCTGCTTCTGCTTTCACAGGCATGTCTTTTTTCTTCTCTAGATTTTTGCAAGCAAAAGAGTCCCAAAGCTGTAACAGCCTCGTTATGGATGTTTTGACAGATATTCTGAAAGAGTATGGTGTAGAGGTGAAAGGTCCTTTCAACCATTCAGCTCGAGAAGAAGCGGGGATTCCACGAGAATGGTAAGTTCAACGTATTTCTAGGTTGTACAATTCTTGAGTTGCATTGGGATAATGATCTAGAACTACGTTTTCCAGGTATGATCCTTCAGAGACAACCAATCAAGAAAACAAGCTTTCTGAGGTACTTTGCCTTTAATGTCATTCTTTGATCACTCATTTGAGTGGGCAATTTCTGCGACTCAAAACTGCCATATTTGATAGTTTCAATTCACAGATCGATGGATTTGGTTTACTGGCGTTTATTTGTTAAAGAAGCTTTGTATATGCTTGTAGGTATATGACAGGCTTGCTTGCATAATTTCAATGGAACAAGAAAATTCAAGCATGGGAAAACCTTCGTAAATGGGAGGTATGCAAGTTGATCTTTGTAAGTCCCTTTTTTTAGCTGTTTTAGGACTTCGGGATTTTCTTCAAGAGATCAAAATTTTTGGCCCCTCTTGTATTTTATAACGAATATATGTATATATATGTTTTCTTAAGCTCGTTATAGTCCATAATACTGAAAGAGATTCCATGCAAGAAATAAACCAAGATATGTAATCTTGAAGAACAAGTTGAAGATACAAAGTTTATTTACAAGGAAGATGCATAGATCACACAAAATGTCACAAGGGAAAATGCAAAAGCTGAGCTATTGATATCGATATGTTTATTGTTTCTTCCACAAAAGATGATATAGCCTTCATCTAAATGTCTCGGCCAGCTTCCTTGCACTCTTGATCATCAGTCTGTTGCTGGACCTGAGTAGGGTACTGCCCAGCGACCAGATCCTTCGTTGTCTGCCCGATCTCCATTAACGTCTCGCCTATAGCTTGGATGATGCCACCACCAACCTGCTGGCCTGCTGTTCCTCCTTGTTCATCATATTCACCTTGTTCGAGGGTACCTTCTCCTCCCTCGAACGACTCAGAGGGCGTCTCCCACCCTCCTTGTTCGATTTTCTTCGTTGGTGCCTGCTCGAATGTTGTTTCTCCCCCTTCTTCCTGCACCGAACTAAAGCTTTCAGAAATATTTTGATATTTTCTACTGTCACTGCAAATAGTATATCAGTTGATCAAATCGTGAAAGAGAGAAAAAGAAAAAAAAAAAAAACAAGATTTGATTACCGTTTCATGTGATGATTTCTTTGCTTCCAAGTCCTTCTGAGCCTCCCACTTCTTCCTTGCTGCATACTCTGCAGCCTTTTCTTCAGTCGCCACGACCGCATCCTTAACCGCCGCCACCTTATCCCCGGCGTAGCCAACCACAGTCTGGCCAGCACCGGCAACCATATCCTTAGCCGCCACCGCCTTTTCCCCTGTATACCCAGCAACACTCGAAGTAACCCCTGCCGCCATCTTAGTAGCCTCCGCCGCCTTCTCCATTGTATAGTGCGCCGCCCCCCAACCTGTCACCACCGCCTGATCCTTCACCTCCGACGCCACTTTCCCTGCGTACCCTGCTGCTCCTTTCCCACTTTCCACCGTCACATCCTTTGCCGCCACTGCTTTTTTACCGACGTATTCAGCAGCTGTCATTGTAGTATCGACAGTCACGTCCTTTGCCGCCTTGGCCTTCTCCGCCGCGATTTGAGCAGCCGTCATTGTAGTATTGACAGTCGTGTCCTTCGCCGCCTTCGCCTTCTCCGCCGCGATCTGAGTAGCCGTCATTGTAGTATTGACAGTCACGTCCTTCGCCGCCTTCGCCTTCTCCGCCGCGATCTGAGTAGCCGTCATTGTAGTATTGACAGTCGTGTCCTTCGCCGCCTTCGCCTTCTCCGCCGCGACTTGAGCAGCAGTCTTCGCCTTCTCTGCCGCGACTTGAGAAGCTGTCATTGTAGTATCGACAGTCATGTCCTTTGCCGCCTTCGCTTTCTCCGCTGCGACTTGAGCAGCTGTCTGCCCCTTCTGTGCCGTGTACTCCATAGCCTGCTGGCTTTTTACCACCACCGTGTCCTTCAAAGCTCCGCCCTTGGATGAAAGGACATCCCTGGCCTCCGTCGCCTTCTGTGCCGTGTAATCCCTTGCTTGTTGGCCTCGCTCCGCCGTTGTATCCTTCAAAGCTCCGCCCTTATGTGAAATGACATCCCTAGCCTCCATCGCCTTCTGCCCTTTCGCCTCTTGGTCTTTCCCTGCAGAATGCTGAGTTCCTCTCTGAGTGGTGGTGACCTTCCCCGCCGCTGAACCGCCGGTTTCCTTGGCTTTCTGATAGCGCTCCTCCGCCGCTCTGATAGCCTCCACCGAGTTCTGCTGCGCCGAGCCCCTCAACTTTGAAATCTCATCCAAGGAAGGGGTCTGTGTCTGTCTCCCTCCTCCACTCTCCGCCGTGCCGGAAAACTGGATACCGGCAATTCTAACAGGAACAGCCTCAACAATGTGAGCTCTCTCACCATGAATAGGACCCTGCTCCTCTCTCGTCTTCTCTGCAAGAGCCTCAAAATGAGTCGCCATTTTCGGTACTCGATCCTTCTCCACCTCAATGTTTCTCTCTCCAGTCACATTCTTTCTCCTCGCTTGCTCCGACGCCATTGTTAGAACACAATGTTTCTCTAGTATACAAATTTTCTTTCCCTGATTTGCAGTGTGATTGCTTTGTGATGGATTAGAAACAGAACAGAAGATTGGGTTTTAAAAGGGTTACGGTTTCTGTGTGGCGGTTGAATTTTGAGAGAAGTCTCCTTTTTAGGCCACGTGTCGGAAATAGAGTAAGACATAATGTGAGTAAGCAACTGCAATGTGTTTATGGCGTCTTACGTGTCACAATGCATGAGTTACTTATGATCTTCAATGCCGTTTACATTTCTTTCTTCTTATCTTCTAGGTTTCATGATTTTATCCTCTTCCCATTTTTCAAGTTTTTGTCTTGTCACACTTCGTGGGTAAGCTCAAGATTTTTTGTATTTGAAAATCTTAATTTCTTTGTAATTCTTTTGGAGATATAATCGGATCGAATAATGATAATTTAAGTTTAATAAAAATTTATGAAGAAATGTGGAACAATTCGATATTCTTCCAACAGTTGAAGCAAATGTGTGTATCTTAATTAAAAGAGGAAAAACAAAGGATTTTATAAGGATTAATCTGTTATCATTGTCGTGTTTAGGCTTAATAATTGAAATTGCAACTTTAATACAGATTTCTAAGTTTAACAAAGAATTATAATCTTTATATAGTCATCAATTAAAGTAATCCATTTTTGGAGTCCAATTTATTGACCATCACATCATTCGTAAAACAAAATTCAAAACCCCCTCCAATCTTCACTCAACATTAATCTTCACTTAACAAAACAAAACAAAAAAAATTCTCATCAAACTTGCATGTCATAGATTAGTGAAAGCAATATAAGATGAATGATTTGGTTGTATATAATGTAATTTGGTGCAGAAGAAAAGAATCAACTGCACCACTATTCACATTTGAAGAGAAGATGTCTAGAGAAGCTCCCATTCAGATTCATAGGAATCAGCATTTCCAACTTTCACAGGAATCACCACCTCTCTCTCATTCTTGCTATCTTTCCTTGATCTCGACTTCAACCAAAGAGCTTCTTGGATCCTCTTCTGAAATATACTACTTCTGTTAGCAACATATGCAAGAGAGAGAAAGACGAGAGAGAAAGACGAGAGAGAAAGACCTTGTAGGACTTGTGTTTCATTGTCTCTTGAGGGGCAGAATGAAGCTCTCTCTCTTCCACCATCACACAGCTTTCCTCCAACTTTTCCATTTCAATCTTCACTCGTTTTCCATCGCCAACTTCGTGCTTTTCGATCCAAGCCATGTCTAAGATATCTGAAAGCATAATAGTTTGACATGAGAAAATGGGTAAAATGCTCCATTTTCCAGCATTCTCCCAATATTTCTGTAACCTAAGCAAACTAAGCTATCCATCTTTACCTTCTTCAAACAGAATGTCCAAAGAATACAAAAAGAAGCTTGTTGAAGATGGCTTTTATGCCATCCACGTTTAGAATTACCTTCATTAGGCGTGATAACCTTCTTGTCCAAGGATTCAGCAGCATAGAATGTAGTTCTAACGTTCGATGATCCAACTTCCATGGATGTACCTGCCAAAGGAGAGGAGAAACCATGCGAAAAAGGGGTTAACATATACTTCTCTAAAAGACCTATACACACCTTCATTAGACACCATAACCCTTGTTCTCACATTCAAGACTGCAAGCATTACTTCTAGTACCTGAGCCAGGTACAGAAAATGAAACATCACTCAAGGAAGTACCTGTTTAAAAGACACAAACTCGTATAAATTGAAAAAATTATCTGAAATAAACCAATTCTAATAATTACCAGTAGGCAACTCTTGATCTCCTTTCAGCCTTACAGATTCAACCGATAAATTATCATCAGAGGCAAAAGATATATGGTTAGAAGCATCCTTATTAGGCCTCACTGATTCAGAATCATCCTTATTAGGCCTCATCGATTCAGTATCATCTTTATTAGGCCGCATAGGTTCAGAATCATCTTTATTAGGCATCACGGATTCAGCATCATCTTTATTCGGACTCACAGATTCAGAATTTTCTTTATTACGCCTTACAGATTCAGCATGGGGTTCGACTGGAGTATCAGGAATAGATGCATTTCCTTTTACTTCTGCTTTATGTAAGTCCGAGGACGACTGACATCACATTTATGTTATCAGAGGCTACTGTGGAACTACTCGTGTTGCTAGATGCAAGTTTGCTTCTCTTATCTGCTGATGAAGAAGCCATTCCAGAAGAGCCTTTTGAAGGACGGTCGTCCTTGGAAATTCTTTTGATGCCAATCGAGAACGTCTGTGTACCCCAACTTTCTTACCAATAGCTCCACTTGGTTCTGAACATTTATTTTGATTCAAAACTCCAGTAGATTGTGGCACAAGAGAGTGCACATCATAATAGCCAATTAGCAATGGTTCTTTCTTTGGCTTTGGCTTTATATCAGTATCAGTGTCACCGGATGCTACATTCATCGATTCGTGAGATGGAGGAAGCAAATCTTCCATTACATCTGAATAGAACTTCTTTACCGTGGTACCAACTTTCTGCACTTGACTTTCCACATATTTAGTAGTATCCTGTTGAAGGAGGATGAAATACGTTATGGTTTTAGGTGCTGATATAAATAACTACACTAACCAATTCCTCTATGAAGTGTCTAATGTAACTATAAATCTCATATCTTTTATAGCTCGGTATATAAGAAGTCACAGAAATAGCTTTCATGGGCTCAAGGATAATCTATTACAGCCAACACATATGAGCTACAGGACTCGACTTTACCTCGAGAATAGCTTCTTCCACCTCCAAACACATGGCCTCAAACTTCTGGTAAACCCAAGTTATACCTTTGAATTCCATAGCTGGATATCACTTCAATATCAAATGGCTTTCTATGTCCAAGTTTGAAGACAAGTGGTCAATCAGTTACAACAATTCAAATACATATGAGTTAGAAGAGAAGTTCTTGTCCATCATAAAACCCTCCAAGCCTAAATTATTGTTTTCATGATAACGAAATTCTGGTAAAAATGATCAAATTCAAGTTCTTTAAATGTAAAAGTGACCTGATTTGATGCAATATGAAGAACCAGTATGATAAACCCTAATGAAACAAAAAAACAACCAAATATCTGTATTTATAATATAAAAGCATGTTACATGAAAACAAATTCACAACATAAGTAAAACAAACATGACAATAAAGCTCACAACAGAAAATCAAGAATCAATGACTATTTCCCCCTTTGCTTCCATGATAAAGAAACACAAGAACGAAGAAGAAAAGGGCTCGAGTTTTTGGAATTTGCAAACCTAAATAGATTGACATAGAAATACCATTAAAGAAGAAACCCTTGTCGTCATAACTTCAGAGAATAAACTCAAGTGATTCCCACAAATTTGTATTTCTATAGAAACTTATCAACAAAACATTGCACCAAAAGCAAAGCTTTTTGAGAACCCTTTCCATGAATTTGGAATAAATTCCTCACAAGTTCTTCTCTTTCACACCTTAAATCATACCACTAAACAGATACCATATCAATGCCATATTCCTTTCTCTATGTTCAAACTAAAAGCTGTATTTCACCATAGCTAAATAATCACCAATTTTCTTATTCTTTTTCGGAAATATTCCAAACCATCAAGTCAATCATCATCAAGACTAAAGTTCAAAACTTTATCCTGCACTTTTCAAGAAAGCAAGTTTTATTTACTACCAAGCACACGAAAAATTAAAAGAAAAAAGAAAAAACCATACCCCACAAATAATCAAAGCAGAGAAGGCAAGAAACAGCTCTAAACAGAAGCCATATTTATTTTAACAAAAAGAAGAACAGATAATAGAATCAATTAAAGTACGTACAAACAGAGCACGAGGAGAAAAACCCAGAGGCAGAAAACTTCATATATCGAATTATTTTAAAGGCCACAAGAATATAAATTCGATGAAAATACAAACTAGGGAGAGATGTAGAGAGAGATAGAAACTAGATTATTGAAATAAACTACTTATAAACTAGAGAGAGAGAGAGAGAGAGAGGAGAGAGGGTTGAGTAAAAGAATAACAAACGTAGAGGTGGAGTTCACCTAGTTTCTTTTCGACCTGGGTTCTTGACACGTGTACAAATGATATACCCATTGACTCTAATTTTTAGGTATACATTGCTTATCATTGTACTTATTATTGTTAAATAAGAATTTAAATTGAATTATTATATTTTAATCAAATGAAAATTAGGTCCGATGGAAATGTTGATATCAAATCATAGAAATATCAGTACGTATATTTATGGATATTATTTCAATATTTACTAATATTTTTTCCTCATATTCAAACAATAATGTATCAATAACGATTTATGGATTAGAAATATGGGGACGATAGAAAAGATTACTTATAAATCTACAAATCTATCATCGATACTTTTTATACTCGATAAGGATTTTCTTTCAATTTTATCACAATTGTTTTCATAGTTTTATAGATTTAAACTTACTTGAAACTATACTCCAATTACTTTTATTTTTATCACAATTATTTTAATAATTTTCTGAATTTAAATTCACTTGAAACTCTACTCCAACTTGAAAATCTCACGGTTTTATTTAATTTATCTACAGTATCGATACGGATAAAATATGGGATATATGATATATGTGAACAATTATATAGATTAATTATAGATCTTCAAATCTATCATTGATATTTTTTTTATATCAAAATAATAGATTTCTCATATAAAATAAAATTATTATTTTGAGATATGCTCTTTTAAAACAACAATTATCATTTTCGATCTATTTAATTTTTTAAAAATATAAATTTTGTTATTTGATTGAACAATAATTTGAGATATTTTGTATGATTTTGATATCGATATTTATATCATGAAGTCATCGAAATCGAATATGTTATCGGTATTTGGACTGGATTTAGCCAATTCGGATTTTGGATAATTTATGTTGGGACAATCATTTGCAAAATCTTACAATCTTGCCTACTTTTTCTACAATTTATACAATTTTCATAAAAACATCTACTTTTTCTATACCTCACAATATAAACATCTATTTTTCTTAAAATTCTCAATGTGGGAAATAACTTCTTAACTATAATCATACTCTACAAAATCCAGAAGGACAATTTTTCAAAATCTATATTGACAATTTTGTTCAAAGTCAAATTCAAATTTATGAAAGCCACCTTAGATTCAAAAAGAGCACGACATTACAGTCTCTAATTTTCTGATACCCAAGAATGCATACAACAAAATTAATTAAGCCCATTAAAAAAAATTCAAACTAACCCAACATTTTTTATATGGAATTAAGCCCACTTCAATAATTCATGTAATTGCGCGTGAGCACTAAAGTTTTTAACTTTTTTAAATAAAAAATACTAGCTCTGTCCCGGTCCATTTCCTACTTGAACCGGGCACGAATAAGAAAATGCAGTTGACTTGTTGTTTTAGGTTACATTTTGATTAAAAAAATGTTTTTTATATGTTTTGCTTTATATTTTGCTTACTTTTTGATTAAAAAATGTTTTTTAGATTTTTTGCTTTATAATTTCTTTGCCATTTATGGGCTGACAAATTGGAATGAGACAAACGAAAATGACAATTAGGTAAATTCGACTGGGACAGAGGGAGTAGCGTTTAGTTTAGTTAATATTATTTTTATATTTTTATAATTTGTTGATTTTTTTAAAGAAGTAAGTGAAGCAAAAAAGTGGAAGACCAGTTGCCCTCTACATTAGATCAAAAACTGCATCACATTTAAAACATAAACTGAATAAATGTTGAATTCAAGGACAAAGTTCTCTTAATCAGTTAGTTGTATCACATTGAAACATGAATTTTAAGTAAAAGTATAGAATCTTAACAGGATTTCTCTTCTCTACATACAATATCACTGTCAAAAGAACATACAATTATACATAAACAACATCATCAGAATGGAATTGTACCAGTAACAGTTCTGTGTCTAGGATCAGTCATGGTTGTCTGCACGTTAACGAAGCCGGCTTGCTTGAGCACTCCGTCGAGATCAGTTAGATAGTATTCGTCCAGAAAAGGCTCGGTGCTCTTCATCAATGTGAACAACACTGGTGATAGTTCCTGCAATACATGAATACCAAATGACATAAAGTCTCCAAAAAACAGAACTTCATATGCATTGTCCTTTTATTACAAGACTGATCAAAGTCACAGCAAGTGTTACCTGAAGAATCTTCGATTTTGGCTGCAAGAAAATGAGCAAAAGAAACGTTTAGTGAGTTATATATCTAAACCTGCATGCATTATGAAGTATGAACTATGGTTTCTTAGCTATATATACCGAGTTATCAGTCACAGCAAAAGTCCCTCCAGGCCTAAGTAGCCGGAATGCTTCCTTCACCATATTCCTGATTGCTCTTTCAGGACACTCATGAAACTGAGATACAGACAAGAAACGCATATATGATGAAACAGTTTTAGATGATAAGGAGATCGATCTTGGGAAAACGGGGATGTACCACATAAGCAATTGAAACAAGGTCGAATGACTTGGAGGGCAAGCCTGTGTTTTCACCATTTCCATGGACCCATCTCACTGTTTGTTTTCCCCCATTTCTTTTCTTATCGTTGTGTTGAGCAACAGCAAGAAAGTAAGGAGATAAATCGAGTCCCTGGCAAACAGTTCAAATGTTAAAATGATGCTACTCCTCTCTAACAGCTTAACCTATTCTGATATGCAGATTTGAAATGGAGAATTGATCTAAACGTACAGTTATTTTGGCTGAGGGGAATTTTTCAGCAATACATTTTGTGCTCACACCAACTGAGCATCCAATATCTAGAATATCTACAATGGTTGAGCTTCTTGAATATTGCTTGTGATGGTTTTCAATGGCTTGAAGCCAATTTCCACGAACTATTTGGTTTGCTTCGTCTAGAGATGAAGCATCCGGTATTGCTCGTCTCACCATTGACATTGTTGCAGGCTCTGCCTCCGCTGCAGCCTATTGTACAGATTATTGTGCATGTTCCATACTTATAATAACTTACAAGGATACAAATTCTAAGAAAAATCCATTACCAGCCAAGATAGGTTCCCTTCATCATATGCATGAAAAGGGTTGAGATAATCTGCAAAAACCCAACATAAATTCTCAAGAAAACATATTTTATCTGGAAAAGCAAAGTTAATGAGAATATTCTTGGGTTCGAGGAAATTACAATCAGGATAAACGATGGATGAATCCTCAATAACATCTTTCTCCTTGTAAACATCAGACTCCAATATCTCCTTTGTCATAACTCTCCAAGGAATGTTGGTTTTCTCTGCTGTACTGTCCAAATTTCAAATCCAAAATTTCGTCGGTTAGGACATTTATTCATGGAATAAAATCATGAAGAAGTTTAAATAGTTTGAATTAGGGGAACCTGTACCTAATGAAAACTTGTCTAGCTCCAAGTTTCATAACAGAATACAGAGGTTTAAAGGAAATTAGGGCTCCGATTAGCCGAGATAGCGGCGTTTCTCCGGTCCATTTCGGTCTTTCCAGTTGCCCCTCCTCGAACTCCGTCGCAATTCCGCCGCCACTTGACTGCGCCGCCGCAGCAATTCGTATTCTCGGCGGTGAATTTCTGCTATGGAGGCAGGAATCGTGGTGGATGGCTCTTGTGGAGGTTGTAGTCCAGACATTCACATAATTGAGCTTTGATATGGTGCTAAAGGCCATTTTCTTAAGCCTTTTTGGAGGAACACGGCGGCGGAGTGGTGGTTCTGGGGTTTGGTGGTGGCGGAGAGGCTTTTGGGCGTTACGGCGGTTGGAAAATCGTTAAGAAGTGGTAAAGAAATTTATCCGTACACAAATCTCAGTAGCCAATGATTTGTTGCCATGTGGATAACATGATTACTTCTGTTTCCGCCATAAGTTTTTTCCAAACACTTTCTTCATTTATTTTGATTAAATACCTATTTAATTGAAAATTAGTTGGAAACAGTTGAGCCAAATTAATCTCCACAAACTCATAATTAACACAAAATTTTTTAACTTATGAATTAAACTCATTTTCATTAATTTATAATTAAATTGTGAAGTGTGAAATTATATATCGACCCATCTTACAGAAGATGATACGTGAGATGATCTAATGTAAAACTTACTAATTACTTATTTGTACACACTAAGGTTGGATAATTGTTGTGTGGCTTATGTTGCAAAAATGAGTAACTTAATTCTATAAAAAAAACAATAATTATTTAAGTTTGACTAATTCTTGTATGAGACCGTCTCACAAATCTCATACCGTGAGACGCCGGTCAACGTAAATAGTTTGTAACCTATGTGAAAGTCCTACGTGGATCTGCAAAAACAAAAACAACAATGTCCCAATCAACCTATGTGAAAGTCCTACGTGGATCTGCAAAAACAAAAACAACAATGTCCCAATCAAAGTACACGGTGTTGTCGGCGGTGTCGACAACACCAGCGTAACACACAGCGGAAAAATAGATCGAATTAAAAGTTGCAGAACACAAACGATATATCCACGAGTATACAAATACTCGTGGAATGCCTTCAGGGCGAAAACTCCTTTATTGAATATGTGTATGTGTACAAAGGAGAAAGAAAGATCTCTAAAAGAGACTCTTTCGAACAATTGACTCAATACGTCCTATAAAATGAATATGAAACCTAGGGACGTATACAAACTAACTCAGTTGAACACTCCGAAGAACACCTATACCAAAAGTCAAGAGTATGCAAACTCTATGACACACAAGAAAAACGATGTTGCCTACGGTGTGAACAACACAACTCTTAACACCAGTGTACTGCCTATACTAGACTGCTTTTGCTCTCGATTCTGTGTATCCTTGATCTTCAGCAGCTTCATCTATTTATAGACCTTGGAGTACACTTGGTGTAGACTCCACTTCCCATGATGTAGGAGTGCTCCATGATCTCCATCACTCCATATCTATCGTGCATGATGTATGGGGAAGGTGGAGTGGACTTGTTCTTGACTTCTTCAACCTTGCTTCATGGACTGCATCTTGACTTGTTCTTCTCTAGACTTTATTCTCCTCAATCCCACGTTCTTGGAACACAAGATCTCACTCTTAAAATCCCGTAGACTTCTTCAATATATATCACTTGGATATATCTTTGAATCCTATCAAAAAGAAGAGCACATAACAAATTCCTAAGATATAGGAAAGTTTGTTAGTTAGTCTTGTGATTCAAATTATTCAACACGTGATTTACCAAGTCAAATCTTTAAGTGAGAGAATTAAATCCTTTTCAAAATCTTATCAAATAAATCTTATCCAATTTAAAACCTAATTAAAATCTAATTTGATTTTAGGATAATATTGAAAAAGAGAAATTATTATTGTTGGAAAATCCAACATTAACACTATGTAATTTTAATCAAGATATTTTAATATAGAAATTGATTGTTATTTTAATGAGAGAATACATTTTAATATGCATATACTAATTGCTAATAAACATAATCATTATAAATTGGGGAAAAATTAAATCAAGCATATTATGAATAAGAGTATTATGTCCATATACTTTTTAGGTCATGTGAGTATATAAATATTATTTTGAGAACAATAAAAATCAGTAAATTCATGAAAAAAAATTATTGATTGCTACCTAATATATATTAATATTAAAATTTACTGAATATATGTTAATACGAATATAGTAATATAAATCAAATTAAATATTATTAGAAAATGAGATGTTAATTTATGTTAGAACAAATTAATAAAAAAGTACTAAATTTAATGTATTTTAATTTTAATTTAAAAATATGGCTAAAGTGTATGTATTACCTAAAAATTGACAATACAAATATTTTAAGTCATGTGAATATGAAAATAGTTTTCGTTAAATAACATTTTTGATCTAGTATTTGTATTCGATGCATTATTATTTCTTACTCAAAACGTATTACATTTTTTATATTAATTTTTTAATAATATTAATTTTAAAAAATATCGTGTGATATACTAGTTATAATTTATATTATCATTTTCCAACAAAAAGTAAAAGATTCTCGGCCATCTAAGATAATAATTTCCACTTTAAATGGCTGCGATGATGACGCATTGTAAACAACTGGGGACTGGGATTTTGTCAAAAATATACAATAATATGACCTTTTTAATAAATTTTTTAAGTGCATAAATTTTTGTCCAAGTGAAAGGTTTTTTTCAAGCATGCTACTGTTTGACAATGGATACTCAACTTGGATGAGTAAAATATATACTATTGAGATGACTTTTCCCTTTTTTATTTAGTATAATATATTGATTATAAAATTGAATTATATCTAGTATTTTTTTTTTAATCTCTGTGAAATAATCATGCAGACAATTATTATGAAACGGAATTAATTAAATTAGAGATTTAGTCTTGTGTTTAACCACCCTAATTTCAAATTCTTCATCACAAAAAATGTGATGTAACATAATTCATGTTGAGCACACATGATAAAGATTAGTTGTCTGATTTAACATTATTATCATCACCAAAGCTGTCTTAAAGTGTTGCTTCATGAAATACATGTGCATCCATGCATGCATTACATCATACCTCTTTATTTCTATAAAAAAGAGCAAAATTTTCAAGAGTTAGCTCATCTTCTTCTCTACTTCAATTTCTCATCAATGGAGTTACCTATCACCAATCCACATTCTGCTCACCTACAAACTCGATACACACTCGCGACGAAAAACCTGTCTTATAAACTCCCTGGCAAATCCAGGTGTAGTCCCAAGTCTCTTCTGAAAAATGTTAGCTGTGAAGCAAAACCTGGAGAAGTCACTGCCATTACTGGCCCCAGTGGGGCTGGAAAGACGACGTTGCTGGAGATCCTGGCAGGGTACCGAGTGTCGAGACAGGTTCTTGTGAATGATCTGCCAATGAATGTGGCAGCTTTTCGGAGAGTTTCAGGTTATGTGACACAGGAGGAAGCCCTGTTTCCTCTTCTTACGGTTGAAGAAACGCTTTCTTACAGTGCTCGTCTGAGGCTGAAATCAGGAGGATGTGATAAGGAGAAGGTTGATGGTAGAGTTGAGAAGCTGTTGAAAGAGTTGGGATTGGAACACATAGGTCGTGTTAGAGTTGGAAGTGAATCGGGTCGGGGGATTTCAGGTGGTGAGAAACGTAGGTTGTCGATTGGAGTGGAGTTAGTTCATGATCCACCTGTTTTGCTCCTGGATGAGCCCACTTCAGGGCTCGATTCAGCTTCAGCGTTTCATGTCATGTCCCTGCTCAAATCCATGGCCCAGAATCGAATCCAGGGCAAGACTATTGTTGTCACCATTCACCAACCTGGATTTCGAATCCTGGACCTGATTGACAAAGTTGTATTGCTTTGCAATGGCGTCGTCCTTCACAACGGATCGTTGGATGTCTTAGAAGAGCGGCTTAAGTTAGCAGGCCATGCCATTCCCAAACATGTCAACGTGCTGGAATTCGCCATTGATGAACCAGAAAGCCTGCAAAGAGAAAAAAAGGATGAGATGGTCCCAATGGAGCAAGAAAGTGATGATCATATATTGAATCATGTAGAAGGAATAAAGCATAGCTTCTACTGTAATTCACCGTTTAAAGAGGTACTGATTCTGAGCCAGAGATTTTCGAGCAATATTTTCAGAAGTAGACAGCTTTTTGCAGCAAAGACGATTCAAGCATTACTAGCAGGGATCGTATTAGGAACAATCTTCATTGATGCATTTGGTGAGTCCAAGAAAAAGAAGATGCAAAACCAGATAGGTTTCTTTGCATTCACTCTCACATTCTTGATATCATCAACGACCGAAGCTCTTCCGATTTTCTTGCAAGAAAGGAGGATTCTAATGAGAGAGACATCGAGAGGGGCCTACAGAATCTCTTCCTACATCATAGCAAATACTCTGGTCTTTCTTCCTTTCCTTCTATTAGTCTCTCTTCTCTACACTGCCCCTGTTTACTGGCTAGTTGGGTTGAGGCGCGACGTCTCTGGATTTCTCTATTTCACTCTACTCGTTTGGATGATCGTCTCAATGTCAAACTCCTTTGTAGCATGCTTCAGTGCATTAGTACCAGATTTCATCACAGGAATGTCTGTGATCTATGGGGTGACGGGCTCGTTTTTCCTCTTCTCAGGGTACTTTATATCCAAGGATTCTATACCAAAGTGCTGGGATTTCATGCAATACTTGAGTTTGTTCAAGTATCCATTCGAATGCTTCATGATAAATGAGTTTGGAGGCAATCAGGGGAATTCAAAATGCTTGGAAAGAGTGGAAGGTGAATGCTTGGTTTATGGCAATGAGTTTTTAATGCATCAAGGTTTGAAGGAGTCACAGAAATGGAATAATTTGTTCATGATGTTGAGCTTTATAATCGGGTATAGGTTCCTAGGTTTTCTATTTCTCTGCTATAGATCTTACAGAACTACAGGTTAGAACTTAGAAGAATGCTTTCATTGCATTGAACAAACATTTTACATCTTAACTGTGGTGTAATAAAAGCCATTAACATCAAAACAATTCATTAGTCGAAAAATTTTCGAGCTATTATGAACACTTGATTATCTTGGAAGAGCCTCTTGCTTGTTTCCAGACTAGCTTTGATATCAGTGCAGTTCAATTCAAGGATGAATATAAGATATCATCACAAGCTAAAAGTCCTCAAATTTATTGGAAACATGAGTGTGTTTTCATTCCGACATTTCATCAAACACTTGGCCGTCCATTCTATACTGTAGAAGAAATGTGCGAAAATTCACATTCACAACAAAACCAACCCTTTTAATCAAACAATAAAGACAAGATCATAGCCGAATAAATCACAATACACAATCAGGCTAAGCATATAGAACTGGACCTCTGTCAATATCCATAACCAATGATGAATTTGATGATGACCCCATTTTTCACAAGCTCTTGAAATCTAAAGTTATTATTTCTCAACCCATAAAAACTGTTAAAAAATTTCATCATTTCATGACTTCTATTTCTTGTAGTTAGTAAAGATCACTTTCTTGAACTTTGACATATTTTATGCTACTATTTATTTATTGCACATGATTTTTTTATTTTTTTATAAAGAACAACAAAGGTGCAAGTACCCTAATGGGCAAAGATTTTGAAAAGTCGTATAAAATTGGACGGCTAATAAATATCGATGTTCACTCCTAATGATGTAATCTCTTGTTTCAAAGAGAGAGAAAATTCTTTTCCTGTTAGCTAAAAGCTCTTTGCTAATTTGTTGCAGGAAATGGTGAGAAAAGCTGCAATAAAGATCATGTTTGGAGTATTATTATACCTGAGAGTAGTCTGCTTTGCCGAGTCTCTCAATAGGTCCACTATAGATGAGTCCTCTCTTCTCTCTCTAAAATCACACATAAATTCCGACATATTGGCCAAGAACTGGTCGCAACAAACCTCGTTCTGCAGTTGGATTGGCGTCACCTGTAGCCGGAGGGCTCCACGGGTGACGGGTTTGGATCTTTCCAACATGGGATTACGAGGAAGCATTGGCAGAGAGATTGGAAACCTCTCATTCTTGGCATACTTGGACATTAGCAACAACAGTGTGAGTGGTCCAATCCCTGCCGAAATCGGGAACCTGAGACGCCTTCGTGTGCTGGACATGGCTTTCAATCAGCTGAGTGGTGGCATTCCCCTCAGCCTGGGCCTGTTGAGGAACCTGGAGGACTTACGGATTTCGAACAATCACTTGAGTGGAGATATTCCGACAAGTTTGTCTGCGTGCGTGCAGATTACGACGCTTGATATGTCGTATAACAATCTCACTGGAAGCATTCCGACCGGGTTTGGGAACTTGTCGCAGCTTCAACGACTCTTGTTGAGGAGTAACCAGCTCACAGGTTGTTGGTTTCTTGGTCTTTCTTTCTTGATTTGGTGATGTTATGATCTTGGTTTGATTTCAGTTTGTGTGGTCAGTTATATCGCAACAAGATCATGCCAAAGTTTCTTATTGCTGAAACTGAAAAATTGACATTGATTTCAGGAGAAATGCCTTCAACGATCTTCAATATATCTTCTGCACAGACAATTCTTTTGGGAGAGAACCAACTGTCTGGCAGCATTCCGAAAGACGTTTGCACGCAATCTTCAAAGCTTCAAGGCTTGGGGCTTTTCTTGAATCGATTCGAAGGCGAGATCCCTTCCTCCATAATGCATTGTCGTTCCCTCGTACAATTTATTCTGTTAGGCAACAAATTTACAGGAAAGATCCCAACTCAGCTTTGGAACTTATCTGCAATTCAAAGACTTGGTTTCGCGGGCAACAGCTTTACAGGCTCTATCCCACCCTCAATCGGGAACCTGTCGAATTTAATAGCATTCGACATTACAGACAACAGTTTCCATGGCACAGTCCCTGGAGAAATCGGACAACTATCTCGTTTAACACAATTGAATCTTCAGCGGAACAGGCTGAACGGTGAATTCCCACCGTCTATATTCAATCTCTCCAGGTTGCAAGAACTTGCAGTTGGTGGGAACAACCTGTCGGGCCAGCTTCCAGGCTCCATAGACAAAGGGATTCCAGACATGGCCCAGTTTACTCTTAGTGGTAACCAGTTCCATGGAAAGATTCCGGATTCTATCTCTAACCTGTCTCGACTCACTGCGATTGAGTTATCTGGAAACCTGTTCACTGGAAATATTCCAGGGAATCTCGGGAACTTACACCAACTCCAGTATCTAAGCTTGACGGGGAATCAGCTGACGAATAATGTTTCCAGGCCCGAGCAAGACTTCCTGTCTTCCTTGGGAAATTGCAAGAACCTCAAGTTTTTACAGATCTCGAGTAATCCTATAACTGGAGTCCTCCCAAGATCCTTTGGCTCGAGCAACCTGTCTGCATCTCTTGAAACTATCCTGGCCCATTCTTGCAGATTCTTGAGCCCGATTCCGAATGAGATTGGGAACTTGAGCAGCCTGTTGTGGTTGAATCTTGCATTTAATAACTTTAGAGGAGAGATTCCCACAACTCTGGGACGTTTGAGCAGTTTGCAGAGATTAGGAGTTTCTTACAATAATTTCCAAGGCTCTGTCTCGGGTTCTTTATGCAATCTGAAAAATCTGTTTTCTTTAAACTTGGCAGGAAATGGTTTCTTTGGAGAGATGCCAAGATGTTTGGGAAATCTTAGTCTGTTGAGAGATGTCGATTTGAGCAAGAATGTGTTGAATTCCAGCATACCATCAGCTCTTTGGCTTAGTGATCGTCTTGAAAGGGTTAACCTGTCTAACAATTTCCTTGTTGGTTCTCTGTCTCGAGAAATTGGGAATGTGAAGAGCCTGATAGAGCTGGATTTGTCTGGAAATCAACTCTCTGGAGAAATTCCGAACACGATTTCTCAGCTTCAGAATCTGATCAACCTATCGTTGTCGAATAACAAACTCAGTGGCCCCATATTTGACTCTATTGCTGAAATGAAAGATCTGCAACACTTGGACTTGTCACACAACAATCTCTCTGGTCCAGTTCCTAAGTCTTTAGAGGCACTTGCATATCTTACCTACTTCAATGTTTCGTATAATCAGCTCAGCGGCGAAATTCCAGATGAAGGGCCTTTTGCCAACTTTACACCTGAGTTTTTCACTGGAAATCGAGGATTATGTGGAGCATCTCGATTCAAAGTGGAAGCATGCAAAAGAAGCAAGCCCAAACTTGTAATATATATACTACCAGCAATAGCATTAGTACTTGTTGTTGCCTTCATTCTCATCTTGGCTGTTAGATATCGTTGTAGAAAATCATCATCACTATCACATTCGTCTCAACTTGACTTGCCTCATTTGCGCGCGCATATTTCATATCAACAAATCCTTGGCGCCACCAACAACCTGGACGAAGAACACTTGATTGGGAAAGGTAGCTTTGGGTCGGTATACAAGGCAAATTTTTCGAATGAATTTGTGGCAGGCTGTTAAGGTATTCAATTTGGAGGTACAGAATGCAATGAAGAGCTTTGACACAGAGTGTCAAATATTGCGCGAAATACGCCATAGAAATGTTGTCAAGGTCATCACTTCTTGCTCCAACCTCGATTTCAAAGCCTTGATAATGGCGTATATGCCAAATGGAAACCTTGAAAAATGGCTCTACAATAGAAGCTTTTCCTTAAACATTTTACAGAGATTGGCAATAATGATAGATGTGGCATCTGCATTGGAATATCTACATGAAGGTTATACATTCCCTATTGCTCATTGCGACTTGAAGCCCAACAACATTCTTCTAGACGAAGACATGGTTGCACACGTGGCCGACTTTGGCATTGCTAAGCTCTTGACACAAGAACAGAGAATGCAACAGACCCGAACTTTGGGCACCATTGGATACATGGCACCAGGTAAGAATCTTTTTTAGACCAATATATATACTATTTAGTTAAGACTTCATTACCTAATACTATGTATCTTTGTTTCTTTATTTGTAGAGTATGGATCAGAAGGACTAGTGTCGACCATGGTGGATGTTTACAGTTACGGGATTTTAGTGATGGAAATCTTGTCAAGAAAGAAGCCGACAGACGAGATGTTTTCAGGCAAGTTAAACATGAGGAAATGGGTGTCTGAATCCTTCCCCAATGTAGCCGTGGAGATTTTGGACAATGGGGGATTGAATATCGATGATGAAAGTAGTAAAGCCAAGTATGTAAGTTGCTTGACATCATCTATCGAACTGGCTTTGGAATGCACTGCTGATTCGCCTCAGGACAGGCCGAATATGAAGGATGTTCGAACCCGGGTCATCAAAATCAAGACAAACTTATCAAATCTTAACTAGTTGAATATTTTTTTTTTTTCTCACCATTTTGAAAATTGTTGGTTTGTACTAGTGTAAAGGCTTAATTGCATTCACATGGTTTTTGACTTTGCAGTGCATTACAATATATAAAGAGAATAAAAAAAAGGTGATAGTTTAGAAAGTCAATCAAATCCAAACTGCAGAAATGGAAAGAAAAACAATGTCCATGAAGCTTGAATTCATCCAAAAAAACTCATGTGAGACGGTCTCACATGTAGTTTCCGTGGGACGGATCCTTATTACCCATAAATTCAATCCATATCCACAAATTTTCATATGAATTGCTAAGTGTGGGTTATGGATTGACCAGTCTCAAAAAAAAAAAAAAAAACCCTGAAACGATCACACAACACCTACTCTTCTTCATCCGCAGCATCCTTGTCCCGGCATCCAAACACAGCACCCACCGCTGTCGCCTCCATCATCTTCACTATTAGGCTGTAAGCGTGCTCTATTTACGGCATTATTCCCCAAGCTTTTAGCTGTCAAATAAATGGAGCAACAAGATTTATACAAGCTGCAGAATAAATGAGTTTGATAAATATATATTGTGTTATGGCTTACTTGTTTCATCATGTGAAGATGCTATATGAGAAGAGAAAAGTATTAAACCAATTAGGAGAAGGGCTAACAAGCTTTTGGATGAACCTGCCATTTTAAGAGAGCTGAAATATTGGTCGTGGTACATATGCTCATATAGATTAAATAAATTAGAAGATACATTTGACTATTTGAGTGATGAAGCTTTACTTTCACAGAAGTTCAATGAAGTCAACTCAACTAATATTCTTCATAATATTCTGCGCGTCATTTTCATAGCTATAAGACTTTGAAATTAAGGTCCTTTATATTTTGTCACTTGTGCAACTTGGGTGAAAAAAATATAGAGAAAAAGCTTTTGCCAGTTCAACTACACGTTTGCAAAACCACCAACCTTATTTTGTTCAAACGATATCCCATTTTCATCGAAATATGCAGATTGTGATGAACATGATCTGAGCGGAATTGTAGAATAAATGAAGGTATACACACCCAACACTGCTAAAATCATCCCAAAAAAATAAAATTTGATACCTTCAATTTTTTTCAAAAAGGGGACGTGTTTAGTATATTTTGGGTGTATATATATTCTCACACTTGCAAAATTTGTCCAACAATACACAAATAGCTTAATGTTGTATTTTAAAAGAAATTATGTCCATCTTTTTATGCATGAGAATTATCCCCATGAAAGAAGTTGTAGTTCATTTTGCTTAGAAGTTAGGGTTCTTATTCTTATAGTAAAAACTATTGAAACATTATTGGCTTATGATTTAAAATTAAGGAAAAAATAGGTAATTGTTTGTGCCGATTTTTATATTCACTTACTAAGAAAAGGAACGTGCCCAACAACGGTATATTGCTGAAACCGAAAAGGAAAGTACGAAACGATACAATTAAAATTAAGGATGGAGTTATGCATCCCTTATACCTTACTTAACACATTCGAAAAACATATTTTAATTTGTATCTGTCATTTGTTATGAAAATAGGTGCGCTGAGTAAGGTAGTTAATTATGCAACTCATATAGCGGTTATACGAAGATGCGTGTTAATTAAATTATTAACAAAACAAGATTCGATATCTATAGCCAAAAAAATTCAATAACATAAGTAAATTACAAATATATTTGTACTAGTATATTTCAGGACCAATATATGTTCGATCGTGACTTGACCATGTTAAAGGAGCCTCAGCATCTTGCGAATATGAATTCCCCTGAAATAAGATATGCAACATTAGTTCATTCTCTTTCAGACATTTTATCAAACACTTGGCGACCCATTCTCTGCATAGATGAAAGAAGTTAAGAGAGAGGAATCATACCGACGATTCACTGTAGTCGTTTTTGTAGTTTGACAATCTGAAGTTGATCTTGTTCATTATTGCCGCAACGTCTTTCATGGTAGGCCTCTCGCCTGGCGAATCTGCCGTGCATCCTAGAGCTAGTTCAATGGTTGATATCAAGCAGCTTTCAAATCTTGCTCTACTGCTTTCATCATGCTTGTTGAGTAGCTTATCATCAACAATGTTCATCACTGAATCGGGGAAGGATTCAGAGACCCATCTTTTCATGCTTAGCTCTCCTGAAAACATCTCGTCTGTTGGCCTTTTTCTTGAAAGCACTTCCATCAACAATATCCCGAAGCTATACACATCCACCATCGTTGAAATCAACCCGCTCGACCCATACTCTGCAAGCTCGAACATGTTGGCTAATTGATTCAATGAAGTTGAGATAACATGTTAGATTGGCTTGTGTAAAAGATTCTTACCAGGTGCCATGTAGCCGATAGTGCCCAGAGTTCTGGTTTGTTGCATCCTCTGTTCTTCAGTCAACAGCTTTGCAATCCCAAAATCACCAACGTGGGCAACCATGTCTTCATCTAGAAGGATGTTGCTGGGCTTTAAGTCGCAATGTGCAATGGGGAAGAGAGAGCCTTCATGTAAGTACTCTAATGCAGACGCGACGTCGATCATTATTCTCAGTCTTTGGAAAATGTTTAGAGAACCATCTGTAGAGTAGAGCCATCTTTCAAGGTTGCCATTGGGCATGTATGCCATCACCAAGGCCTTAAAATCACGATTGGTGCATGAAGTGATAACCTTGACGAGGTTTCTATGGCGCATGCTATGCATCATTTGGCATTCAATGTCGAAGCTCTTGGGTGCACCCTCGACGTCTTGATTGAAAACCTTAATGGCAACAACCATGGCGTTAGAAAAATAACCCTTGTATACTGAGCCATAGCCACCTCTTCCAATCAGGTTTTCTTCATCAAGGTTGCTCGTGGCAGAAAGAACGTCTTGATATGGTATCTTCTGATGCATTTGCCCAGCAGGAAACACAGGAAACGATGATGAAGATGACTTTACACGACGATTTCTCAGAACCAAGATGAGGATAAGGGCTACAAGAAAAACTGAAGCTATAGGTGGTAGTATGTATTTTAAAAGTTTCGTATTGCTCGAAGATCTGGGGTTATTGTTTTTGCAGGCCTCCAATTGAAATCGAGGTGCTCCACATAAGCCTTCATTACCTACGAAAAACTCAGGGGAGAAGTTGACAAAAGGCCCTCCATCTGGAATTTGGCCACTAAGCTCATTGAATGAGACATTGAAGTATGTAAGAAGTGCAAGTTCCTCCAATGTCTTGGGAATGATACCAGAGAAATTGTTCTGGGACAAGTCCAAGTACTGCAATTCTGTCAAATCCGCAAGAGATTCATTAATCGGGCCGCTCAGATTGTTATTTGACAATGACAAATGTACTAGACTCTGAAGCCTTGAAACAGAACTTGGGATTTCTCCTGAGATGTGATTTCCTGAAAGATCCAACTCTCTCAGGCTCTGCATATTGCCAATATCTGGAGACAATGAACCATCAAGGATATTGTTAGAGAAGTTGGCCTTTTCAATCCCTTCATGGGACCAAAAGGCTGATGGAATGCTGGAATTGAATGCATTGTCAGCCAAGTTGATCTCTCTCAGCATTGACAGGTTCCTTAAACACTCTGGAATCTGTCCAAAGAAACCATTCTCCCTTATATCTACGTAATAAAGACTTTTCAGCTGGCATAAGACATTGAAAACCTGGCCCTCCCACTTATTTCCATAGAGATCCAGCTTCTGCAAGTTTGTTAAAGATCCCAATGCCCCTGGAATTTCTCCAGTGAAGTCATTGTACCCAAGGTCTAACCCCTGCAGGTTGCTTAAGTTCCCGATTTCATCAGGTAGTGGACTCATGATCCTACAGGACTGGGCTGTGAATCTTTGAAGAGACGAAGATAGATTCAACGAGCCCAACGCTCTTGGGAGGACCCCGGTTATGGGATTAAACTCTATATTTATAGCTTCCAGAGACTGGCAATTTGCCAAGGAAGAGAGGAAGTCTTGCTCAGGATCAGACAGATTATTTGTGAGCTGATTGTATCCCAAGCTTAGCCTTTGGAGTTGGGTTAGATTGCCAAGATTTATAGGCATAATTCCAGAGAATGAGTTATTAGAAAGGTCAAGAATTTGGAGCCTGGAAAGATTCGAAACAGAATCAGGAATCTTTCCACGGAAATTATTCCTGTCAAGAAAGAGATATTCAACGAGTGGAAGGCCCCTGCCTATAGATTCTGGAAGAACACCTGATAGATTGTTTGCTTCGAGAGAAAGAACTCGTAAACTCGAAAGATTAAACAGAGATTCTGGGACTTCACCACTTAGCCTGTTATTATCAAAAGCAAACCAGTTTAATCTGGACAGTCTTCCCTGTCCGATTTCAGGAGGAATTGGTCCATAAAAACCGTTGTCCACAGCATCAAACACCTCCAAATTCGACATGTTTGCAATCGAGGAAGGGATAGTGCCCGTGAAGTTATTGCGGCCTATGCCAACACTCTGGATCGCTGATAAGTTCCAGAATTCGGTTGGTATTTCTCCAGTGAAAGTGTTGATCGCCAGAGAGATGGTTTTGAGAGAGTGACAATGCGTTAGAGAAGAAAGGATGTTTCCTCCGAATTGATTGTAGTGAAGCTCTAAGTTTTCGAGATTTGTTGCAAGCTGATTGCAAAGTTGATAAGGAAAGGTGCCATGCATTTGGTTGAATCCAAGTTGAATTGTTCGCAATGAAGATATATTGAAGATTGTGGAGGGTACTTCACCTGACACAAATGCAAGTAACTGAGGTATTTAGTCTTGCCTGATTCTTGATTTTCGTGATACTTTGAAAAACAAAATATCATTGAGGATCAAATTATGTTCTTTTCGTGCTCTCTTTTGGTTGATAAACTTGTAAATATTAGATTTTATTGTTAGCCTAGTTTTTTTCTTTCTACAACGACAGCCTGATTAACTAGTATTGTCTGAGCTATATATTCTACCTTAAAAAAACTGGTGGAGTTTGACTTTCTCCATGAACTTTTGGATTTTAGGCCACTTATATGACGTGTCATAATCTTGATGAGTTGGAAAACAACTTGGATTTTTCTTTCTTTCAAACAAACTTGAAGACACACAAGCAAAACAAAGAAGGAACCTCCCAAAGCTAATAATACAAATAAAATATACCTTTTAGAAACTATGAAAGCTATTAGTATTGGACCGTTGACCATATATATATCCGGATAAGATTGATGACAATTCAAGCCTCAATTAGTTACAAATAAGTAGGAAAAAGGGATATAATTCACATAGTAAACTTCAAGAATAAATGAGGAAGACATGATAATCATGGTTGAATATACATACATACCTGTGAGTAGATTACTACTCAAAGAGAGTTGTCGAAGCTGAGACAAGTTTCCAAAACCTGCTGGAATAGTTCCAGTGAGATTATTACCGGACAAATCGAATGTCCTGAGCTCAACACATCCAGCTAGACTTGTCGGAATATCACCACTGAACTGATTGGTTGAAAGGTATAATCCCTCCAGGTTTCTCAAACTCCCGATTTCGACAGGTATTGGGCCTGTCATACTGTTATTGCTCAGGTCCAAGAATGTCAGAAATGAGAGGTTTCCGATTTCCCTGGAAATGCTTCCTTCTAAACCCATACTCGAAAGATTCAAGGCCGTCACTGATCTTGGATTCCTCGTGCTGCAAACGACCCCAATCCAGGCACAATACGAGGTCTCTTGTGACCAGTTTCTGGACAAGATGGTGGAGTTTATGTTTGCTTTGAAGGCTAGAAGAGTTGATTCATCTATATTCGACGTGTTTTGAGATGAAACGAAGCAAATTCTCAAGTAAACTATCACTCCCAGGAGCCATAGAGTTACTGGATCTTTCCCCATTTTTCTTTGGTGTTAGAGAGAGAATGGAGAAGATTTGTTTGATCATTTGAAGTGGAGATTCTATCTATATACGACGTCGTGATACAGACAAGAATGCCTTGTTGTGTTTGGCATTTTGGCTCGAATTGACAGGTAATTTTTTTTTTTCAAAGATTCAGGATTTTTTAATTGCAGTCAAAGGACATAAATTCTTAAAAGGCATAAATACTTAGTATTATATCTTGCTTTCTAAAATACTGAATGAAGATTCATAGTCTAAGGTAATGATACAACTTGACTAGGAAAAAATACATTGACTTGGACTAAGGACTTGAAAATTTGGGTAAACGGATATATTGATAGATAATGAATTTTCTTTTTATTGTCTTAATATAAAAACATTTTACAACATATATAAAGTGATATTATTTTAATCAATAACCATTAATTTGATTAAAATGATAATATGAGTAAAATTTGTGATTTTTTCGACAATCAAACATTTCATAATTATTTCACATTTAGTAATTGTGATGAGATTAATTTGAGGGTCATTAATTTTGATTTTTATTGTTGGATGGAATTAAAAGTTTTACTAAATATTCTATGGGCTTTAATTAGTTTATATAAGATTCAGACAACAAAATTTGATATCTATATATATATATATATATATATATATATATATAAAAGCAGGATATTCTACCAAAAATAACTGCAATAAATTATCTACCTATTAAATAATTATTATTTTAAGAAATCTATTAATTGCTTTCATATTGTATTTATTGTAAGAAACTCAATACAAATAAATAAATACAAATTAATAAACTTATTTATTGTATTTTAAGAAACTCAATACAAATAAAAATTAATAAACATATTTATTGTATTTTAAGAAATTCAATACAAATAAATAAATATTTAATTTAAGAAATCAGTTATGATTCTCAATATAATATTTATTGTATATAAATTTCAAATAAAAAAATAAATAGATAAATAAGATGAAATAAGGGATTATATATTTATTATCTCTAATCTTATTTTTAAGTACTTATTTTAAAGGGTAAATTACAAAAAAAACAACTCCACCTATCGACTTTTTTCAAATTGCAACCTAATCTTTTTTTTTCAAATTGTCATCCAGTCTTTTTGTGGTTTTATCGATTGCAAATTAATTTTCCGACGAAATTGAGATTAATTTGTTCACTTTGCAACCTAAACTTTTTTTTTATCTAATTGCAACCTGAACTTTGTGTTTTTATCATATTGCAACTAAGAATGAAAAATTCGATTCCGGTGGAAATATAGGTAACTTAAATTCATGTAAATATCGTGAAAATATCGATATTGATGGAAATATGGGTACATATATTTATTGTTATTTTTCCTATATTTACCAATATATTCCGATATTTTCTCGATATTTATTGATATTCCATCGAATTTTTGACCGATGTTACATATATTTCACCAATTTTGACCAATATTTATTTGATATTTATTTTATGAATATCGATCACACTTATATAACATAAATGTCACACTCATATATATAACATAAAAGTATCAGTGTGAAGCGAAAAAAAATCATGATTTGCAATTGGACAAAAAAATTAAAGTTTGGGTTGCAAAGTGAAAAAAATTAATTCATTTGCCGGAAAAATGATCGGAAATTTTGCAATCGGCAAAACCACAGAAAGACTAGGTGACAATCTTAAAAAAAAAAAAACAGATTAGGTTGTAATTTTAAAAAAGTCGATAGCTGGGGTTGTTTTTCGTAATTTACCCTATTTTAAATCAATTTTAAATATATAATATATAAAATCAATCATGATTTAATGATCTTAAATTTAATATTCATATAAAATTATCAAACTGAAATATGGAAATGTATGTGTGTGGGCTTCAATGATTTTTCATTTTTAAACGTTTTTATGATATTAAAATGTAGAAAAAAAATATTATAGGTGTACCTAATATATTACACATATAAAACATATCAAATAGAAAAAATTAGATTAAAATTATTATTGCAAGTTAACCAACTTATTCATTTGAAATATACAAATATTTTATTTTATATTTCTTATTTTATATTTATTTGTTGTCAAATTTTATTTATAGTATATTCTGATTAATTGAGGTGGTATAAGGGATTGGACAGAGATATTTTTTCTGTGTTTCACAAATTAAAATTTCATCATTCTTAGTCCCTGATATATTGACTTATCAATCTTATGATTATTATTCATAATTTTTTTATTCAAAATGTGTAGATTAAGTCCAATTTTGAATTGTTTCATTTAAATAGATAGCAAGAGAGATTTTCATATATTTGATAAGCTGATATAATTTTTTATTTGATTTAAAATAAATGAGTTATATATGGCGTTGAAACAAAAATATATATTAAAATACATGTGTATTTATAGTTATAAATATCAATAAAATATAAATTTATTTATCTCAATACTTAAATCACGTTTCTAATACATATAACTTATTTTTAGATATTAAATTTATTTTTTAAAATTTCACTACCCATGTAATGTTCTGACACAAATTTGTTTTATTTGTTTATTTAATCCATAGATTAATATATAACTTTATATATTTCAAATTTCTAATATTTTCGAATATATTTATTTATAATGGCATAAATTTAAAATTACAATACCTAGCTTTATACTAATACAAATTAAAAAAGTATCAATATATTTTTGTTAAAATAATAATCATTACATTTTATATGTTATTATATATTTTTAATAATTATATATATATGTAACACCCCGACCCAGTTTTGAGGGATTGGGGCACTACCATAACTTAATGTGCTCGAAATGCATTTTTGTAAAAGGAAAAATAAAAAGATTAAAAATTCTTTTCGTAAAGAAACTCAGCAGAAGACTTAATTATGAAAACACGAGCCCCTTTTTTTTTCTTTTAAAAATATGAAGGATCAAGATTTAAACATCCGACTCGTGTCTTACCCACATTTGTAAGTCAAAACCTTAAAGTATTTTAAAACATATGAAAATCTTACATAAAAAGTTAAACCAACATGGAAGGTTTCAGAAAGTGTTAAGCACCATCAAAACATACATATTAACATTAATCAAAACATATACTTCTCGGGAGGAGTCCATACAGTCGGCTACACATCCGTTTCGTTGTAAGCTGAACCTGAAAAGATTTAAAGGTAACATCATGAGATTCCTCCGGAGAGGAAGCCCAGTGGGATAACAATACTCTCTCATACATAGAAGCAATTAAATTATTAAGCACGTACTACATGTCCAACAGGCACGCTCACCCGTTTTGGACCCTCATAACATTAGACCAGGCACTCTCGCCCTTATGGTCACATAACATTAAGGAATGTGGGCACGCTAACCCACAAGACCTTGCTTTCATAGACCAGGCACTTGGCCCTTATGGTCGTCGCCCGGCGTGAAGCCCTCCCGGTTATAGCTACGGTGCTTCCCTCCGTAGATTTTCATACATATCTTACTAATTTAATTATCAACACGTAGTAGAGAGTAGAAGTTACCCACTTTTTGACTTGGTTCGTAAGCGGGGATAGCTCCTGAGGTGTCCGGCTGCCTCGTGCTGCACTCGGCATGTTTATAAGTTCTTAGTCTTTAAATTTGTATTTTAAATTATGGATAAAATTTCTATTATCATGTACTTCATGTAATTAAACATTTGAAAAGGATCTTAACTCATGAAATTCATAAAAGTATTTTCCTATGGTTTAGAATTGTAGAAAATAAATTCTAACACTGAATTACTTTCGATAATTTATTATAATTCATACACTACTCTAATAATTACAAGATTTTAACCATGATCTCATAACTGCATTTAGAATAAGCCACGAAAACAGTTTATAAAACTAACAATTGGCCAATTTTATAAAATTAAGTTTCTACAATCAAAACTACAACTTTTGGACTTAAAACTGCCTCATCTTTGAAAAATCACTATAATTCACATCCTTCTCCAAACATTACCAAATTTTAACCACATTCTCAGGGCCTCATGTATAACAACATACTAAAAGATATTCAAAATATTTAACTTTACCAATTTTATAAAAATACATTTCTAGGGGCTGAAACTGCATAGATTAACTCAAACTGGGGCAACTTCGAAAAATCATTATAATTCGTATACATCTCCAAATGTTACCAAATATTTACCATGCACTCAAAACTTCATGTATAATATCATACTAAAACAGTTTTAAAATATTTAACTTGGCCGGTTTTATAAAAATAAATTTATAGGATCTGAAACTGTATGATGTAACTCAAACATGGACCACTTTGAAAAATCATTAAAATTCGTATACTTCTCCAAATGCTACCAAATTTTTACCATGCACTCACAACATCATGTATAACAACATACTAAAACAGGTTTCGAAAATTCATAGCATAGGATTTTATAAAAATCGTTAGAGGGACTGCAATTTACTCAACTTTTCCATAGGATGATCTATTCCCTTATTCTTTTAACTAAATGATAAATCTAACTCTAACATACTTAATTAACCTCAAGAATATCATCATCACTTATTTAATCACACATGCAAAGAGTTTTAACAATATAATCAAGCATGCAAAGCCTATTTTAACATGCAATTGCACAATCAACACTCAAAGTTCACATATTTTGTAGATTAACCACATATAACAAACATGCAACCATTTCACCACCACATTTCTAGAAAAACCTTTAGATCATACATGCAACACTTATCTCAACATGCATTTCAATATTTAGGACCTAGTCATGCTCCTAAAAAGAAGATTGGTAAGGATTAGCCAAGTATACCTCTTGGATGCACAAACAAGAGTTCTTTGAAAATCTCCTTATTCTTTGGAAGATCTTGCTTTTCACTTAATTCTTGAAAGGGGCAGCAACTTTGTGAGGTGAGATGAAGATATCCTTGATGAAGGGAAAATGGTGTAGAGAGAATATAGAGAAATTTTGCTAGAGAGAGAGTGGAGATGATCGAATGCAAGAGTGGGATGGATCCCTCTTACACACACATATATAACATAATACATGTAGATCATTCATTGTAGTATATATCTATTTGTGAGGTGATAATTAGTGTAGCATTGAGACTTGTAGTGATTTGATGGAGGTATGGGCTTGGAGTGTAATTCTTATCTAATATGACATATCTAATAATTGTAATCATAGAAATCATACATACATTTTATGTCCAAAAATTTGCACACTATGTAAGTCACACAAGTATGAATGATGATAAATTTAAATAGAACACATCATAAATGTCATACACTATATATCACATAATTCATCAATTAAAGATTCACTTAACTATGATTGGGCATACATTAGTCACATTTTCTATATTAATTATTTAATCTTGTTATACATAACTTGTCTTTTTTTTTTCTTTTTCTTACCCGTACATGTTGAGTGCATCACGATCGAGCTCGATTTCCTCGGATAGCTATCCTGCAAGACTCTTAGACTTAAAGAAACATTAGATCATTTCTTTTTGATAAAACATAAAGCTTGCCATGTAGAGATCATTTATAATAAATCATTTAAAAAAATGATTTATGAATAAAAAATATGCTATGCAGTTTTTTCTGAAAACGGGGTGTTACAATCCCCCCTCCTTTTAAAAAATTTCGTCCTCGAAATTTGGGTTTACTAAGCATTAAGCTCAAGGTTAGATCTTAAAATCTAATCTTCACGTTCTCATTTTGTATCTCTTTTCCCATGACTACCCATTGCACTAAGACTAGCGGTATTTGTTATTCCCTAAAATAAAATTTGGTCTTACCCTTCAGGTTTGGATTCTGGGAACTTCCTAGTCGTGGTCCAAGAGCAAAATTATTTTTTGTCGGCACGCTCATTTGGTTAACGCAATTCTTCACTTTGTGGCCCGGCTGTCTACATCGAAAACATACCCCTTTACCTCGTAAACACTCTCCTCTATGGTTTTTGTCACAATTGGGGCATATTGGTAAAGGTCTTCGGGAAACCGCGTTGGTGGGTCGTACACTTTTGACTGTGGAGTTACCTCTTGGTCTTATAGGTGATGATTTCCTCCTCTCCATCTGAATTTCCAGTGGCCTCTGATCATTCTTCGATTCGAGTGATGCTCTAATGGACTTAGCTCCTTGAAATAACTCTTGGCTGAGCGCATTAAGTCTTTCATACTCCTCATAAGTCTTAATTAGGGTTTCTTGGATAGTATGCATATGAAGCTCCCAGTTCTTCGCTCGCACCGTGTAGTGATGTGCCTCAGCCTCTAGCTCGATCGCCTCCCTCAAACATGCCTCGTAATGTTCTACCGCCTCTTGAAGACTCAAGTAATATGCTCGAAAGTCGATCCGTGCACCAACCTCACAATCATAAACCACTAGTCTCCCGAACACTGTCTGAGCTATGGTTCTAAACATTGGGTGCACTCTGTCTCTAAGATGTTCCGCCGCCTCGGTATCGGTTTCCTTCATCCCGTTCAAACGAGCTCTCTCACGAGAAAGGGAAATCCTAGCTATGAACTCCCGAATGTCCTCCCGCTCAAACTGATAAGAGTCTCTATACTCCATCTCTAGATATTGTCTATGAGTCTCATCATGGTCCATCTTAGGAAATCTTATCAAACAACGAATGAACTCTTAAGTCATTTCTAGTCTTACAACTTCGAGGGTACATTTGTAGAATAATGTATGTGTATTCATAAAGTAACTTTATCTTTTAAAACACATGTAAAGTTTTCATAAAACAAGCATTTGAAGATAAATTTTAAATGCAAAGAGGATCATAAAACATTTAAATAAGAGAAATTCATCAAATACTTCATAGATTCATTCATCATTCATGCTTTCCTTCTTATCATCGACTCATGGTCATCATTCATGTTCATCATAAACATTTTCTTTATACCATATACATAAAACATCTTGCATAAACATTCTCATAACTTTTCTTTCATGAAAACCATTTTTAAACATTTACTCATGTGTGCTTACCTCGAAACGATACGGATGTTTAGCTTCGCTGCGGACCTCCCATCAATGGTTGAATTTCTTAAACATTCACATTTCAAAGTAATATTATGTTTTTTTTTAATCTTGTATTACTTCAAAAGATAAGCGCCGCTTTAAAGGAAAAACATGTTTTGATTTATAAACCGAGGAGGAAAAACCCAACCTCGGCTCTGATACCACGCTGTAACACCCCGACCCAGTTTTGAGGGATTGGGGCACTACCATAACTTAATGTGCTCGAAATGCATTTTTGTAAAAGGAAAAATAAAAAGATTAAAAATTCTTTTCGTAAAGAAACTCAGCAGAAGACTTAATTATGAAAACACGAGCCCCTTTTTTTTTCTTTTAAAAATATGAAGGATCAAGATTTAAACATCCGACTCGTGTCTTACCCACATTTGTAAGTCAAAACCTTAAAGTATTTTAAAACATATGAAAATCTTACATAAAAAGTTAAACCAACATGGAAGGTTTCAGAAAGTGTTAAGCACCATCAAAACATACATATTAACATTAATCAAAACATATACTTCTCGGGAGGAGTCCATACAGTCGGCTACACATCCGTTTCGTTGTAAGCTGAACCTGAAAAGATTTAAAGGTAACATCATGAGATTCCTCCGGAGAGGAAGCCCAGTGGGATAACAATACTCTCTCATACATAGAAGCAATTAAATTATTAAGCACGTACTACATGTCCAACAGGCACGCTCACCCGTTTTGGACCCTCATAACATTAGACCAGGCACTCTCGCCCTTATGGTCACATAACATTAAGGAATGTGGGCATGCTAACCCACAAGACCTTGCTTTCATAGACCAGGCACTTGGCCCTTATGGTCGTCGCCCGGCGTGAAGCCCTCCCGGTTATAGCTACGGTGCTTCCCTCCGTAGATTTTCATACATATCTTACTAATTTAATTATCAACACGTAGTAGAGAGTAGAAGTTACCCACTTTTTGACTTGGTTCGTAAGCGGGGATAGCTCCTGAGGTGTCCGGCTGCCTCGTGCTGCACTCGGCATGTTTATAAGTTCTTAGTCTTTAAATTTGTATTTTAAATTATGGATAAAATTTCTATTATCATGTACTTCATGTAATTAAACATTTGAAAAGGATCTTAACTCATGAAATTCATAAAAGTATTTTCCTATGGTTTAGAATTGTAGAAAATAAATTCTAACACTGAATTACTTTCGATAATTTATTATAATTCATACACTACTCTAATAATTACAAGATTTTAACCATGATCTCATAACTGCATTTAGAATAAGCCACGAAAACAGTTTATAAAACTAACAATTGGCCAATTTTATAAAATTAAGTTTCTACAATCAAAACTACAACTTTTGGACTTAAAACTGCCTCATCTTTGAAAAATCACTATAATTCACATCCTTCTCCAAACATTACCAAATTTTAACCACATTCTCAGGGCCTCATGTATAACAACATACTAAAAGATATTCAAAATATTTAACTTTACCAATTTTATAAAAATACATTTCTAGGGGCTGAAACTGCATAGATTAACTCAAACTGGGGCAACTTCGAAAAATCATTATAATTCGTATACATCTCCAAATGTTACCAAATATTTACCATGCACTCAAAACTTCATGTATAATATCATACTAAAACAGTTTTAAAATATTTAACTTGGCCGGTTTTATAAAAATAAATTTATAGGATCTGAAACTGTATGATGTAACTCAAACATGGACCACTTTGAAAAATCATTAAAATTCGTATACTTCTCCAAATGCTACCAAATTTTTACCATGCACTCACAACATCATGTATAACAACATACTAAAACAGGTTTCGAAAATTCATAGCATAGGATTTTATAAAAATCGTTAGAGGGACTGCAATTTACTCAACTTTTCCATAGGATGATCTATTCCCTTATTCTTTTAACTAAATGATAAATCTAACTCTAACATACTTAATTAACCTCAAGAATATCATCATCACTTATTTAATCACACATGCAAAGAGTTTTAACAATATAATCAAGCATGCAAAGCCTATTTTAACATGCAATTGCACAATCAACACTCAAAGTTCACATATTTTGTAGATTAACCACATATAACAAACATGCAACCATTTCACCACCACATTTCTAGAAAAACCTTTAGATCATACATGCAACACTTATCTCAACATGCATTTCAATATTTAGGACCTAGTCATGCTCCTAAAAAGAAGATTGGTAAGGATTAGCCAAGTATACCTCTTGGATGCACAAACAAGAGTTCTTTGAAAATCTCCTTATTCTTTGGAAGATCTTGCTTTTCACTTAATTCTTGAAAGGGGCAGCAACTTTGTGAGGTGAGATGAAGATATCCTTGATGAAGGGAAAATGGTGTAGAGAGAATATAGAGAAATTTTGCTAGAGAGAGAGTGGAGATGATCGAATGCAAGAGTGGGATGGATCCCTCTTACACACACATATATAACATAATACATGTAGATCATTCATTGTAGTATATATCTATTTGTGAGGTGATAATTAGTGTAGCATTGAGACTTGTAGTGATTTGATGGAGGTATGGGCTTGGAGTGTAATTCTTATCTAATATGACATATCTAATAATTGTAATCATAGAAATCATACATACATTTTATGTCCAAAAATTTGCACACTATGTAAGTCACACAAGTATGAATGATGATAAATTTAAATAGAACACATCATAAATGTCATACACTATATATCACATAATTCATCAATTAAAGATTCACTTAACTATGATTGGGCATACATTAGTCACATTTTCTATATTAATTATTTAATCTTGTTATACATAACTTGTCTTTTTTTTTTCTTTTTCTTACCCGTACATGTTGAGTGCATCACGATCGAGCTCGATTTCCTCGGATAGCTATCCTGCAAGACTCTTAGACTTAAAGAAACATTAGATCATTTCTTTTTGATAAAACATAAAGCTTGCCATGTAGAGATCATTTATAATAAATCATTTAAAAAAATGATTTATGAATAAAAAATATGCTATGCAGTTTTTTCTGAAAACGGGGTGTTACAATATAACACACTGTGGAACGCACGGATACACTACTAGTTATATATAAGAGGAACAAGTTGGCAAAATTTACTAATTTGCCACTTTCCATCATAAAAATGTCATATCAATCCGATAATGTGTAAATAATTTCTTTTATTTTATCTTTTTAAGATTTGATTTTGGTTTTCTAAATAAATTTAATAATTTTAGATTACATGAATTTTTGATAAGCTATCAAATATTATAATAAAAAGAAAACAAAAAACATATATAATTTTTTATTAATGATACATTATAATAAATTAAAAGAGAGAAAAAAAAACAACGTTTTTGTATATGTATACTATACATATAATTAATTTTTTTAAATAATTATAAATTGTAAAAGATTTAACTTAAAAATTTATAAAGTATACGAATCTACGGAATATAAACTATTATAGAAATTCTTTTTTTCGTATTGACATACTCATGTTTTCTTTTTAAAACGACTTTTTTATGCAGTTCAATTGTATGTACCAAATTCACTCATACACAATTTACATATTTGGGACCAAAAGTGAAACCAAATTTAATTAAACGTGTTATGTTGGGACTAAATCTGCAATTTATTTTTTCCTTGGGATAAAAATACCAGTCTTTGGATTCTTAGGGACTGATTAAGAAACTTCATCTGCTGAAAACTTCTCATCCTATATTTTTTTTGTCAAACTCACAAAATATTTGAAAGTGCATGGTTGTTTTATTTAGACTTTGAGACCGATAATGACTAATGAGTGGCTAATTTAATATTTTCACAAAGCCTAATGCTTTTTTAACTAACTCATGTGGAACAGTGTTGTCCATAATCGATCAACAACAAGAATTGGTCAAACGCGTGATTAGGTCAATTAATTAAGGATAAAAAATTAAACAATTTAGTACTAATATCTTATTAAATTAACCTAATCTTGAATGCTTGACATGCTATAGTATTTATCACTCAAATGTATACATCATCTATTTCATTTTCAGCTATATAAATATAGCACAACCAATATTTCACAGTGAATATGGTCAATCCATATATCAGTTTGCAATTTAGCATGGCATCTTGAATCTGGCATTAAGGATGAAAACAAGAGAACTAGCAACTCAAAAGTTGTAAAAAAATTGGAAAGATAGTTGATTCTCGTTCAGACATTTTATCAATTAATGTACGATTTAATATGGTAGCAAGTGTTTTGAGTTATTCTTAAACGATTGGACTTGAGATCTAATACAAAACAAGTACTCTATGTTCGCAGTTATTCCCTTCCAAAATCAAATGCAAAATTTATTATTACAATTTTTATAATTTTCATATATCATCCACTTTATTGCAGTCAAACTAGAAAATATTATACAAACTATCAAAAAAGTATAATGTATCATGCCTAATTCATAACCATAAGTCACATTAATTTAATGGACTATATATATGTGTAGTTTATTTTTTATTTGGATAAAAAACACATGTGTTTGGACTTGTGTGGGGACTCTGAAATTTCCCCGCAGCTGAAAAATTCCCCACAAAGATAAGTGCTTTACATTTCATAATCATGGCTTGGCTTGAAAAATTAATTCTCCACAAAGATAAGTCCTTTACATTTCATAATCATGGCTTGGCTTGAAAAATTGTAAACAATTAAATTAAAGTTTCAGAATTTAGTGTTGTTAGCATTTCTCTAACAATCATACTATTTATGGGTACATATATTTATTGTTATTTTTCTTATATTTACCAATATATTCCGATATTTTCTCGATATTTATTAATATTCCAAAGATTTTTACCGATGTTACATATATTTCACCAATTTTGACCAATATTTCCTTGATATTTATTTTATGAATATCGATCACACTTATATAACATAAATGTCACACTCATACATATAACATAAAGGTATTAGTGTGAAGCGAAAAAAAAAATAATGATTTGCGATTGGACAAAAAATTAAAGTTTGAGATGCAATTGGATTAAGAGAAAAAGTTTGAGTTGCAAAGTGAAAAAATTTAATTCATTTGCCGGAAAAATGACCGGAAATTTTGCAATCGGCAAAACCACAGAAAGATTGGGTGACAATCTTAAAAAAAAAAACAGATTAGGTTGCAATTTTTAAAAAGTCGATAGTTGGGGTTGTTTTTTGTAATTTACCCTATTTTAAATCGATTTTAAATATATAATATATAAAATCAATCATTATTTAATTAAATTTAATATTCATATAAAATTTATCAAAGTGACATATGGAAATGTATGTGTATGGGCTCCAATGATTTTTCATTTTTAAGCGTTTCTATGATATATAGTATTAATTTATTGTAAATTGATATTAAAATGTAGAAATAAAAAAATATTAATATAGGTGTACCTAATAAATTACACATATAAAACATATCAAATAGAAAAAATTAGATTAAAATTATTATTGCAAATTAACCAACTTATTCATTTGAAATATACAAATATTTTATTTTATCTTTCTTATTTTATATGTATTTGTTGTCAAATTTTATTTATATTTATATTCTGATTAATTGAGGTGACATAAGAGATTGGATAGAGGTAATTTTTCTGGTTTTTCACAAATTAAAATTTCATCATTTTTAGTCCCTAATATATTGACTTATCAATCTTATAATTATTATTCATAATTTTTTAATTCAAAATTAATGTATAGATTAAATCCAATTTTGAATTGTTTCATTTAAATAGATAGCAAGAGAAATTTTCATGTATTTGATAAGCTGATATAATTTTTTATTTGATTTAGAATAAATGAGTTATATGTGGCGTTGAACCAAAAAAAATTATTAAAATACGTGTGTATTTATAGTTATAAATGTCAATAAAATATAAATTTATTTATCTCAATACTTAAATCATAATGTTTTTAATACATATAACTTATTTTTAGATAATAAATTTATTTTTTAAAATTTCACTACCCATGTAATGTTCTGACACAATTTTTGTTTTATTTGTTTGTTTAATCCATAGATTAATATATTACTTTATATATTTCAAATTTCTAATATTTTCGAATATAATTATTTATAATGGCATAAATTTAAAGTTAAAATACCTAGTTTTATACTAATACAAATTAAAAAAAGTATCAATATATTTTTGTTAAAATAATAATCATTACATTTTATATGTTATTATATTTTTTTAATACTTATATATATAACATATTGTGCAACGCACGAGTACACTACTAGTATCTTATTAAATTAACCTAATCTTGAATGCTTGACATGCTATAGTATTTATCATGCACTCAAATGTATACATCATCTATTTCATTTTCAGTTATATAAATATAGCACAACCAATATTTCAAGTTGTCATAAAATGGCAACTTCTTTTAAAAGCTTGTTGCAGGGTCTTCTCCTAATTGTTTTAGTTTTGTCCTCTCAGATTGCAGCTTCACATGATCAAATCAAACTAGTAAGCCATATTTATGTATTTTAATATATACTCATATATAACAATCTCATCAACATGTACACACAGTATCAAACTTTGCATAAATCTTGTTGCTCAAAACAAATTTAATTTTGACAGCTAAAAGCTTGGAGGTGGCTAGAATTGGAGGCGGTCATAGTAAGGACCCCGGGTGCTGCGTTTGGATTCGTGGTAGATTAGGATGCTGCTCCCGTCGCTTTGGCCCGGATCTCAATCATCACAATTAAATTTTCTGCAAAAGCTCTACCTAGCTAGCTAGTTACCAAATACCAAGTTGTTATTTGGCTTGCTTTTGTATTAGTTTGTTTTCTAATAATTTTCACTATTACTAATTTATACATATATAGAGGCATGTGTGATTGTGTAAACCGACGATATGATGCTGGATTAGATCAGGATTCAAAATAAAACCATATAAGCCCATAACTTAAACTTTAGTGGATCACTTTAATTTGTGCTTCCTTTAGACAGCTATACACATTTAAATGGACACGTGGAAGCCCAACACACATTGGATTTATCCAACACCTATGTCCGTCATCTTCTGCTTATTAAGGATGGAAACAAGAGAACTAGCAACTCAAAAGTTGTAAAAAAATTGGAAACATATATAGTTGATTCTCGTTCAGACATTTTATCAATTAATGTACGATTTAATATGGTAGCAAGTCGTGTTTTGAGTTATTCTTAAACGATTGGACTTGAGATCTAATAGAAAACAAGTACTCCATGTTCGCAGTTATTCCCTTCTAAAATCAACTTTACATATATATTCTGGGACCAAACTGCAACCAAATTTAATGGAATGTGACGACACATTAATTAATTGGACTATATATATATATGTGTAGTTTATTTTTTATTTGGGATAACAAAACACATGTGTTTGGACTTGTGTGGGGACTCTGACATTTCCCCGCAGCTGAAAAATTAATTCTCCACAAAGATAAGTGCTTTACATTTCATAATCATGGCTTGGCTTGAAAAATTAATTCTCCACAAAGATAAGTGCTTTACATTTCATAATCATGGCTTGGCTTAAAAAATTGTAAACAATTAAATTAAAATTTCAGAATTTAGTGTTGTTAGCATTTCTCTAACAATCATACTAATGTATCAATTGAAAAATAAATTAAAATTAAAATTAGTATATAAAACTTTGAATCGTTGTTTTATTAGTTACATGGTTGTCACTTGTCAGTCATGGATCGTTTCGATAAAATACTTAATCGAATGCAAAATTTATTATTACAATTTTTATAATTTTCATATATCATGCATCCACTTTATTGCAGTCAAACTAGAAAATATTATACAAACTATCAAAAAAGTATAATGTATCATGCCTAATTCATTATCATAAGTCATAAGCGCAGCCCTAAAGTGACTCATAAGTAAATAGAATTCATAATCAAGTCAACCACTTAATCAATCGCTGCAAATAAAATTTATAAACCCTAATTTCACATAAATATGATATAAAATTCTTCCACTTGTTAGAAAATTAAGACACATAAATTGCATGCTTTAATCACATAAATTTCTGTCAAATTTAATACAGATCCATCTCTCTCTCTCTCTCTCTCTCTCTCTCTCTCTCATCAATTATATTCCATATAAGTACACCACCATATTTTCACTTCTGATCATCAAACCTTAACAGAGATAGATATATGGCAGCATCTTCCAAAAGCTTGTTAGTTTTTTTCCTAATTGTTTTAATTTTTTTGTCTCAGATTGCAGCGTCATATCGTCCTATACGTAAGCCACATACATTTATTTATGATATATTCTCATAACAATCTCATCTAATATGTGATTTATATATCATTGCATAACTCTAGCTAGCTTGTTGATCCATTTTTTGACAGCAAGGAGTACGGACCCCGGGTGCTGCGTTTGGATTCGTGGTAGATTAGGATGCTGCTCCCGTCGCTTTGGCCCGGATCTTAATCATCACAATTAAATTTTCTGCAAAACCTCTACCTAGCTAGTTACCAAATACCAAGTTGTTATTTGGCTTGCTTTTGTATTAGTTTGTTTTCTAGTAATTTTCACTATTACTAATTTCTACATAGAGGCATGTGTGATTGTGTAAACCGACGATATGATGCTGGATTAGATCAGGATTCAAAATAAAACTATATGAAGATTCAAAGTCTAAATAATTTGGCAATGTGAAAACATAATACTATATTATAATAGTACCTTATGATCCAGGAAAGTACGCCCATCACCACAAACAAGTGAACTCGCAAGTTAAAAATTGTAATAACTAGTTTTGTACCAGTGCGATGTACGGGATTAAGTTTCCTAAAAAAAATTATTTGAAATTAGAAAAAAAAGTTATACAAATGTAATAGAACCAAATTAAATGAACACATATTTTAAATATTTAATTAATGGTGGTTAACTTTAGATATTGTAACTAAAAAAATATTGTAAATTTAAACTTAATTTATAATTATGAAAAACCAAATAATATATAAACAAAAGTAATGATAATTATATAAAATCAATTAAACATATAATATAAAAAAAATTAAACACTTCTTTATATTAAAACATTTGTGTTGATAAATGTTTCTTGCAAATATATCTTTATATATATATATATATATATATAACCTCAAAATTTGCCATATATAGTCGAATCAATGAAGATGAGTAGGTATCTTTATTAAATCTCACTTTTAATTAGATTGAAACTTAGTTATGGATTAATATTTCACATTTCTTCAATAATTCTTATATGAATTATCGATTATCTTTCTTCATATTTTTCTTTCAGATTATTTGTAAGAAATAAAATATGTATTCTTCTTCTATAACCATACAGTATCACCTCCAACCATTATTTAAATTTATTTCAAATAGTTGAAACATGTTGTATATTATTACTATTACTATTATTATTAAAGGTCAAACCAATTTAATAAATCTTCTAATATATAATATTTTTTTTATCGATTTGTTCGAAGCGAGTTGATATTATAATTTTGACTTGGAACTTTGATTTGTAAAAATATGTGATACTCTTTATATATATGTGTGTATATATATATATATATATATTTCAAATTATAAAGTAAGATATGAAATTTTAAACATAAATGAGATTTTGATGAAATGAGTGACTCTATAACAATAGGGATATTAGAAAGACTCATTATGGAAGTTCCAATCTATATTTAAAATATGTACATCAATATCACTATCCAACTTCAGATCGAAGGAAAAGTTTAAATATTTAATCAATAAATTAATATTTGTATCATACATATACTATAAATTAATATATATTCCTTTTCTCCCTAACTTTGTTAAATATATACATATATTTCATTTTCTCTCTCTCTTAAGGTCATTATGTATAGGATGTTTCATTTGTTTTAATTCTATTATCAATTTGCTAAGCCTTGAATTTTAAATATATATATCTTGTTAGATCATTATAAGTATTTAATAAATAGTTATTTATTGTAATTGATATTATTATATATATATATGTAGCAGATAGTTGTCATAAATGTATTATTATATCTTTAAAACAACAAAATTTGGTTTTAAAATATTAAAGATTTCCAACTTACTTACAAATAAGATGAATATGAATTTTACAAAAAAATTAGTACAAATCAAGTATATTATTCAAGATAAAGGAACAATATTTATATAAAAAATTCAAAACATGAAAAGTATAATAATTACATTCTTCTATATATGTAGAAAGAATATATCATCACTATTACTAATTATATAATAAGTTTTAAAATAAATCATCACTATTTTACTATGTAATCAATATCAGATAATTTGATAAATAAGTCGTTTAGGAATATCTATATCAAATACTATGAAATTTTTAAATAACAGAATTATTTAGTTTGCATCGATAAAATAAAATAATATTTTTATTAAACTGAAACATTAATAGCTAATGTCAATAATTTTGATATTTCCTAATTTATAATAGTTTTCATCTTTATATAGCTGCAGAAAATTAATGTGGCAATTGAATTCAATATAAAATGGATAACATTATATTTTTTCCATATATATCAAAAAGGCTTTTGGCTATATTACTTTTATTTGGTAATTTTCTTATTTATATATATATATATAAATTAGATGTGTGATTTGGAGATACGTAACAATTAAGAAATTTAAAAGCATCATATCATTTCTTTTATATTTTTAAAATTAGGATCATATATTCTAATATTACTTGAAAAATATGGATATTTGATATGATTACATGGAAAATCTTATTTTATAGATTACTAACTTATCTCATTATATATACATACACACACATATATATAGTCGGACTTTTAAATAATCATGAAATTCTAAAGAATCATGAAATTGGTCTTGTTAGTTCATGATCAGATCTTGTAAATTTCATCTTTAAGATAATCTAAAAATTTATTTAAATTGAAAGGTGTATCTATATATAACGTCAATAAATTTTTCCTTACCTAAATAATAATGTTTGACTTTCCCTAGAAAATATAATGTAATGAATATATACTTAATATATATACATATTAAATAAATATATATACAAAATTTACATAAATAGAAAGTGGTTTTAGGCGAAAAAATTTTTACTTTCTTTTTTCGGCAATATTTTTATTTATATATATATATATAAAGATATAAGAGACATATTTCATTCTCGTTCAGACATTTCATCAAACAGTTGAACTATTTAATGTATAATCAATGTACAATTTAATATGCCAGCAGGTGGTCTTGGACTTGATCTTTTTGACCCGGCTAGATTGCATCGCATTGGTTGATGGTACATGATGTACCCAATTGTTCCCTTCCAAAATCAACTTTACATATTTTGGGACCAAAATTTAATCGAATCATGTGACACATTGGAATAAATCTACAATTTAGAATCCAATATAAGACAAGTTCGATTCTGGAATCCAATAAAACGTGGGTTGAGAGTGATTTGGAATCCGATAGAACGCGGGTTGAGAGAGTGTTTTCGATTCGTTTGGTTCTGGAATCCAATATAAGGCAAGTTCGATTCTGGAATCCAATAAAACGTGGGTTGAGAGTGATTTTGGAATTCGATAGAACGCGGTTGAGAGAGTGTTTTCGGAATCGGTTCTGGAATCCTCGGCTTGGTTCTGGAATCCAATATAACGCAAGTTTGATTTTGGAATTCAATAAAACACGGGTTGAGAGTGATTTTGGAATCCGATAGAACGCGGGTTGAGAGAGTGTTTTCGGAATCGGTTCTAGAATCCTTGGTTTGGTTCTGGAATCCAATATAAGGCAAGTTCGATTCTGGAATCCAATAAAACGTGGGTTGAGAGTGATTTTAGAATCCGATAGAACGCTGGTTGAGAGAGCGTTTTCGGAATCGGTTCTGGAATCCTCGGTTTGGTTTTGGAATCCAATATAACGCAAGTTCGATTCTGGAATCCAATAAAACGCGGGTTGAGAGTGATTTTGGATTCCGATAGAACGTGGGAGAGAGTGTTTTCGGAATCGGTTCTGGAATCCTCGGTTTGGTTCTGGAATCCAATAAAACGCGAGAATGATTTTGGAATCCAATAGAACGTGGGTGTAGAGAGTGTTTTCGCAATCGGTTCTGGAATCCTTGGTTTGGTTCTGAAATCCAATATAACGCAAGTTCGATTCTGGAATCCAATAAAATGCGGGTTGAGAGTGATTTTGGAATCCGATAGAACGTGGGTTGAGAGAGTGTTTTCGGAATCGGTTCTGGAATCCTCGGTTTGGCTCTGGAATCCAATATAAGGAAAGTTCGATTCTGGAATCCAATAAAACGCGGGTTGAGAGTGATTTTGAATTCGATAGAACGCGGGTTGAGGGTGATTCCAAAATCAGTTCTAAAATGTGGGTTGAGTGATTTTGGAAACCAATAGAAAACATGTTCAGAGTGATTTCGAATCTGATAGAAGGGTTAACTTCAATATGAATCAGATAAAAAAATGTTATGGTTGATTTTTATTTTTTTAATCATAGATTTCTATCTATATTTGTGGATGAAAGTATTACTTTTGCGATATAGATTCAAACACTCAGATATAGGAAATCTTCGTAGTTGAAAAATAGGATAATTAATATTGTTTGTTAATTTGTTTTTGTTTAATCATACGATCTTTATTTAGTTTAAAAATAACAAAGAAAATTAATAATATATCTTTTACGAGATATGTACTTTCTTTTCAGTTTAAATAAACATAAAAATATAATTACATACTGCATAAAAAAATCTAAAAAATGTGAACAAAATAAAACATACTCCATTATTTTCCTATTCAAATACAGTGGTCATAAAATTCTGCAAAATATAAACAAATAAAATATATCGGTTCCCTATTCAAATACAATTGTCATCAAGCTTCTTATATGTTTTTTGAATTACATTAACTTTTATGAATAAACATTAAGATTGTCATAATATAACATTTTTTTAAATGAGTTACGATGAGTACTTTTACATTATTTAACAATTGCAATGTAATATTTTATTACCAAACTCAATTAAAATTATACATTATTTATAATATGTTTGATTTAAACATATCTAAATTGTTATTTTTAAAAAAAATATATAAAATGTTAGATACAATAAGATATCCAAATTTTCTTATATTTTTACAAGATGCTCACAAGTTTGGCAAAATATGATATTTTAAAAAAACAACATTATTTCATGAATATTACAAATATGCATTGAAATCACAAAATTAATGAAAATTAGAACTATTAATGAATTTTAATATTAATAGAAACTTTATTATATCATATCAGTGCATCGCACGGGTGACAGACTAGTTATATATAAGAGGAACAAGTTGGCAAAATTTACTAATTTGCCACTTTCCCTCATAAAAATGTCATATCAATCCGATAATGTGTAAATAATTTCTTTTATTTTATATTTTTAAGATTTGATTTTGGTTTTCTAAATAAATTTAATAATTTTAGATTACATGAATTTTTGATAAACTATCAAATATTATAATAAAAATAAAACAAAAAACATATATAATTTTTGATTAATGATACATTATAATAAATTAAAAGAGAGAAAAAAAACAACGTTTTTGTATATGTATACTATACATATAATTAATTTTTTTAAAATAATTATAAATTGTAAAAGATTTAACTTAAAAGTTTATAAAGTATACGAATCTACGGAATATAAACTATTATAAAAATTCTTTTTTTCGTATTGACATACTCATGTTTTCTTTTTAAAATGACTTTTTAATGCAGTTCAATTGTATGTACCAAATTCTCTCATACACAATTTACATATTTGGGACCAAAAGTGAAACCAAATTTAATTAAACGTGTTATGTTGGGACTAAATCTCCATTTATTTTTTCCTTGGGATAAAAATACCAGTCTTTGGATTCTTAGGGACTGATTAAGAAACTTCATCTGCTGAAAACTTCTCCTCCTATATTTTTTTTGTCAAACTCACAAAATATTTGAAAGTGCATGGTTGTTTTATTCAGACTTTGAGATCGATAATGACTAATGAGTGGCTAATTTAATATTTTCACAAAGCAAGCTTAATGCTTTTTTTTTTACTAACTTATGTGGAACAATGTTGTCCATAATCGATCAAACGCGTGATTAGGTCAATTAATTTAGGATAATAAATTAAACAATTTAGTACTAATATCTTATTAAATTAACCTAATCTTGAATGCTTGACATGCTATAGTATTTACACAAATACTCATATGCAACCGTCTCACATGCGACGGCACTCGCGCACGGTCGACCGTGTCCCAGGACACGATCGTGCGCGAGTGTAGTGTATAAGTATGTATTTTTCAATAATAAGTATGTGATTTTTCACTATAAGTATGTGATTTTTTTTTCTCGCCTACGACCGTGCCCTGGGACAGACCGTGCCTCATGTGAGCAATCTGTGGCGCACGGTCAGGTCTCAGGGCACGGTCGAGATAAGTATGTGATTTTTGTCTATAAATATGTCTTTTAGTGCTATAAGTATGTGTTTCGGCGCACGGTCGACCGTGTCCTAGCACACGACCGTGCGCCAGTGCCGTCGCACATGAGACGGTCTCACAGGAGTCCAACTCTAGTATTTATCACTCAAATGTATACATCATCTATTTCATTTTCAGCTATATAAATATAGCACAACCAATATTTCACAGTGAATATGGTCAATCCATATATCAGTTTGCAATTTAGCATGGCATCTTGAATCTGGCATTGTCGGTATAGTACATTAATTATCCACTAATTAATTTCTTTCACTTAATTTTTTTAATTAATTACAACTTTAATCTGTATTTTTGGTACCAAACTATTAATATTTATTATCTTAAAAGGAATAAATACCCTAGCTGCATATATATCTTTAAATTTGTATTATATTGTGCTAATATAACTAAAATACTGAAACCTAAAGTTAGATACTGTTACAAGATATAAATATTAATACAATTATCATTTCAAATTTCATTATGGAAGAAGTGAGCACCTAGATACACCTATGCCCATCATCTTCTGCTTATTAAGGATGAAAACAAGAGAAGTAGCAACTCAAAAGTTGTAAAAAAATTGGAAACATAGTTGATTCATTCTCGTTCAGACATTTTATCAAACAGTGGGAAGTTGACGTGTAATGTACGATTTAATATGGTAGCAAGTGTTTTGAGTTATTCTTAAACGATTGGACTTGAGATCTAATAGAAAACAAGTACTCCATGTTCGCAGTAAAATCAACTTTACATATTTTGCAGGGACCAAACTGCAACGAAATTTAATGGAATGTGACGACACATTAATTGGACTATATATATATATGTGTGTGGGGTTTATTTTTTATCTATATATATATATAAAGAAAACCTTCAATAAAAAAAACAATAACTAATTTTTCCTCCTAAATTTAGATACTATAAATGGAAAAAAGTTGGTTACAAGTATTAAAAAAATTCAAAAATAAATAGGTTTAAAATTTCAAGAATTGTGGGATCCTCTAGGTTGGGCTATAGTCTATTGGTAGATTACTGATTATGTAGGTTTTTTGATATTTTATATAAATCACAATCTTTAAATTAAATCATTTTTTTATTAAATTTTTGTTTTAATATATGAATATCATATTTATCATTTTTGTATCTATAATTTAATTGTTCAAGATTTCAAATTAAGTGATTTATTCATTTATAATTTATGTTTAATATATGATTGATCAGTTTTATCGTTTTTATTATAATTTGTTTATTGTAATCTTTTATTTTTTATTTTAATTTTTATGAAATTACAAGACAATTTTAGGGAGGTAGGTTTTTTTAACAAACATAATTTCAAATTAAATAATTTATTCATCTAAAATTTGTTGTTAATGCATGATAGATCAAATTTATCATTTTTTATGAATTCTAATTTGTTAATTTACATTGCATTGTAAAAAATAACAGTATATAAATTTGATATTTAAATTTTTGTGCATAATTATATTTAACACAAATAGAGATACAAAAACAAATGACTAAATTAGACTAAGATTAGGAAATTAAAAAAAATTAATTTTTTAAATACAAAGTTTTAGACTTTTGGAGAAATTAATTATAATGAAAAACATTTTTACATAATTGTTTGGTTTATTTGTCAATTTAAGTGGGTTCAATATTCAGTTATCTATGTTATTTGAATATATATATATAACAATATATTTAGGTATTTATATCTTTTCTTTAATTAGCTATAAATAATTAAGTTATTGGTTATAGTTAGACTGAAATTTTCAAATAAATTTATAATTATGAACGTCAGGAAACATGCAACTTTGTCAATAAAATTAATCACTTATTAAGTATGGATCAAAAAATACAATAATATATTTATCATGACACTTATGTCTAACTATATTGTAAACTGCAACATGCATAACACATCTTTAGGAGTTAAAATGTTTTCTTTAATATCAATTATCGTTTAACATCCATGACACAATAAATGTTTCTCATCACCAAATTTAATTTGTTTTATTTACAAAATTGATTAGTGTATAAAATTGGTGTCATTTTTTAACAACTTCATATTTTAAATATAGATTTTATAATTCATTATTCAACAAAAATATAAATTTATATATTATTGTTTGCATTTTAAAAACATATATAGTACCCCTAATATTTAAAATGAGAAACAGTAGGGATAAAATGTCTAAATTCTTATTGATATATAATTTAGGTTACGATAATACTATCACATTATATTATTAAAAAATTTAAAATTAATAAATTAAATACAAACTGTACATCGCACGGGTATAATTCTAGTTTGGGATAAAAAAACACGTGTTTGGACTTGTGTGGGGACTCTGAAATTTCCCCGCAGCTGAAAAATTCTCCACAAAGATAAGTGCTTTACATTTCATAATCATGGCTTGGCTTGAAAAATTAATTCTCCACAAAGATAAGTTCTTTACATTTCATAATCATGGCTTGGCTTGAAAAATTAATTCTCCACAAATATAAGTGCTTTACATTTCATAATCATGGCTTGGCTTGAAAAATTAATTCTCCACAAATATAAGTGCTTTACATTTCATAATCATGGCTTGGCTTGAAAAATTGTAAACAATTAAATTAAAATTTCAGAATTTAGTGTTGTTAGCATTTCTCTAACAATCATACTAATGTATCAATTGAAAAATTAAATAAAATTAAAATTAGTATATAAAATTTTGAATCGTTGTTTTATTACTTACATGGTTGTCACTTGTCAGTCATGGATCGTTTCGATAAAATACTTAATCAAATGCAAAATTTATTATTACAATTTTTATAATTTTCATATATCATCCACTTTATTGCAGTCAAACTAGAAAATATTATACAAACTATCAAAAAAGTATAATGTATCATGCGTAATTCATAATCATAAGTCATAAGCGCAGCCCTAAAGTGACTCATAAGTAAATAGAATTCATAATCAAGTCAACCACTTAATCAATCGCTGCAAATAAAATTCATAAGTGCAACCCTAATTTCACATAAATATGATATCATAAAATTCTTCCACTTGTGAGAAAATTAAAACACATAAATTGCATGCTTTAGTCACATAAATTTCTGTCAAATTTAATACAGATCCATCTCTCTCTCATCAATTATATCCCATATAAGTACACCACCATATTTTCACTTCTCATCAAACCTTATTAAGAGATAGATATATGGCAGCTTCTTCCAAAAGCTTGTTAGTTTTTTTCCTAATTGTTTTAATTTTTTTCTCTCAGATTGCAGCTTCATATGCTCAATGTAAGCCACATACATTTATTTATATATGATATATTCTCATAACAATCTCATCTAATATATGAAGTACTCATTTAATATCATTGCATAACTCTAGCTAGCTTGTTGCTCCATTTTTTGACAGCAGGGGGTTTCCGCTATACCGGCTGGTGCGGCGTATGGATCCCTGGTAGGGTAGGATATTGCTCCCGTCACTTTGGCCCGGATCTTAATCATCACAATTAAATTTTCTGCAAAACCTCTACCTAGCTAGTTACCAAATACCAAGTTGTTATTTGGCTTGCTTTTGTATTAGTTTGTTTTATAGTAATTTTCACTATTACTAATTTCTACATAGAGGCATGTGTGATTTTGTAAACCGACGATATGATGCTGGATTAGATCAGGATTCAAAATAAAACTATATGAAGATTCAAAGTCTAATTAACTTGGCAATGTGATAACATAATACTATATTATGATAGTACCTTATGATCCAGGAAAGTACGCCCATCACGACAAACAAGTGAACTCGCAAGTTAAAAATTGTAATAACTAGTTTTGTACCCGTGCGATGTACGAGATTAAATTTTCCTAAAAAAAATTATTTGAAATTAGAAAAAAAAGTTATACAAATGTAATAGAACCAAATTAAATGAACACATATTTTAAATATTTAATTAATGGTGGTAAACTTTAGATATTGTAACTAAAAAAATATTGTAAATTTAAACTTAATTTATAATTATGAAAAACCAAATAATATATAAACAAAAGTAATGATAATTATGTAAAATCAATTAAACATATAATATAAAAAAAATTAAACACTTCTTTATATTAAAACATTTGTGTTGATAAATGTTTCTTGCAAATATATCTTATATATATATTGAAAGTCCTACGTGGATCTGCAAAAACAAAAACAAAAATATCCCAATCAAAGTACACGGTGTTGTCAGCGGTGTCGACAACACCAGCGTAAAACACAGCGGAAAAATGGATCGAAATTAAAGTTGCAGAACACAAACGATTTATCCACGAGTATACAAATACTCGTGGAATGTCTTCAGAGCGAAAACTCCTTTATTGATTTTGTGTATGTGTACAAAGGAGAAAGAAAGATCTCTAAAAGAGATTCTTTCGAACAAATGACTCAATACGTCCTATGAAATGAATATGAAACCTAGGGACGTATATAAAAACTCTCAGTTGACCACTCCGAAGAACACCTATACTAAAAGTCAAGAGTATGCAAACTTTATGACACACAAGAAAACGATGTTGCCTATCGGTGTGAACAACACAACCCTTGACACCAGTGTACTGCGTATACTAGACTGCTTTTGCTCTCGATTCTGTACATCCTTGATCTTCAGCAGCTTCACCTATTTATAGACCTTGAAGTACACTTGGTGTAGACTCCACTTCCCATGATCTTGGAGTGCTCCATGACCTCCATAACTCCATAACTTGCGTACATGATGGATGGGAAAGTGGAGTGGACTTGTTCTTGACTTCTTCATCTCACTTGACTTCTTCAACTCGATCTTCTTGATCTCCAACTTGACTTGTTCAAGTGTGAATCTTGTTCTCTCAACTCCACGTTCTTCAAGGCACGATCTCATTCTCATAAGTCACGTTTTGACTTCTTATTTCTCTTGTATTTATATCTCTTTGAATCCTATCAAAACACATTAACAACTCCCTAAAACTTAGGTGAGTTTGTTAGTGAAAGGAGATTCGAAAATAAATAACACGTGAGATTTTAACAAGTCAAATCTAAGTAAGAGAATCAAATCCTTTTCCAAATCTTTTCAAATAAACATATCCAATAAAATCTAATTAAAATCTAATTTTTGATTTTAGGATAAACTTGAAAAAGGAAAATTATTATTGTTGGAAAATCCAACACTAACATATATATATATATATAACCTCAAAATTTGCCATATATAGTCGAATCAATGAAGATGAGTAGGTATCTTTATTAAATCTCACTTTTAATTAGATTGAAACTTAGTTATGGATTAATATTTCACATTTCTTCAATAATTCTTATATGAATTATCGATTATCTTTCTTCATATTTTTCTTTCAGATTATTTGTAAGAAATAAAATATGTATTCTTCTTCTATAACCATACAGTATCACCTCCAACCATTATTTAAATTTATTCCAAATAGTTGAAACATGTTGTATATTATTACTATTACTATTATTATTAAAGGTCAAACCAATTTAATAAATCTTCTAATATATAAAATATTTTTTTTATCGATTTGTTCGAAGCAAGTTGATATTATAATTTTGACTTGGAACTTTGATTTGTAAAAATATATGATACTCTTTATATATATATATATATATTCAAATTATAAAGTAAGATATGAAATTTTAAACATAAATGAGATTTTGATGAAATGAGTGACTCTATAACAATAGGGATATTAGAAAGACTCATTATGGAAGTTCCAATCTATATTTAAAATATGTACATCAATATCACTATCTAACTTCAGATTGAAGGAAAAGTTTGAATATTTAATCAATAAATTAATATCTGTATCATACATATACTATAAATTAATATATATTCATTTTCTCCCTAACTTTGTTAAATATATACATATATTTCATTTTCTCTCTCTCTTAAGGTCATTATGTATAGGATGTTTCATTTGTTTTAATTCTATTATCAATTTGCTAAGCCTTGAATTTTAAATATATATATATCTTGTTAGATCATTATAAGTATTTGATAAATAGTTATTTATTGTAATTGATATTATTAGATATATATGTAGCAGATAGTTGTCATAAATGTATTATTATATCTTTAAAACAACAAAATTTGGTTTTAAAATATTAAAGATTTCCAACTTACTTACAAATAAGATGAATATGAATTTTACAAAAAAATTAGTACAAATCAAGTATATTATTCAAGATAAAGGAACAATATTTATATAAAAAATTCAAAACATGAAAAGTATAATCATTACATTCTTCTATATATGTAGAAAGAATAAATCAACTAATGAGATTGTCAATCTCAAAAAACTAATAAATTACATGACAAAAATCTCAAAAAAAAAACAAAAACAAATTATAAGATTTATTTTCAGTAGTTTCTGGACAAAAAAAGTAAGAAAGAAACAAATCCACCTTGTAGTGTATGTATCTCTAATCTTCAAAATCTTTACCACTTTTTTAGATAGAAGTTGTCAATCCAATTTCTTCACTGAATTTCTGCAGTGTATAAATCTCTAATCTTCAAAATTTTAACCACTCTTTTAGATAGAAATTTTTGATCCAATTTATTCATTGAATTTCTGCATAAGAAAGAAAAAAAACCATAATTTGTAGGAAGAATAATTCATATACAATATCAATAAATAAAACATTCATCTCCAAATTAAACATGAATATAACAATAAAAACTTAAATCAGAAGCGATTGATAAAATCAAACAATTATATTTCATCCATCCAAACAATAAAGTATATGAAATGAACCTCATACCAAATAAAATAAAAACCAAAAAAGAAAGCAAAAATAACATAATCCATGAGTAAACGAAAACAAAATGATTGTAATGCAAAATTTGAGAAATTGTGAAAAGAAAGTGTGAGTCAATTCTAAGTTTATTGTCTCGTATTTATAGGTGTATGATATGTTTATTAGATATAAAATTAGTGCATATTAAGTAGCATAATTGTAGTCATTTCCTAATTTATAGATTTTATTTTCCTAATACATTGGTTGCAAATAAAATATTCACTTATTTACTTCTTTTTTATGAAATAAAACCACATCATAGAAATCAGAGTTAGTCTCCTGTGCACCAGTTGCACGGATCTGTGATCCGTGCAACTGGTCCGCGCGCGGGCTGGGCCGGCCCGTGCCTCTTTACTTATTTCGCGTGTTTTGGTCGTTACTCTCACGTTATGTTAGGGTTACTTTCGCGTTATGTTAGGGTTACCTTCGCGTTATGTTAATGTGACCCCATATCCAGATTTCATACCCTTAGTTTAAAACCACTAAACTAAAATCTTAATCATACCCTCATGTTATGTTAGAGTTACCCTCATGTTATGTTAGAGTTACCTTCATGTTATGTTAGTGTTACCCTCGTGAGGGTAACACGGGTAACACTAACATAACATGAGGGTAACTCTAACATAACATGAGGGTAACCCTAACATAACATGAGGGTATGACTGCTTGAGCGAATCTTGGTGGGTTTGAGCGCCTAGTAGGGTAACACGGGTAACCCTAACATAACATGAGAGTAACCCTAACATAACATGAGGGTAACCCTAACATAACATGAGGGTATGACTGCCTGAGCGAATCTTGGTAGGTTTGAGCGCACCCACCAGGCGCGTGGGGGCGCGTGAGAGCGCGTGGGGGCGCGTAAAAACGCGCGTCAGAGGTGCGTGGGGCGGGTCGACCCGGGTGCATGGATCCTAGATCCATGCACCAGTTGCATAAAATATTTTGCCTAGAAATCAACAAATTCAATTATAAAGCATGTAATACATTATAAATTATCATTTACGTTAAATATTGTTTATTGTATTGTTTTTTTATTTTAAAAAATAGCTAAAGCTGGTCATATATGTGTGTATAATAAAGATGGAGATTTATCAAAATCTTATTTGTTTTTTCATATGTCAATATTCCATTTAATATTGGAATTCTTATTCATGTATATTAATGTGAAATCAATTAATTTGTTATTACCATATTTGATTGAATGGGTTAAAATTGTGCATATTTCAATATCATCAACATCTATTATGTTTTAAAAAGATATTACTAATTATATAATAAGTTTTAAAATAAATCATCACTATTTTAATATGTAATCAATATCAGATAATTTGATAAATAAGTCGTTTAGGAATATCTATATCAAATACTATGGAATGTTTAAATAAAAGAATTATTTAGTTTGCATCTATAAAATAAAATAATATTTTTATTAAACTGAAACATTAATAGCTAATGTCAATAATTTTGGTATTTCCTAATTTATAATAGTTTTCATCTTTATATAGCTGCAGAAAATTAATGTGGCAATTGACTTCAATATAAAATGGATAACATTATATTTTTTCCATATATATCAAAATGGCTTTTGGCTATATTACTTTTTTATTTGGTAATTTTCTTATTTATGTATATAAATTAGATGTGTGATTTGGAGATACGTAACAATTAAGAAATTTAAAAGCATCATATCATTTCTTTTCTATTTTTAAAATTAGGATCATATATTCTAATATTACTTGAAAAATATGGATATTTGATATGATTACATGGAAAATCTTATTTTATAGATTACTAACTTATCTCATTATATATACATACACACACATATATATATATAGTCTGACTTTTAAATAATCATGAAATTCTAAAGAATCACGAAATTGGACTTGTTAGTTCATGATCAGATCTTGTAAATTTCATCTTTAAGATAATCTAAAAATTTATTTAAATTGAAAGGTGTATCCATATATAACGTCAATAAATTTTTCCTTACCTAAATAATCATGTTTGACTTTCCCTATAAAATATAATGTAATGAATATATACTTAATATATATACATATAAAATAAATATATATACAAAATTTACATAAATAGAAAGTGGTTTTAGGCGGAAAAATTTTTACTTTCTTTTTTCGACAATATTATATATATATATATATATATATAAAGATATAAGAGACATATTTCATTCTCGTTCAGACATTTCATCAAACAGTTGAACTATTTAATGTATAATCAATGTACAATTTAATATGCCAGCAGGTGGTCTGGGACTTGATCTTTTTGACCCGGCTAGATTGCATCGCATTGGTTGATGGTACATGATGTACCCAATTGTTCCCTTCCAAAATCAACTTTACATATTTTGGGACCAAAATTTAATCGAATCATGTGACACATTGGACTAAATCTACAATTTATTCTTTTATTTCCCTGCTGAAATTTAGTCCATATCCCTTCTCTTTTTCAAGCCCACGAAAGTCAAATGGTGAAAAACACCTAAATAAAAGGGGTTTTAAATAGATTTAGTTTAGTCCCCAAAGATAGATCGTTTATATTAACATTTGTCCATCACTCGTGCTAATGTGTATATAATATAGCAAAAGTTAAAATTCAGGGGGTAAAACTTTGAATTTTTATTTTATTAGCTACATGATTATTTATCGAACAATAGTTGGTGGGCTGTTTTTATGCACTTAGATCATAGAGTTTTATAGTTGAGCAAATGTCGTCCATAATTAAAATTAAGGATGGAGTTATGCATCCCTTATACCTTACATAACACACTCGAAAAACATATTTTTATATCTATCATTTGTTATGAAAATAGGTGCGCTGAGTAAGTTAATTATGCAACTCATATAGCAGTTATACGAAGATGCGTGCTAATTAAATTATTAACAAAACAAGATTCGATATCTATAGCCAAAAAAATTCAATAACATAAGTAAATTACAAATATATTTGTACTAGTATATTTCAGGACCAATATATGTTCGATCGTGACTTGAGTATGTTAAAGGAGCCTCAGCATCTTGCGAATATGAATTCCCATGAAATAAGATATGCAACATTAGTTCATTCTCTTTCAGAGATTATATCAAACACTTGGCGACCCATTCTCTGCATAGATGAAAGAAGTTAAGAGAGAGGAATCATACCGACGATTCACTGTAGTCGTTTTTGTAGTTTGACAATCTGAAGTTGATCTTGTTCATTTTTGCCGCAACGTCTTTCATGGTAGGCCTCTCGCCTGGCGAATCTGCCGTGCATCCTAGAGCTACTTCAATGGTTGATATCAAGCAGCTTTCAAATCTTGCTCTACTGCTTTCATCATGCTTGTTGAGTAGCTTATCATCAACAATGTTCATCACTGAATCGGGGAAGGATTGAGAGACCCATCTTTTCATGCTTAGCTCTCCTGAAAACATCTCGTCTGTTGGCCTTTTTCTTGAAAGCATTTCCATCAACAATATCCCGAAGCTATACACATCCACCATCGTTGAAATCAACCCGCTCGACCCATACTCTGCAAGCTCGAACATGTTGGCTAATTGATTCAATGAAGTTGAGATAACATGTTAGATTGGCTTGTGTAAAAGATTCTTACCAGGTGCCATGTAGCCGATAGTGCCCAGAGTTCTGGTTTGTTGCATCCTCTGTTCTTCAGTCAACAGCTTTGCAATCCCAAAATCACCAACGTGGGCAACCATGTCTTCATCTAGAAGGATGTTGCTGGGCTTTAAGTCGCAATGTGCAATGGGGAAGAGAGAGCCTTCATGTAAGTACTCTAATGCAGACGCGACGTCGATCATTATTCTCAGTCTTTGGAAAATGTTTAGAGAACCATCTGTAGAGTAGAGCCATCTTTCAAGGTTGCCATTGGGCATGTATGCCATCACCAAGGCCTTAAAATCACGATTGGTGCATGAAGTGATAACCTTGACGAGGTTTCTATGGCGCATGCTATGCATCATTTGGCATTCAATGTCGAAGCTCTTGGGTGCACCCTCGACGTCTTGATTGAAAACCTTAATGGCAACAACCATGGCGTTAGAAAAATAGCCCTTGTATACTGAGCCATAGCCACCTCTTCCAATCAGGTTTTCTTCATCAAGGTTGCTCGTGGCAGAGAGAACGTCTTGATATGGTATCTTCTGATGCATTTGCCCAGCAGGAAACACAGGAAACGATGGTGAAGATGACTTTACACGACGATTTCTCAGAACCAAGATGAGGATAAGGGCTACAAGAAAAACTGAAGCTATAGGTGGTAGTATGTATTTTAAAAGTTTCGTATTGCTCGAAGATCTGGGGTTATTGTTTTTGCAGGCCTCCAATTGAAATCGAGGTGCTCCACATAAGCCTTCATTACCTACGAAAAACTCAGGGGAGAAGTTGACAAAAGGCCCTCCATCTGGAATTTGGCCACTAAGCTCATTGAATGAGACATTGAAGTATGTAAGAAGTGCAAGTTCCTCCAATGTCTTGGGAATGATACCAGAGAAATTGTTCTGGGACAAGTCCAAGTACTGCAATTCTGTCAAATCCGCAAGAGATTCATTAATCGGGCCGCTCAGATTGTTATTTGACAATGACAAATGTACTAGACTCTGAAGCCTTGAAACAGAACTTGGGATTTCTCCTGAGATGTGATTTCCTGAAAGATCCAACTCTCTCAGGCTCTGCATATTGCCAATATCTGGAGACAATGAACCATCAAGGATATTGTTAGAGAAGTTGGCCTTTTCAATCCCTTCATGGGACCAAAAGGCTGATGGAATGCTGGAATTGAATGCATTGTCAGCCAAGTTGATCTCTCTCAGCATTGACAGGTTCCTTAAACACTCTGGAATCTGTCCAAAGAAACCATTCTCCCTTATATCTACGTAATAAAGACTTTTCAGCTGGCATAAGACATTGAAAACCTCGCCCTCCCACTTATTTCCATAGAGATCCAGCTTCTGCAAGTTTGTTAAAGATCCCAATGCCCCTGGAATTTCTCCAGTGAAGTCATTGTACCCAAGGTCTAACCCCTGCAGGTTGCTTAAGTTCCCGATTTCATCGGGTAGTGGACTCATGATCCTACAGGACTGGGCTGTGAATCTTTGAAGAGACGAAGATAGATTCAACGAGCCCAACGCTCTTGGGAGGACCCCGGTTATGGGATTAAACTCTATATTTATAGCTTCCAGAGACTGGCAATTTGCCAAGGAAGAGAGGAAGTCTTGCTCAGGATCAGACAGATTATTTGTGAGCTGATTGTATCCCAAGCTTAGCCTTTGGAGTTGGGTTAGATTGCCAAGATTTATAGGCATAATTCCAGAGAATGAGTTATTAGAAAGGTCAAGAATTTGGAGCCTGGAAAGATTCGAAACAGAATCAGGAATCTTTCCACGGAAATTATTCCTGTCAAGAAAGAGATATTCAACGAGTGGAAGGCCCCTGCCTAGAGATTCTGGAAGAACACCTGATAGATTGTTTGCTTCGAGAGAAAGAACTCGTAAACTCGAAAGATTAAACAGAGATTCTGGGACTTCACCACTTAGCCTGTTATTATCAAAAGCAAACCAGTTTAATCTGGACAGTCTTCCCTGTCCGATTTCAGGAGGAATTGGTCCATAAAAACCGTTGTCCACAGCATCAAACACCTCCAAATTCGACATGTTTGCGATCGAGGAAGGGATAGTGCCCGTGAAGTTATTGCGGCCTATGCCAACATTCTGGATCGCTGATAAGTTCCAGAATTCGGTTGGTATTTCTCCAGTGAATGTGTTGACCGCCAGAGAGATGGTTTTGAGAGAGTGACAATGCGTTAGAGAAGAAAGGATGTTTCCTCCGAATTGATTGTAGTGAAGCTCCAAGTTTTCGAGATTTGTTGCAAGCTGATTGCAAAGTTGATAAGGAAAGGTGCCATGCATTTGGTTGGATCCAAGTTGAATTGTTCGCAATGAAGATATATTGAAGATTGTGGAGGGTACTTCACCTGACACAAATGCAAGTAACAGAGGTATTTAGTCTTGCCTGATTCTTGATTTTCGTGATACTTTGAAAAACAAAATATCATTGAGTATCAAATTACACCCAGCATATGTTCTTTTCGTGCTCTCTTTTGGTTGATAAACTTGTAAATATTAGATTTTATTGTTAGCCTGGTTTTTTTCTTTCATCACCATACTACAACGACAGCCTGATTAACTAGTATTGTCTGAGCTATTCTACCTTAAAAAAACTGGTGGAGTTTCCATGAACTTTTGGATTTTAGGCCACTTATATGACGTGTCATAATCTTGATGAGTTGGAAAACTACTTGGATTTTTCTCTCTTTTAAACAAACATGAAGACACACAAGCAAAACAAAGAAGGAACCTACCAAAGCTAATAATACAAATAAAATATACTACCTTTTAGAAACTATGAAAGCTACTAGTATTGGACCCTTGACCATATATCCGGATAAGATTGATGACAATTCAAGCCTCAATTAGTTACCAATAAGTAGGAAAAAGGGATATAATTCACATAATAAACTTCACGAATAAATGAGGAAGACATGATAATCATGGTTGAACATACATACATACCTGTGAGTAGATTACTACTCAAAGAGAGTTGTCGAAGCTGAGACAAGCTTCCAAAACCTGCTGGAATAGTTCCAGTGAGATTATTACCGGACAAATCGAATGTCCTGAGCTCAACACATCCAGCTAGACTTGTCGGAATATCACCACTTAACTGATTGGTTGAAAGGTATAATCCCTCCAGGTTTCTCAAACTCCCGATTTCGACAGGTATTGGGCCTGTCATACTGTTATTGCTCAGGTCCAAGAATGTCAGAAATGAGAGGTTTCCGATTTCCCTGGAAATGCTTCCTTCTAAACCCATACTCGAAAGATTCAAGCCCGTCACTGATCTTGGATTCCTCGTGCTGCAAACGACCCCAATCCAGGCACAATACGAGGTCTCTTGTGACCAGTTTCTGGACAAGATGGTGGAGTTTATGTTTGCTTTGAAGGCTAGAAGAGATGATTCATCTATATTCGACGTGTTTTGAGATGAAACGAAGCAAATTCTCAAGTAAACTATCACTCCCAGGAGCCATAGAGTTACTGGATCTTTCCCCATTTTTCTTTGGTGTTAGAGAGAGAATGGAGAAGATTTGTTTGATCATTTGAAGTGGAGATTCTATCTATATACGACGTTGTGATACAGACAAGAATGCCTTACCATTTGTTTGAAATTTCAAGGTTTGACTATTATTGTGTTAGGCATTTTGGCTCGAATTGACAGGTAATTTTTTTTTTCAAAGATTTAGGATTTTTTAATTGCAGTCAAAGGACTTGATTGAATTCACACAATATGATAAAAATTGTCTTTTGGCTATTTTACCACCACTTATTAGTTTGAGTTAATCACCCAAAATACCCAAATTCATATAAGCTTTAAACAAAACTACCAATCAATATAATTTTTATCCCAATCTACCCATAAATATAAAGTAATGTTCCAAAATACCCAAAATTTTGGTCAAACAATAAAAAATCCTTATGACCCACTTTTGCGATTAATGATTATCTTTAAGAAGTTTTATATCCAAACCCAATTTTGCTACTTCCAAACTTTGCATATTTTCCAAGAATTTCCATAATTCCAATCCATATGATTTAAATACAATCCGAAATACGGTATATAGGTTGGAAACCTTGCTAGTCGTATGCTGGAACTATTTACAGATATAAGACAGTCTTGATCTTGATCTGTTTATTAAATTCCAGACAGACTTGATAGGTGTAACAACGCCACGTATCGCCTCGGAAACAATCCGTGAAAAATAGTATCAGAGTCTGGTTTTATTAAGAACTAAGTTTATATTTATTATGTTTTATCTGTAATTAACTTTGGTGAGGAGAATCATTCGAGAAAAGAATGGATCTGAACACATGTCCAAGATGTATATCTTACAGGAAATATCGTCAAATTTTGACGATGAATGCTCGAGAGCATATGAACAAGATAACATATTGGAATTCCCAATATGCCCAAAGACAAATAGCAGGTGCCAATGCAGAATCGCTGAGGCATTGCACCAAACAAGCAGAGTATTATATGGAGCTCATAAGGGTGAACCATATGATACAGGAGGATCTAACAGACCACCAGACGGATGACCATCGGTTCCATAATATCTGATGGAAGACCAGAAGTGGAAGGAGATACTTCCAGATACCTCTAAAATTTCTTCAGATCTTAGAGAAATCCAGTAGACAGTGCAGAGTTATGGTGACTGCCATAAACATATACCGACACAAGTCCATCAGATCCAGAACCAAATGGAGACGATGATGAAAATTCAACAAGAGACTCTTGAAATCATTCATGATATTCAAAAAAGAGTCAAGAATCTGGAGAATCGACCAAGTTCATCCGGAGAAAGGAGACGTATAAATTTCGGGACAGTTCCCTATCTACACCTAGATGGGAAACCAACTGAAGTTGTACGACCAATGACCAATGATGAGAAGCTCATAGCCATCATCAGAGGAAAATCCGTTACAAACAAGTAATGGACTTCGAGAGGATTAATCTGCAAGATCTAAATGACTTAAAAGAATCTTTGCGGGATTAAGTCTAGTAGATCTAAAGATGAATGCAGGAGATGAATCTGCCCTGGTTACTCGTGATCAACAGCAGAGACCACCAGTCAATCCCAATGTAGTAGAAAGTTCTGGATCACATTATATGGACGAACAAATGATACACAGAGGGGATTTCACCACAGGAGGAGATCCTATTGTTGTAAGAGGAACCCGACTACGTTCCAAAAGGTCGAATTTTATAAACACGCCTTATGGAAAGTCATAGCTTGACCCGATACATCCGTATGGGTTGATGTTAAATCTGGATATACCAGATTTCAAGAATCGTGAAATCCTTATCGATGATTGGGCATCGGCTATGAGGATTGCTGCAGGAACCCTCGATCTTATGAAGGAAGGATTCATCCTATTGTTAGAGATGAGTCTGGAAGGATCAGTAAGGATCGCATGGGATATGACATCACCAGAAATGAAGAACAATGTTACAGCTGGTGAGTCATTAAAAACGATTGTCGATAATATGACAAAATTATTCAAAGTCCATTTTATCGGCATTGGATACTTTGAGGGAATAGAGGAAGAGAAAAGAAGAAGATATAAACAAGCCCTCTACAGCCTTGAGTTGCATGATATTTGTCATATTGACGAATATATCAAGCTTTTCACCGAGTACCGATGGAAGTCCAAGGTGGAAGACCAAGAAGCTTCGCAATTATTCTTTGCGAAGATAACAAGTCCCTGGAGAGAAATGCTGATCAGGGAATACAAGCAGGCAGATGACCTGGATACAGTAGCTAAAAGGATGTCTTTCCTGAAAGCTAAGTTATCCGAATGGTGTCATCAAGCGACGCTCTACAAGAACTACAAGAGATTAAGAGGAATCAATAAAATGGTTCCCTTATGTTGCGAAGAAAATGACATTCCAACAGTTGTTGGAGGTCAACCACGGAGGCATAAGAGGCAGAAACAACGAAGCCATCCATACCACCGTGGAAGCAACTTCAGGAAAGGCAATCGCCGGTCTTCATGGAGACCAAGAAGAGTTTGGTCAAAACAGAAGGCCCGAAGAATCTGGGCAAAGACCAACGCCAAACAGGAGAAGAACTTTTACAGGTTCTAATCAAGGAAGTTCCAGCTGAACTCCAGGAAGGAGAACTTTCAAAGACTGTAATTGCTGGATGTGCGGAGCGAGAGGGCATATCTCAACAGACTGCCCAAAAAACGAGAAACGAGATATTAGACAGTTCGAAGCAACACCCGAACTCGAAGAAGCTGTCTACTATCAAGACCTCATTCAGGTGTATCAATTTGAGGATCTACCCTCAGATGAAAGCATCTACAAAGAATAGATCTATTCTGAGGATGGAAGTGAATCCAGCTCAGAATCAGAGTAAAGAAGAAATTCTTCAAACAATGGTGAGGGAGGATATGTCAGGATACCTCTCCCACACTACAGTGTCTCATAAGACTCTAATGAGGATTATGAAGGAAGATTCAAAGCTCCAGATGTACGATGATTTTACTTGGAGCTATGGAAAAGGCTTTGGATAAGATTGGTTTTCGTAGCAGACGACACCAGATTATCCACAGAGTAACTACCGGAGAATTTGTCATCCCGATGGAATTCACTGGTAACATGATCGAGATGCAATTGATCCCATACCAAGAAATACAGGAGATCAAAAGCAGAGTCAAAAGAGAAGTTGCAAATACACTCTCATGGATTCATATCGGAGCCATAAGAGTTGTTATTAAAGCAACCTTCAAAGAAGGAGTAGATTCGCCACTCAACATTGCTATTTGCGACAAGCGGATCTCAAATCTCAAGGAATCATACCTTGGGGCTGTTACAGGAAATTTGTGTGCAGGAAAATTGGCATTCAATGTCTATCCAAGGATTGCATACAATCTGGGAGATCGAGATTTCAACCGAGTCTTAACCCTTCATCAAGATTTCAAAAGAAACGATTTGATGAAAGAAGGGAACAGACCCTACTCGATCACATACAAGATTTCCTACGCTCTTTCGAATACACATCACTCAGATGTATTCTTGAGAAAGGAATTCATCGAAGTTCCAAGAATCTTTGAGGACTTCGCTAGGGTGGTCCTACCAGAACTCATACAATCTCCAACCATAAAGGAGATCGACATGAGGATCCATGATCAACCCGTCTTCAACAAGAGCTAGAGTCTCAGAATTGAGCCTAGGCGGATGTCTTTCCAACAAGATAGACTAATGAGTAGCAGTCGTTGGGAAGAAAAGAGACCAAGTACAATTCAGCAAGTCCCCGACGTTTTTAAAACACAAGGAGAGCTGAAGTGTCCGGAAGGATGGAGAGGAGTTGAAGTAATATTTGACATTACTCAAGGGGAAAATACACTCCCATGTAATGCCTTATATTACCTCCAACAACCCATAGTCGGAAGATTTCAAGGAACCCTAAAAATGGGTGAAATGGAATTGACTATCGGAGGAGTTCCAAGAAGAATCTCAGATTAGTTGATACTTGGGATTGAGTTTCTTGAGGAACACAAACCTTGGGAAAGACTACAAGATGGAATGGAGTTCACAGTGGCCAATAAAAGATATAGAATCAGATGACCACTAGTCCATTCTCCATATACATTTCGATCGGAATGATATATGAGGAATACAAGGCTGAGTATTTCGTAGCCTACATCGATTCAGGCACCGGGATATGTACTGCAAAGTAGGAGGTTTTCCCTAAAGAAATTGGAGAAGATTTACCAGCAATCGCAGGAAGGGATTTCTCTAAAGGATTCTTATCCTTAACCGAGGAATCAAGCAAGCGGAAATAATGATCGGCGGAGCAGGTAGTACCCCATGGTACAAAGTCAAGATGCCACCAATCTATTTCCATGATACAGACGCAGATGTATTGCTAGGTAACAATTTCCTACAAACATTCAAGCGTTTTACACAGGAAAATGAGACAAGAATGCTTATTTTCACAACACTATGTGATCATAAGATTATTGTCCAAAGATTACGAGAGGCATTCTACAGAAAAATGCCTATCACGTTTCGCAGCAAGTGTGGTGATGATGCATTCCTTGAGGATGCACCAACTGAGAGGCATTCTACAGAAAAATGCCTATCACGATTAAGAGAAAAAATGCCTCTAACCCGATTGTTATGGATTCAAATACCATAACCGAGAGTTCTGCAGATGATGCATTCCTTGAGGATGCACCAACTGGAACAAAAGTTGAAGCTCTGGTGTCAAAACCCGGGTCTTCAAGTCAACCCAGCACCTCTGGGGTTAAAGAGGGAGAGTTGAATCTTAGGCCACAGACAGACAAAACTAAGGTTCAAACTGACGAGAATTTAGTTTCCCCTATGCAGGTTTACCAGAAGCAGTGGGAGAAGCTGATTACCATGAGGGGTATCCATCCAAAGAGAACAATCATTGATATCTCTGGGAAGTACCCAAGAGTTTGGATGAAACCAGGAAGTCATCCAAACGAAGTACAAGAATGGTATAACTTTGGAGCTCTTGCTTCAATCTATACCGTATCACCAAGGTTCCCAAAAATTTCGAAACTTCCGAAATGGATTGGGACGACAGTACACGAGACTTGGGCTAATAACCCACATTTGGCCAGAGGTGATATTCAGGAATTGTATTTTTTAAGTGCAGCTCCAGAACCAGCCAAGAAAGGTTTCCATGAAGCCTTTCATGTCATCAAGCTAAGGAGACCTGACGGAAACACCTTAAAAACCATCAAGACGGGGGCTCCATAGGATACTCCAATTCTTGTAGGAGCATTTTCAGAGGATGAAGCTTCTACCCGACGAGCATGAGGATTATGGGTTTGTCTAACTGAAATGGACAAAGTCAAGTACCCATTCAAGTTCTTTCATAATTCAGCAAATGGATCTTTCCTGCTGAATTCCATGACAGGAACAACGACGAGCTTTGCAGAGGATCTTTTCGAGACAAAAAGAAAGATCCTTTGGGAAAACAAGATTCCGGCAAACAAAGAAACTTACCGGAAATTCTGCAACATGGCACATATTGGCTGATGGACAGATCATGTCTGCCAAGCATGTCCGGAGCAAAAAGAACCCGAGTTTGGGAAAGGGTTTCGACCCAAACCCGATCGACGAGAAAGAGGGGCAAAAAAGGACAAAGGGCCTGCCCAAAAGAAAACTTATCCGAGGGGACCACGAAGGCCGAATTTCTAAGATTCCCGACAAAGATAAGATGGGCTGAGTCACGCCCCACCAACATCGCATGCGAGAAAGTCACAGGAGGAAAAAGCAGATTCCCCGACAATTTCACATGGGATGAGTCACGAGAAAAAAAAGCTGGCAATCACGCACTCAGTGGAGGATCCACTCAGAAAAGGTGGACAGCTAGCTAAAGCAAGTTTGAAATCCAAATTTCAAGTCCGGATTTCCATCTATAAATTGGCAAGCAGAAGGAAGCTGAGGACATCAAGTATTCTCCATAGTTTTCTTCAAAACAATATCATCCTTGTAATAAGTTTAAGTTTTTCTGAGTTTCAGTTTTAGTTTATGTATAAACGAGTCACAGCCATCTCAATAAGAGGCTGGTCCTGTATTCTCCTCCCAAAAGGAGATTACAGATTATGTAATAAATATATTTTAGTTCTAATAAAAGAGAGGCTTTTGCTTCAACGTGTTTCCGTTCGATTTGTGTATTTGTTGGAAGGATCACCTTGTACACCTGGTGTAGGAAACGAACTAAGGTTGTGCTGGGCAGTTGCTGAAGGAGCTGGATAACTTGCAGACCAACTTCCCTGAGGTTGAAGTTGAACAGTGAGGAGCTGTTCGTAAAACGGTTTGGGGGCAGTAATTTTCCAGCTGGTGGTGTTGCAAGCCACCTCACCTGGTGCTGTTCTGGTCGAAGAAATGTATGAATTCCAACGGGTTAATTATTTGTACGGAAGCATGTTGGGCCTGATTGTTATTCAAATTTATGTGGATTTTGTATAATAAATCAAATGGGGTGGAAGATGGAAAATTTTGGTTGCAAATATAATTTTGGAGGTTTGTGAAAAGTCAAAAGGAATAGTTGAAAATGGGTATATGTGGATAATAATTTATAATTATGGGTATATGGAGGTAAAATATTATAGTGATGGGTATATTTGTTTTGTGTTATATGAAAATGGGTAGATGGGGATATCAACTCTATTAGTTTTCCAATTTTATCCCAATATCAATTTTTTAAAATATTAGTTTCTTGGAAAAGTTATAATGAAATATTAGATGAATATTTAATGAGAGATAAATATTATCTAAGGATATATATTTGCTCAAATTATATATTCCTTAATATGTGATAAAAATAATAATTAAATACGAAATGGGGAAGTTTAAAGAAAATGTAAAGAGTACACAATGAGAAAGTCAATCAAATCCAATCCACAGAAAATGGAAAGAAGAATAATATACAAAATAAGAATGATTATGATCTTGATCTGCTTTCTCACTAACCATGCATATACTATCGTATAGAGAATTGGGGATTTCAATTTTTAATTTTTCAGATCGATGATTTGGTATTTGATGACGTGGACCAAAAATAATGAAGTGTGTTTTACAATTTGGTTTTGGGATTTGTGTGTTTTATTACGTCCAAGTCCAACCAATGAGAATAATACATGTGTTCACACTTCATTAGAAAAACCCTAAACTGAAGGTCATTGGTATTGCGAAGTAAGTGGTAGGTGGTGACGTGATAAAATGCCACGTCAGCAGTTAAGGACATGATTTGCTGGTATAGATGGTGACGGAACTTAAAAAAAATTGAATAAATTTTCGTTAACATTATTAATTGAGTTTAAACTGATAATTAATATAAAGTGCAAGATTTTGAAATACATGCGATTGATAAGGAACACTCGTTCATTGTCCATCAATTATTCTACATTCTTTTTTGTTTACGAAAATATTCATTTTTTTTAATTGTGTCTGTTTTTCTTTAACCAATACTCATACTTAATTAGGGCCGCATTTCAGTTATAATCACTAAATATGCAAAAAGATACTATTAATTAAATAAAAGTTTGGTAGAAATGTTTATGTATAGGATTTAGGTGTGGTAAAGTTTGTTGTGAAAGTTGAATAAATTGGTAGTGTGAAAGCTTAAGTAGGAATAGTCACATAAATACGAAATATGCATTGACTTTGGTGATTATGTTGTTGATCTCTGACAATTAATTTGATTTTTTTTTCCAACCTATTGACTCAACCAAAAGTCAAACAATTAATTCAATGTCTAATTAATTGAGCAGTGACCCACCCCATCTGAAACCAAAATATTATAAGAAATTGAGAGCCAATCAAAAATCTGAAAAATCGATTTCAAATCTTGTTTTTTTTTTCAGAGTCACAGCTAAGTATTGGAATAAAAAATCAATTTCAAATCTTATTGAGATACACTTGATCTTCTGGATGTCAGTTATATAGTTTTATAACGCACGATGTGAATTACTAAATTGAATTGTATCTGTACTACATATAAAAAATTGGTAAAGGCCTTTTGACTTTTTAACTGTCCCTGTGCGTTTTAAGAATTTCACATTTTCATTCGTTAATTTGTTAGTTTCTTTTAACGCAAAATATTTTGTGAGACGATGTCATGAATGTTTATCCTAAGTTGTAGGGGACTCATCTTATGTAATTCGATCCGTGAGATTATTTCATAAGAGTTTCGTTCTTCGTCTATTTACGTTATACCAAGTTTTGCGCTAACCTTTGATTAATTTCAGTATTTTAGTACTAACAATATTTGACCACGGTATTATAAATTGCTGAGTGTGTAGATTTTAAATTTGATCAATAATATTTTGACATGAGTGTGAAGATCACTAATGTAAAAATTGACTGAATAGAAGATGAAAGATATGATAAGGAGATGATTGCAAACTGATAGCTAGATTACAATAACATTCAATTGGTATAATTTGAAGCTAAAATGATAACTCCAAAAAAATAGCTACAGAAACAAATGAGTCTCTTTATAGGTGGATCGAGGAAGCATAATTAGTTATGAATATTGTGGAGTGGCAGCTCGGAAATAAATCAAGGATCTCGGAACCGGAAATATCGAGTCAAGAACCGGTCGGAATTTAGTCGAACCGGGCTCAGGAAGTTTAGCTGTAACGGCCGGTCCAGGGCCGTTGGAACCACTTCAACAGCTAGGGCACACTGCGCAGATTTGAATTTTGTTTGCAAGATTCGACGATTTCCGTTGCGTTTTCGGTTAAATTGATAAGGGGCTATTACTTAGTATATATAGGAGTATAGCCAGTTGTAATTTCACTTTGCAATTTCAAGTTTTGAGTGAGATTAGAAAATCTAGGGTTCTTGAGTGATAAACCCTAATTTTTGGGGAAAAATCTTGTAACTTCGAATTCTTTCTCGTTTCTTAGTGGAATCCGTTCAATCCTTTCATGGTGGATGTAGGCCGATGTGGCGAGCCGAACCACCCTAAATTCTTGTGTGTTATTTCAATTTCCGATTCGCATTTTGAAGATCAACTTCATTAGTTTTAGGGTTTTCAGTACAAGTGTTGTGTTTCAAGTGTTGTTTATCATAGTTGCTCGATTATCTTCACAATTGGCGCCGTCTGTGGGAACAACTCGACGCACGACACCTGGAGATGGCTGGAATGAAGCTCGACGTGGAGAAATTCACGGGGATCGGCGATTTTACACTGTGGAAGGCCAAGATGGAAGCTGTCCTAATTCAACAAGGCTGGGAGGAGGCCATTTCAGATGAGCCTGTGGATGATTCGGAGGAATCGTCGGGAATCTCACCTGCTGAACGGAGCAAGATCGATCGGAAAGCTCGCAGCTCGATTATCTTGTGTTTAGGAGAGAAGGCACTAAGGGAAGTCTATCAAGAACGCACTGCATTGGATGTTTGGAAGAAGCTGGAGTCACTTTATCAAACGAAATCTTTGGCAAATCGATTATTTCTCAAACAAAGGTTGATCTCCTTCAAGATTGTGGATGATAAAAAGATCCTAGAGAAGTTAGACGAATTCAACAAATTGGTGGATGATTTGGAGAACATCGAAGAGAAGCAAAAGGACGAGGACAAGGCTCTCCTGCTCTTGAACGCACTCCCGAAATCATACCAATCCTTCAAGGATGCACTTGTTTATGGAAGAGTGAATCCCCTAACTTTGGAGGAAGTTCAAGTCGCAATACGATCAAGATTCCTTGGAACTGAATCTGAAAGGAAGCAACAAAATCTTGGAGAAGGTCTAACTGTGAAGGGCAAGAAATTCAGGAAAGGAAGTTCGAAGCAAAACTCTCAAAAGTCTGAGCAAGGTGGAGGTCGATCCAATTCTGAAGGAGATGACGCGAGGAAGTGTTTTCACTGTCATAAACCCGGCCACTTCAAGCGCAATTGCCCCGAAAGGAAGAAGAAGCAAAGTGGAAATAACTCAAATCATCAAGCATCCATCGCACAAGATCAATATGACAGCGCCGATATGCTGTGTGTTTCAAATTCAGACATGAAAGGAGAGTGGGTGCTTGATTCTGGGTGTTCGTTTCACATGTGCCCGATTAAGAACTGGTTTAGTGATCTTAAACTGCATCAAGGTGGTTCAGTACTACTGGGAGATGACCATTCATGTCAGGTGATGGGGGTTGGATCCATCAAACTCAAGCTGCATGATGGGAGGATTAGGACCTTGACCAATGTGAGGTACATCCCTAAACTTAAAAGAAATCTAATATCTCTTGGTGTTCTTAATGCTACAGGCTGTGAGTTCAAGACTCAAGGTGGAGAAATTCAAGTTACCAAAGCTGGAATGGTAGTGATGAAAGGAACCAAGTCCAATGGACTCTACATTCTTAAGGGAACCACAGTGGAAGGAGGAGCCTCACCTGCTGAGAAGGAGGATCCTACTAACCTTTGGCACAAGAGGTTAGGCCACATAGGAGACAAAGGATTGGCTGAACTAGCAAGACAAAAGCTCATTCCCATATCTGATCCTGGAAAAACTCAGGAGTGTGAGCAATGTATCCAAGGGAAACTCACAAAGACTTCCTTCCCTAAAGGTAAACATACCACTGTAAGTATCCTAGACTATGTACATTCGGATGTTTGGGGTCCATCTAGGGTAGAAACTCATGGGGGAGGAAGGTACTTCATAACCTTTATAGATGATTTCAGTAGAAAGGTGTGGGTGTATGTTCTTAAGCATAAATCTGAAGCATTTTCTAAATTCAAAGAATGGTTGACACAGCAAGAGAACCTCACTGGTAAGAAGTTAAAACACCTTAGGACTGATAATGGTCTAGAGTTTATGTCAGAGGAATTCCTAAGTTTTTGCAGGGAAAGAGGCATTACAAGACACAAGACTGTGGTGGCAACTCCTCAGCAAAATGGAGTTGCTGAACGAATGAATAGAACACTCTTAGAGAGGGTTAGATGCCTGCTATTAGATGCTGGATTGCCAAAATCTTTTTGGGGAGAAGCAGTCTCAACAGCAGCATTCCTAATCAATCGAAGTCCATCATCTTCAGTTCAATTCAAGTCTCCTAATGAGGTATGGCATTCTAAAACACCTAACTACTCTTTTCTAAAAGTATTTGGATGTCTAGCATTTGCTCACTCTAAGCAAGACAAGCTGGAATCAAGAGCTATAAGATGCATCTTTATTGGTTATCCAACTGGAGTAAAAGGATATAAGATGTGGAGCTTAGAGAATGGGACTCCTAGGTGCTTCATTAGCAGAGATGTAGTGTTTAAGGAAGGGGTTATGGGGTATAAAGAGAAGCAACTTGCCACTGAAGCTGAGAGCACCTCAAAGTCAGAACTGAAAAGTGGAGACACTGGAATTCAGGTGGAGTTGCAATCTGAGAGTCAGGCTGAGAATCAGAGAGATGGATCAAGCACCTCTGATTCAGATGATGATCATACCACTGAGGATCAGATTGATCAGCTGGAGGAGCCTGAAGATTTAACCACCTACCACATAGCAAGAGACAGACAAAGAAGAGTCATAACTCCTCCATCAAGGTATGGTGAAGCTGATATAGCAAATTATGCTCTGTGTGTTGCTGAAGAACTGGAATATGAGGAACCAAGCTCATATCAAGCTGCCATGAAGTCTAAGGATAGTGAGAAGTGGGCTCAAGCCATGAATGAGGAGATCATGTCACTTGAAAAGAATCAAACTTGGATCCTAGTTGAGAGACCTACTGGGCAGAAACTGATAGGGTGTAAATGGATCTTCAAGAGGAAGATTGAAGTGACTGGAAAGGAACAAATTAGATACAAAGCAAGGTTGGTAGCAAAGGGCTTTACTCAGAGGGAAGGAATTGATTACCATGAAATATTTTCTCCAGTGGTAAAGCATGTATCTATAAGGATCCTACTAGCCTTGGTAGTGCAAGAGGATATGGAACTGCAGCAATTAGATGTCAAGACTGCATTCTTGCATGGTAACCTAGATGAAACCTTATATATGGCTCAACCTGAAGGTTATAAGAAACCTGGAGAAGAGAATAAGGTGTGCTTATTGAAAAGATCACTCTATGGACTTAAGCAAAGTCCTAGACAGTGGTATAAGAAATTTGACAGTGTAATGAAGAGCATTGGACTGGAGAGATGCCATCATGATAGCTGTGTTTACTTACAGAAGGAAAGCAATGGAGTATTGGTCTATCTTCTAATCTATGTTGATGATATGCTAATAGCCAGTAAGAGCATAAAGAGGATTCAGATCATCAAGAATAAACTCCAGGATCAGTTTGAGATGAAGGATCTTGGTGATGCTAGAAGGATGTTAGGCATGGACATTAGAAGGGATAGAAGCAAAGGGCTGATGTTTTTATACCAAACTGATTACATAAGGAAGGTACTTAAGAGGTTCTTCATGCACGAATCTAAGTCAGTCACCACTCCATTGGGGTCTCAGTTTAAGCTCACAGCACAAGAGAAGCCTCAAACTGAGGCTGAAAGGAAATTGATGGCAGAAGTTCCTTATGCCAATGCAGTGGGGAGTATGATGTATGCCATGGTATGTAGTAGACCCGATATAGCTTATGCTATGAGTAGAGTAAGTAGGTTCATGGCAGATCCAGGTAAAGCACATTGGGAAGCAATTAAATGGATGCTAAGATACTTACAAGGAACATCAAATCTGGGATTAATGTTTTATCAGCAATCTAACCTTAATCTATCTAATCCTTTGGAAGGATTTGTAGATTCTGATTTTGCAGGGAATCCAGATACAAGAAGGTCAACTACAGGCTATGTATTCAAGCTCTTTGGAACTGCTATAAGCTGGAAGGCTATGCAACAATCAATGGTGGCACTCTCAACCACAGAAGCTGAGTTTGTTGCCATGGCCGAAGCTGTAAAAGAATCAATATGGCTCAAGGGAATCCTACAAGAACTAAGGGTAAAGCAAGGAAGGGTTCCAATCTACTGTGATAATCAAAGTGCATTGCATTTATCAAAGCATCAAATGTTTCATAGTAGATGTAAACACATTGATATCAAATTGCATTTTGTAAGAAATTTGATAGATAAAGGAGAAATAGAAGCTAGGAAGATAGCAACTGAAGAGAACTCATCTGATATGCTAACTAAAATACTTCCAAGGTCGAAATTTGAGTTTTGCAGGGATCAAGTTCAGGTTAAAGCCTGGGCAGCAACTCAAGCTTAAATAGGCTCTGAACTTATGGAAGAATTGAATTGATTTCACAAGCTGAGGTGGAGAATTGTGGAGTGGCAGCTCGGAAATAAATCAAGGATCTCGGAACCGGAAATATCGAGTCAAGAACCGGTCGGAATTTAGTCGAACCGGGCTCAGGAAGTTTAGCTGTAACGGCCGGTCCAGGGCCGTTGGAACCACTTCAACAGCTAGGGCACACTGCGCAGATTTGAATTTTGTTTGCAAGATTCGACGATTTCCGTTGCGTTTTCGGTTAAATTGATAAGGGGCTATTACTTAGTATATATAGGAGTATAGCCAGTTGTAATTTCACTTTGCAATTTCAAGTTTTGAGTGAGATTAGAAAATCTAGGGTTCTTGAGTGATAAACCCTAATTTTTGGGGAAAAATCTTGTAACTTCGAATTCTTTCTCGTTTCTTAGTGGAATCCGTTCAATCCTTTCATGGTGGATGTAGGCCGATGTGGCGAGCCGAACCACCCTAAATTCTTGTGTGTTATTTCAATTTCCGATTCGCATTTTGAAGATCAACTTCATTAGTTTTAGGGTTTTCAGTACAAGTGTTGTGTTTCAAGTGTTGTTTATCATAGTTGCTCGATTATCTTCACAAATATCTAGCTAGGGCACAGCGTTGCCGGGGCAGCATAATCGACCTCGTTTACCGGGGAACCAGAGGCAGCACCCGACTGCTTCACCGGGTAACTCTTCACTATTTTTGGCATCCTTCTCTGAGCTTAGAGCTGTCGGAAAAAATGGATGGATAAATGGATTTGAAATATATATATATGTATGTTGAGATAGATAATAGATATATAGATTGTTATGGCTTACTTGTTTGAGCATGTGAAGTTGCCATCTGAGATGGAAAAAGTAGCAACATTATTAAGAGAAGAGCTAACAAGCTTTTCCAAGAAGTGGTCATTTTATGACATGTAACTGAATACTAAATCCTTGTGGTATATATATAAGTGGATTAAAGAAATGAAATGATGCATATTTGAGCGATATATAGAGCTGTATTTTCACAAAATATTATTGAAATCATCAATGCAACTAATTTTCTTCCTAATTATAATATCTTCTGCGCGTTCCAGTTCAGAAATTCATGTACATTCAATATACAATTAATTGCAACTTGCAAACCAAAATTGTTCTCTAGTGTCAGCTGCCTGATATATTTAATTAGCATATGCATGAAAATTTATATACTCATATATATTCTCTGCACAGGTATATTTGGTGAGATGAAGTGTTACAATTCACACTCGTTTTCACGGTCAATCTTTATTTCGTACGATACGAAATATCAGTTGACCTATCTCATGAAATTAGATATGTAAAATGGTCTATAAAATGGCAAAAGCCTACTTGATTAAAAAGTGAAAATTAAAGTAGTAATATCTTCTTTTTTCTTCACAAAAATTTATATGCTCAAAAGAGGGTCTTACAAATAATTTTCTTGCATTCCAAAGATTTAATCTAGGTTCTGTTTGGATTGAGAGATTTGAATATAAGATTTAAAATGAATGAATTTTAAATTCGTAATTAGAGTGAATTTAAAATACACCCATATTGCTCAAATTAATCTACAATTCAATGGATTTCAAATCTGCATCGATCCAAATACCACCAATATATTTACTTCTAGGAATTTAAATTTCTCCATCTAAACACAACGTTGGGAATTTCAAAGTCTTTATAAATCAACTATCTCAATAGCTACATTTTCATTTATAGCTCGTATGGCACTCACTTGCAAAGACGTTGAAATTATAAAAAGCCTTTTTCTAATTTATTTTTCACCACTTGAATTTTTGTGAGTTTGAAGAAATATTTAGAGAAAAATTAGTTCCCAGCAGCTATACTGCAAGGAATTTCAGAATCAATCCCAATATAAAAACATATGTAGGTTAATTATTTCAATATATATAGTTCAAACACTTGTATACTTATCCCAAAGCAAAAAAGTTGATTACTTATTTAATCCCAATATTTGTTAATACATTCCGTAAAATTTGTTGCGGTTTTGGTCCTAAATATGTAAATTAAATTGGTTTTGGGAAAGATAATTGGTACATGCATGGTGTCTAGTTGGAGGGAAATTACTATATATACTTTAAATATTTGATCACATTTTTTTGAGAATAACTGGTACTATATATTAAGTCCAAACCATCGATTTGTTTTAGTTAATATTAATATTTGCATCTTGTAAGAGTATATATGTAATTAACCTTTGATTTCAGTATTTATTTATCAAAATTATAATACTTATAATTTGTTACAAAACACAAATTAATGGCAAAAGGTAAGATTTACTCAATAATAGATAAAATTAAAGATACCTTACATGCGTGATTGCAAACTGATAGATAACCATATTCACTACTTCACTCATGTAATCTGAAAACTAAAATTATTACATATTTATGTTGAAGAAAATAAATATGGAAACATATATATATTTGAGTATGTATTTAGGTGCATGGATGAAGGGATGATCGATCAGGGGGGCAGTTTGCAGCATCCTCGTTTACCTGGCCACCAAACGCAGCACCCGATTGCATCGGGCTTAAATACCCGGTCGCCTCCTTTGGGGGCCCGATTCCCCGACCCTTCACCTGTCAAAAGATGGAGCAACAAGAGTTATGCAATGATATATGAGTTTATATCAATTGATACATATTTAATTAGATGAGATTCTTATAATGAGAATATAAAAATGTATATGCATACTTGTTTGATCACGTGAAGCTGCAATCTTAGAGGAGAAAACTAAAAGAATTATTAGGAGGAGAGCTAACAGGCTTTTGGAAGGTGCCATATGATCAGCTTGGTTTGAAGAGAAGTGAAATAATTGGTGTGTATATTTATATAGATATATATATATATATATATATACACATAATAGAATATAATAAAAGAGATGTTACATTTGACTATTTGAGTGGTGGAGCTTTAATGAAATCAACCAACCAATTTTCTTCCTAATACTATTCTTCTGCACCTCTTTGTTCATATATAGCTTCTGTATGAAAACAAGACTTTGAAAATAAGGTCCCTTTTTAGTTTCATTTTTTCAGTTCTGCAACTTAATTTTGTGAAAAAATGCCTACCAGAAAAATGAGGAAATCAGACAAAAGTGCTTTATCTTTTATTTTTCTGATTCAACGAACAAAAGAAAACCCTACAATTAATAAGCAAATGCAACTAAACTTCTATCTTAACCAAGTAGTATTTATACACCTAGCTATTAATGTATTATTACCGGTGTTCTAAAACTTGGCCTACACGGCCGCCTAGGCGGTGTCTAGGTGCTAGGCGGCCCCTAGCCGAACTGATTTTGGCTAATTCGGTCACTTTATGCGCTAGGCGGCCTAAGCGGGGCTTGGCAGAAAAAATCGGCCCTAGGTGGGCCTAGATGGTTCTAGGTGCCAAATGTTTTTTTTTTCTAGGCGGGGTTAGGCAGAATAATTCGACTCTAGGCGGACCCAGGTGGTTCTAGGGCTCATTTTGGGAGAGAATTGGTACATGCATGGAGTCTAGTTGGACGGAAATTACTATATATACTTTAAATATTTGATCACATTTTTTTGAAAAAAATTGGTATACTATTAAGTCTAAACCATCGATATTGTTTGAATAAGTCATATTTATATATAATTCAAACAAGATATTGAGATTTTAGTGTGCTCCAACATAAACTATACATGATATATTATGTTTAAAAATATTGTTTGAAGATATAAACTCAAGAAAAAATATATAAAATGACAAAAAGTCTATATATTTAATTTAGACATGGCGCCTAGGCTCCGACTAGGCCGCCTAGGTGCTAGGCACCGGTCAAGCGCCCGACTAACACCTAGTCATGTATTTTAGAACATTGATTATTTCTCAAAGAACTTGGGATAAAAACGTGTGGCAAAAGTAATAGATTACGAATGTTTGGTATATATTTGTTTGCAAATCTTTAATTAAATGGGTCTAAATGAATTGCTTGCAAATTCTCTTGTATATCATAAATGGGGCAGCCCAAGTGTTTGATGAGATGCGTGAACGAGAATGTAGTTTGTTTCCAATTTATATGCCAAATTGAAAGGTGGGTGATATTTTAGTCATTTTCTAGGCCATCAATATTACTCCCTCCTATTCTTTCTAAATGTCATTCTTAAACTCTACACAAAAATTTAGTATTGTTTTATTTTCCTAATACGCCCTTCATTAAATTAAGTTTTTATTTGATTATTGAAAACATTGATAATACATAAATCTATTAATGTATGAATGTATTAAGTATAGGGGCATATTATGGAATTAGTACTCGAAACATCACTTAAAAACATGAAGTTAAAAATTCCAAAATGACACTTATTATGAATAGAAGTGATCGAGTATTAGTTAATATTAATATTTGTATCTTGTGAGGATGATATCCAATCTTTGATAAAAGTATTTTAGTGATCAAAATTTAATATCATACTGATTTGTTACAAAATACAATTAAAAGTTTCTAACTAACTAAAATGATAAGACAACAAATTAAAATTGGGTTAATTACATAAAAAAAACATGAACTTAGGGTCCAGTTTCAATTACAACATGAACTTTTAATTGTAACACCAAAAACACTCAATTTAACGCTTGTGTCAATTTAAGACATGTTTGATTTTTTTCCGGCTCCAATTATTGATATCGAGTTCAAATTGTATAAATTAATTATTGACATATATATTTACATATGGATGATGACAAATTTGCGACATGTTTGAGTGTTTCGGGTTCCAATTGCCAACGTGAAGTTCAAATTGTATAAGTTAATTATTGACGTAAAAATATACATTTGGATGATGACTATACTTAAATATACATGTTGGCAATTAACATATATAATTTGGGCTCCATATCAGCAATTGGAGCAAAAAAAAACCCGAACATGTCCAAAATTGAAACAAGTGTTAAGTTGAGTGTTTTTTATGTTACAATTAAAAGTTCATATTGTAATTGAAACTGAACCCTAAGTTTATGTTTTTTTTTACGTAATTAACCCATTAAAATTAAAAGAAAAGAAAGGTATAACTAGTGGCTAAATTTATAACATTTAAATCAATGGAAGATAGCTAGCATACATGCATATATGAAGGAATATGAAAGAAGTATAAGCATTACAGTACTGATCAAGTAATCTCAAAACTAAAATTATTACATCTTTAATTCCAAAAAATGAATATATATATATATATATATATATTCATTAGGTGGAATATACATGAAGGGAGTATATAATTATTAGTTATGAATATATCTATGGATGCTGTCTTAATTAATCAGGGCTAAATTACTAGACCTAGGGCGGGCAGCATCCTCGTTTACCCGCGACCCAAACGCAGCAGTACTCGGCTCTATCGGGCTTCACTTCTCGCCCCACTTTCCGGCCTTTAACAACGGGTTTGGAAAGCGTGGTTAAAGGCCCGCTGTTGTGTATTAAAAGAATCGCACTTCTTACATAAAGAAGCGTGTTTTTTGGATGAATGGAAATCGGATTTTCTCTCTCCAGGAAGAATCGCACTTTCACTAACAGAAGCGCATTTCTTCACTTGCCTTATAAGTGTTATTCCAGGCAGCAAATCAGAGCTCGACGCGTGGCAAGGAAACGGGTAAAACGGTTGGAAGAAGATGAAGTCCAGAAACAGAGCCTCAAACTAGCCGTTTTCAAGATCTTATCCTGGATTCGTTTGAGATCCGTTTTACTTACTTCTTGTTGCATTTTGTAGCTTATATATAGGTCTTCAAAGGGTTTTTTCCTTTACAGATTGACAATTAGCATAGAGAGAGGAATTGTGCGAGAAAGAGTGCTAGTTGATCACAGTTTGAGCATTGTAATCTGCAAATTTGCAGAGAGATTGTGTTCTTGTTTTCTTTGGTTAATGAGATAATCCCCTCCCCGTTTATCCCGTGGATGTAGGCATTTAAAGCCGAACCACGTAACCCATTGGTGTGCTTTTGTTATTCAATTTGATTTGATTTCTTTACTTGAATTTCTTGGTTGTTTTGTGGTGTTCTTCAAAGGTTAGGTTGAATTGGAGTATTTTCCTAACAATATATATATATATATATATATATATATATATATATATTCATTAGGTGGAATATACATGAAGGGAGTATATAATTATTAGTTATGAATATATCTATGGATGCTGTCTTAATTAATCAGGGCTAAATTACTAGACCTGCCCTTCCGGGCAGCATCCTCGTTTACCCGCGACCCAAACGCAGCAGTACGCGGCTCTATCGGGCTTCACTTGTCGCCCCACTTTCCGGCCAGCCGGCTTTCCCGACCTTCCACCTGACAAAAAATGGATCGGAGCAACATATATGAACATTGAGTTATTTATGCAATGATCATAATTAAATGATCAGTTTATTACTTGATATATATATCATGTTTAAATATTACATGAGATTGTTTACTATGAGTATACATAAATATAAAATTATAAACGCAGCTTACTTGTTTGAGCCTGTGAAGCTGCCATTTGAGATGAGAACACTACTAAAACAATTAGGAAAATAGCTAACAAGCTTTTGGAAGAAGTTGCCATATATATCTCTCTTATGTTTGATGAGATGTGAAATATTGGAAATTATTTGGATAGAACAGATGTTATATATATATATATATAGATGGAGCTGTATTTAATTTCTCAGAAATTTAATTAATAAAATCAACTTACGCAACTAAATTTCTTCCTAATACAATTCTTCTGCGCGTAACAGTTAATTCTCAGATATTTGATGATTATATGACACAATAATAATGCTCATTATTATTATTTATCGCGTCATGCTTGAATAAATTCATCTATACTATATATAAAAACTAGTATAAGGCCCGTGTAATACATGGGTTCAAATAATTTCATTTAATAAATGAAGTAAAAAAAATTATATAGAAAAAATTTATGATTTTGTATCCATCTAAGTTAATATGAAATATAATGTAATTTTAATTAATATATTATTTAATTGTTGAAATAAATATTTCATAATGTGTGTAGATAAATTATATTGTATACATATTAAAAATAATTTTTAAATATATTATTTCACAATTACATATTTCTAGTGAAGAAAGAATCTTACATGTATAAAAGGATAAATTGACACATCTAAAAAAAATGTTCATTATGACATAAGTTATATATATATATATAGTTTGTATTGAAAATTTTATCAATAATTTTATTCAATATTTTAAATTTTTTAATTATATATATATTAATATTTATATATATCAAAAAAATATCTATATTTATAAGATAATTTATTTATATAGAAAAAAAAAAAGTTCATGTGAGAAATAATTGTTCGAGCTTCGTATTAGTGTCATGTGACACTTTGGTTCTTCTTTTATATATAGATGTGTGTGAATAACATATTCAAATTATTAAATAATTTTTAAATGTATGATTTCAATATTATATATTTATAATGAAGAAAAAATAGTACATGTATACATTGATAGATTGTCACATTTGAAAAAATTGGTTCATTATAGCATAAGTTTTTTTAGTTTGTATTGAAAAAATTATCAATAATCTTTTTCGATATTTTAATTTTTTAATTATATATATAAATATATACACATATATTAATCTTTATATATATTTAAAAGATATCTATATTTATAAGATACTTTATTTACATAGAAAAAACATTTAATGTAAGAATTAATTGTTCGAGCTTTGTATGAGTATCATGTGGCATTTTTTTGTCCTTCTTTTATATATATAGATGTGTGTAAATAAATTATATATATTGTCTACATATTAACAATATTAAATAATACTTAAATATTACTTTTTTTCTAGTGAAGAAAAAAATCTTACATGTATAAAATGATAGATTGTCGCATTTGAAAATTTTGGTTAATTTATTATAGCAAAATAAAAATTATAGGAAAAAAGTTTTTTTTTTTTTTTATAGATTGTACTGAAAAAATTATCAATAATCTCTTTCTATATTTTAAAATTTTTAATTATATATATATATATATATATTAATCTTTATATAAATCCAAAAGATATCTACATTTATAAAATAATTTTGTTTAAACAGGAAAAAAAACATTTCATTTGAGAATTAATTGCCCAAGCTTTGTATGAGTGTCATGTGGCGCTTTTGGTCATTTTTTTATATATAATATATGCAATATAATGTTGTTTTAGTTAATATATTATTTACTATTTAAATATTATGTAGTTTTATGTATAAAGATTATATATATAATGTAGTTTTATAATTACTCTTGGTTTAGGTAGTTTTATATATAAAGATTTTATACATATATAAATACAAAAAGGAAAAACAAACATTTAATGTTAGAATTAATTGCCCAATCTCTATAAGAGTGCCATGTGGCACTTGTGGTTATTGTTTTATATATAATAAAGATAATTACTCTTGGTTTAGGTAGTTTTATATATAAAGATTTTATACATATATAAAATGATAAATTGTCACATTTAGAAAATTGGTTAATTTATTATATTATGAATTATTTTTTATAGTTTGAGAAAATTATCAATAACCTTTTTTGGTATTTTAATTTTTTACTTATATATGTAGTAATTATATGTACATATATATGTAAAAGACAATTATATTTATAAGACAATTTATTTAAATATAAAAAAGAAAAACAAACATTTAATATTAGAATTAATTGCCCAAGTTCTATAAGAGTGCCATGTGGCACTTGTGGTTATTGTTTTATATATACAAAGATAATTACTCTTGGTTTAGGTAGTTTTATATATAAAGATTTTATACATATATAAAATGATAAATTGTCACATTTAGAAAATTGGTTAATACATTATTGAATTTAATAAATGAAGTAAAAAAATTATATAGAAAAATTTTATGATTTTGTATCCATCTAAGTTAATATGAAATATAATATAATTTTAATTAATATATTATTTAACTGTTGAAATAAATATTTCATAATGTACTGTGTAGATAAATTATATTGTATACATATTAAAAATATTAAATAATTTTTAAATATATTATTTCACAATTACATATTTCTAGTGAAGAAAGAATCTTACATGTATAAAAGGATAGATTGTCACATTTTAAAAAAAAAGTTCATTATGACATAAGTTTTTTTATATATATAGTTTGTATTGAAAAAACTATCAATAATTTTATTCAATATTTTAATTTTTTTAATTATATATATATATATATATTAATCTTTATATATATCTAAACAATATCTATATTTATAAGATAATTATTTATATAGAAAAAAGAAAAAAGTTCATGTGAGAAATAATTGTTCGAGCTTCGTATTAGTGTCATGTGACACTTTGGTCCTTCTTTTATATATAGATGTGTGTGAATAACATATTCAAATTATTAAATAATTTTTAAATGTATGATTTCAATATTATATATTTCTAATGAAGAAAAAATAGTACATGTATACATTGATAGATTGTCACATTTGAAAAAATTGGTTCATTATAGTATAAGTTTTTTTTAGTTTGTATTGAAAAAATTATCAATAATCTTTTCGATATTTTAATTTTTTTAATTATATATATAAATATATACACATATATTAATCTTTATATATATTTAAAAGATATCTATATTTATAAGATACTTTATTTAAATAGAAAAAACATTTAATGTGATAATTAATTGTTCGAGCTTTGTATGAGTATCATGTGACATTTTTTGTCCTTTTTTTATATATATAGATGTGTGTAAATAAATTATATATATTGTCTTCATATTAACAATATTAAATAACATTTAAATATTACTTTTTCTAGTGAAGAAAAAAATCTTACATGTATAAAATGATAGCAAAAAATTTTGAAAATGTATAAAATGATTGTCACATTTGAAAATTTTGGTTAATTTATTATAGCAAAAAAAAAAAATTATAGGAAAAAGTTTTTTTTTATAGTTTGTACTGAAAAAATTATCAATAATCTTTTTCGATATTTTAAAATTTTTAATTATATATATATATATTAATCTTTATATAAATCCAAAAGATATCTACATTTATAAAATAATTTTGTTTAAATAGGAAAAAAAAACATTTGATGTGAGAATTAATTGTCCAAGCTTTGTATGAGTCATGCGACTCTTTTGCTCCTTTTTTTTATATATAATATATGCAATATAATGTAGTTTTAGTTAATATATTATTTACTATTTAAATATTATGTAGTTTTATGTATAAAGATTTTATATATAATGTAGTTTTATAATTACTCTTGGTTTTAAGGTAGTTTTATATATAAAGATTTTATACATATATAAAATGATAAATTGTCACATTTAGAAAATTGGTTAATTTATTATATTATGAATTATTTTTTATAGTTTGAGAAAATTATCAATAACCTTTTTTGGTATTTTAATTTTTTACTTATATATGTAGTAATTATATGTACATATATATGTAAAAGACAATTATATTTATAAGACAATTTATTTAAATACAAAAAGGAAAAACAAACATTTAATGTTAGAATTAATTGTCCAAGCTCTATAAGAGTGCCATGTGACACTTGTGGTTCTTGTTATATATATATATACTAGTGTAAGACCCGTGTAATACACGGGATATAATAAATAAGTTTTGTTTTTTATCCATATTATCTTATATTTTAGTTTCATATTATATCAATTTTAAAATATAGTATTTTCATATAAAATTTATTTGCACCTTTCTTTTGACAATCTAAAAGAACCAAAAAAAAACTCATTTATTTCATTATTTAAAAATGTGACCGAAAACATATTTAAGAATATGAAATTACTTACTTTGCTTTGAACTCATTGATTGGTTCAACATCGTTATCCATCATCAACCTACTTGCATAGAAAGCATTTGAAAGCGATGTTGTTTCTATAAGAAAAGGTAATTGGGACATACAAATAAGATATAAAATATATAATTGATTATATTTGTTTATAAAATAAATTGCTTACTATTCCATCGATTTATCTTAGCAAATTGCAAGATTATCACAACCAATTCAGATGGATGTTCTTTTAGGTAAGTGTCAAACATCTTAGCATAGTCTCCCCACAGCGTGCAAGATAACTTTTGTTGCCTAGCATTTCATAAATATATTAAATATAAATCATGAAGTATATCATATGTATGTGAAATTATATACGTATTATAAATGTATTAGATAATTACTCACTTTAGATCCACAAACTCTATGCTCATTCTCCATACTCGTTCCCCATTCTTCTTTGTGATCTCCTCAATAGCTCCTTTTGGAAATGCCTCCGCAATGATATCTAATCATCAATTAAACACTTTCATTTTAAAATAAAGTTGAAATAACATAAATTGGGAAAAAAATAAATGCTTACCTACTAAACATGTTTCAATATGAGGACATGAGCTAATTTCTTCAAAAGTAGTAAATTCAAAGCCATACATAGGGATTGGAACTTTAGGACATGGTTTGATGGTAGTATATTCATGGATACTCAATCGATATGTATGTTTTGTAGCCAACATAGTTCCTTGATTTTGACCTATTTGAAAGTTTTTTAACGAACAAATTACGCCTTCTCGTAGGATGTCTTTGCATCTACTAATTTGACTACGTGCAACAGTAGCCTGGACTTGTAAATTGAAAATGAATTTATGAAAAGCATTAGAATATAGTAAATTTGAATTGTAGACATGTAAAAAATATAAAACCTCTAACATTGAAGAGTATATATCAATATTATGTAAATTATAACCTGAGTTATCTTATCATCCATCAAAACCATCTCCATGAGGGAATTCTCCGATGAAGAATTCTTAAGGGGTACAAACCATAATCTTACAACTCGAACTCTAATTGCACATGTCTCCTTGGATGGATCAATATCAGCAATCGGAAGGTACTTCATACGAATTGAAAGAGAGATTAGATACGTGTGAAATATGCAACACAAACCTTCAAACTGAAAATGAATTATACAAAACTTATGAATATATATAATAAGTTTGAATTTATAAAAAAGGGAATTGGATTCATGTATCTAAGACCGTCATCAAAGACTAAAGAAATTAGTGATCAAAGCCAAAACTATGGCAATTAAAAACCTTATATATAATAATGTAACATAATCATTTGTAAATATGTAAATGTAATAATAAAAATATTTATATGTAGTAATAATAAAAATATTTACCATAGTAACATTATACATATAGTATTTATTTTTTATCTATATAGTAATAATAATAATTTATAATAATAATTTATTTAGTTAATAAGAATATTAAAAATAGAAAATAACAAATTTAAAATGAACATTTAATATAGAAAAGGGAATTTGATTCATCTAAGGCCGTCATCAAAGACTATAGAAATTAGTGATCAAAGCCAAAATTATGGCAATTAAAAACCTTATATATAATAATGTATGATAACTCCTAGCTATAATCTTGGATAATATATAAATGACTATAGAAATTATATTCATTTTTTACATGATTTTGGCATATTAGTCATGACTCTCCAACCTAATAACTGATTATTATTCCCATAATAGAAGTCTTTATTTGTAGTTAAAATTCTGTCATATATAATATTGATTATTATAATCTTTATTATATTACAAAATTACTTTTTGAGAAAAAATGGTTAACAAAACCTTAGTGTTTTGGAATACTTATCTATATAATCTTGGATAATATATAAATGATTATAGAAATTATATTAATTTTTTATATGATTTTGGCATATTAGTCATGACTATCCAACCTAATAACTGATTATTCCCATAATAGAAGTCTTTATATGTAGTTAAAATTCTATTATCTATAATATTGATTATTATAATCTTTATTATGTTACGAACATGCGTAAATTACTTTTTGAGAAAAAATGGTTAACAAAACCTAGTGTTTTGGAATAATAATAATAATAATAATAATAATAATAATAATAATAATAATAATAATAATAATAATAATAATAATAATAATAATAATAATAATAATAATAATAATAATAATAATAATAATAATAATAATATATTTCATTGGGTTTAAAAATATAGCTTCCTAGTTTGCCATGAATCATTTGTAAATATGTAAATGTAATAATAAAAATAGTTATATGTAGTAATAGTAAAAATATTTACCGTAGTACTATTATACATATAGTATTTATTTTTTTATCTATATAGTAATAATAAAATTTATAATAATAATTTACTTAGTTAATAAGAATATTAAAAATAGAAAATAACAAATTTAAGTAATAAATTATTTAGTTAAAAAATAAGAAAAATAGAAAATAACAAATTTAAAATGAACATTTAATGCTTAGAGAATGAGAGAGTGCCATGTGGCACTTGTGGTTTTTGTTATATATATATAAAGATATATAAAGATAAAGATAATTACTCTTGGTTTAGGTAGTTTTATATATAAAGATTTTATACATATATAAAATGATAAATTAACACATTTAGAAAATTGGTTAATTTATTATATTATGAATTATTTTTTATAGTTTGAGAAAATTATCAATAACCTTTTTTGGTAATTTAATTTTTTACTTATATATGTAGTAATTATATGTACATATATATGTAAAAGACAATTATATTTATAAGACAATTTATTTAAATATAAAAAGGAAAAACAAACATTTAATGTTAGAATTAATTGCCCAAACCCTATAAGAGTGTCATGTGGCACTTGTGGTTATTGTTTTATATATATAAAGATTATTGATAATTTTTTCAATACAAACTAAAAAAAACTTATGCTATAATGAACCAATTTTTTCAAATGTGACAATCTATCAATGTATACATGTACTATTTTTTCTTCATTAGAAATATATAATATTGAAATCATACATTTAAAAATTATTTATTAATTTGAATATGTTATTCACACACATCTATATATAAAAGAAGAATCAAAGTGTCACATGACACTAATACGAAGCTCGAACAATTATTTCTCACATGAACTTTTTTTTTCTATATAAATAAATTATCTTATAAATATAGATATTTTTTTAGATATATATATATATATATTAATATATATAATTAAAAAATTTAAAATATTGAATAAAATTATTGATAAATTTTTCAATACAAACTCTCTCTCTCTCTCTCTCTCTATATATATATATATATATATATAACTTATATCATAATGAACATTTTCTTTAGATGTGTCAATCTATCCTTTTATACATGTAAGATTCTTTCTTCACTAAAAATATGTAATTGTGAAATAATATATTTAAAAATTATTTAATATTTTTAATATGTATACAATATAATTTATCTACACACATTATGAAATATTTATTTCAACAATTAAATAATATATTAATTAAAATTACATTATATTTCATATTAACTTAGATGGATACAAAATCATAAATTTTTTCTATATATTTTTTTTACTTCATTTATTAAATTAAATTATTTGAACCCATGTATTACACGGGACTTATACTAGTAATATATATAAAGCATAAAAGAAATTAAGTGGACGTTGACTTGAAGTCTTGAAGTCTTCAATATATATAAACATGAACAATTATTGATGATGACGTTGTGTTGCATCCCATCATCATTACGAGGACATGTATGGTTTACATTTTTTTGAATTTTTCTAAGACATTTTTTTTCTTTTTAGTTTTTTCAAGATCAAAGCAGTTGTTTGAGAATAATCACGTAAGATGGATAAAGCCACCTAAGCAGTGGTGTGGTGATGCGTGAAACCGACCATTTAGGAATAATGAGAGTCAATTACTAGGTATTTGCCACCTATTTAAATATTCTTTCCCATATTTATTAATTATTATGTATTATTTATCACTATATAATCTAGAACATTTCAACTAATATTACTCAAAAGAAAATCAGTCTTTTTAGTTAAATCTCATAAAGTTTTGAGCAAATCTTGTGTGAAACCGTCTCACGGATCTTTTTCCATGAGACGGGTCAACCTATAACCCACACTAAGCAATTCATATCAAAGTTTATGGATATGAATTTAATTCATAGGTAATTAGAATTCGTCTCACGGAAACTATCTGTGAGACCGTCTCACATGAGTCTTTTCGTAAAATTTTATGGACTTCATTAATTTCAACTTTCCACGTGATCTGTCTCTATCATTGATGTGTGGATGAGATGATTCCCACTTCTATTATTGGGAACTTATCTTCACTTTTAGACATTCTATGCCTCCCATTCCAAACCCTTTTAATTCCTGCTCGGAGAAATTAAAAGCTAGCTAGCATTAATGGAGATCACTTACAATTACATATTTACCCTTGTCGTCCTAATAGTGACACACACCCAAATGTTTTACATTGCCGAAGCAACTACAAACCTTGCACAGACCAATCTGCCCTTCTCGCCTTCAAAGCAAACATTGCCCACTACTACTACTACTACTATGACTACTACTACTACTATAACTACTACGACTACGACTACGACTACTACCACCACGACCACTACCACTACCACTACCACTACCACTTCTAGGCAAAACTAATGAATTTTATTAATTACGTACATTGAGTGGTTTCTTTATCATACTCCATGAACAGTAAAAAACCTGGAATTATTACAATCCAGTCCAAACCCAACCTTCGTACCAAACGGGCCCTTAAGTGTATAGATTAAACAAACAAATTTGGAAAGTTCGTATTTGAACTACAATATAAGTAAAAATGATCAATTTGACGTATATGCACCTATTAAGTGGTTAAAAATCTCACTAAATTAAATTTAGTACCACAAAAGAAAAAAAAATTGTGTCACAACATTACATGGTTAGTGAAATTTTAATAAATAAAGTTAATATCTAAAAATAAGTAACATGTATTAAAACGATATAAATTTAAGCATTGAGATAAATAAAATGTTTATTTCATCACTATTGATAACTATAAGGAAACACATTTTAATGATATTTTTCGTTCAATGGTACATATAACTAATTTATTTTAAATTAAATAGAAAATTATATTAGCTTATCAAATACATAATGATCTCACTTACCATCTATTTAAATAAAATAATTCAAAATTAAACTTAATATAACATTTTCAGTAAAAAATTATAAATAATAATGATAAGATTGATATATCAATATATCATGTATGATTTGTAAAAAATATAAAAAAATTCAACCTTCTCCAATCCTTTAGGCCACCTCAATTGAAAATATAAATACGTCAAAGAAAAAAAGACAAAAAACAAATAGTACCAAATAACAATGATAAAAGAAAAAATGTATACGTTTCAAATGAAGAAATTGTTTAATTTGCAATAAATTTTTTTATCTAATACTTTTATAAATATTACTTGGTTTGTTTTATATGTGTAAACTATCAAGTACACAACTAATGCTTTTCCATTTGTATCTTTTTTATTTATACATGATTTCATATCATTTTACAACAAATTAACACTTGTATTTTATCATAAAAATGTTTAACAAAATCATTGAAACCCTCAAATATATATTTCTATTTTTCAATTTAATGTATTTAATATGAATATTGCATTTAAGATCATTAACAATATATTATATATTAAAATTGATTCAAAATAAAATATTTATTGTAGATAAAAATATTAAGAAAGATAATATATCATCCATTATTTTACCTTATTAATCTATTTATTATTAATTTTGAGTTTATATATAATAAATATAAAATTGAATGTCATAAATATAATGCTTATTTATTTGTTTATTCAATACAATTGCAAAATGAAAATTATTAATTATTTCTTAAGATGGAAATACTTATTGCTGCTTTGGGCATTGACTCCAAAGTCTTGACACAGGCCTCCACTCAATTTTTTGCATTACATGAAATACCAAGATAGATATTTTTCATCCGAATCGACAGAAATGTCCTTATTAAATTTCTGACATTTTTGTCACCAGTTGAGAAAAAATGGAGTCCTCATGATATTGTCAACAAATTACAATCAACAAATTTATCTTTATCTTAAATATCTGTTTATCTTTGTACCTGTTCTTAAATATCTTTATTAGCAAAGATGATAATCTATCCTCCTCTCTCCAACAATTCTTTGCTTACGGTTGCAACATTAAGGGTAGCATTCCTGATAGTATTAATGGCAATTTAAGCAGCTTGGTCATATTTGCTCTGCACGAAAATGAGTTATCTGGTGATATTCCTCATAGTGTTAAGAATTTGAATGAGCTTCAAGCATTATCTATGGGCTACGTTTAGAACATAATCAATTAGCAGGTCCAATTCCTGAATGTCTAGGAAACGTCTCTTCTTTAAGAGATGTTTCTCTCGCTTCCAATATGCTAACTCCCAGCATACCACCAAGCTTATGGAGCCTCAAAGATTTGTTGTTTCTAGACCTCTCCAATAATTTCTTGAGTGGGATTTTACCTCCGGAGTTAAGTAATTTATTGGCAGCAACATCAATTAATCTATTAATGAATCAGTTCTGAGACTCTATCCCAACCACCATTGGAAAGTTACAAAATTTGATTAAACTATCTTTGGTACATAATAGACTTGAAGGTAACATTCCTGTGTCCGTGGGGAGCATGCTTAACTTGGAAAAGCTAGACTTTTCTTACAATAATCTTTCTGGTGCAATCCCAAAGTCCATTGAAAACCTTCAACACCTTGTCTCTTTCAATGTCTCTTTCAATGCTCTAAGTGGAGAAATTTCTATCGGTGGTCCTTTCAGTAACTTCACTAGCAGTCTTTTAAGGCTAATAAAGCATTTTGTGGAATCCAGAGGTTTCATGTCCCTCTTTATACGCCAAACAACCCAATAATGTCGGGGCGAAAGCTTGTAAGAACTCCTTCTCATTATTACGCATATAATTCTTCTCGACATGTGAGATATTTTCTTTCTTGGACCAAAATTAAGGGCATTAACTTTCTCTGTAAAGAATCTTTTCGTTTTTTGGACAGATATGCATATTATGGAGAAAAATGAGTGTACAGAAGTTGAATAACACCAAATGCGTAATATATTGAAAAGGAGTCTTCAATCACATTGATTGATGAAGATAAAAAGTTAGAAGATAAAGGAATATATCTTACTTTAACTGAAAATTGGTTAATTTATTATATTATGAATTATTTTTTATAGTTTGAGAAAATTATCAATAACCTTTTTTGGTATTTTAATTTTTTACTTATATATGTAGTAATTATATGTACATATATATGTAAAAGACAATTATATTTATAAGACAATTTATTTAAATATAAAAAGGAAAAACAAACATTTAATGTTAGAATTAATTGCCCAAACCCTATAAGAGTGCCATGTGGCACTTGTGGTTATTGTTTTATATATATAAAGATTACTCTTGGTTTAGGTAGTTTTATATATAAAGATTTTATACATATATAAAATGATAAATTGTCACATTTAGAAAATTGGTTAATACATTATTGAATTTAATAAATGAAGTAAAAAAACTTATATAGAAAAATTTTATGATTCTGTATCCATCTAAATTAATATGAAATATAATGTAATTTTAATTAATATATTATTTAACTGTTGAAATAAATATTTCATAATGTACTGTGTAGATAAATTATATTGTATACATATTAAAAATATTAAATAATTTTTAAATATATTATTTCACAATTACATATTTCTAGTGAAGAAAGAATCTTACATGTATAAAAGGATAGATTGTCACATTTTAAAAAAAAAGTTCATTATGACATAAGTTTTTTTATATATATAGTTTGTATTGAAAAAACTATCAATAATTTTATTCAATATTTTAATTTTTTTAATTATATATATATATATTAATCTTTATATATATCTAAACAATATCTATATTTATAAGATAATTATTTATATTGAAAAAAGAAAAAAGTTCATGTGAGAAATAATTGTTCGAGCTTCGTATTAGTGTCATGTGACACTTTGGTCCTTCTTTTATATATAGATGTGTGTGAATAACATATTCAAATTATTAAATAATTTTTAAATGTATGATTTCAATATTATATATTTCTAATGAAGAAAAAATAGTACATGTATACATTGATAGATTGTCACATTTGAAAAAATTGGTTCATTATAGTATAAGTTTTTTTTAGTTTGTATTGAAAAAATTATCAATAATCTTTTCGATATTTTAATTTTTTTAATTATATATATATAAATATATACACATATATTCATCTTTATATATATTTAAAAGATATCTATATTTATAAGATACTTTATTTAAATAGAAAAAACATTTAATGTGATAATTAATTGTTCGAGCTTTGTATGAGTATCATGTGACATTTTTTGTCCTTCTTTTATATATATAGATGTGTGTAAATAAATTATATATATTGTCTTCATATTAACAATATTAAATAACATTTAAATATTACTTTTTCTAGTGAAGAAAAAAATCTTACATGTATAAAATGATAGCAAAAAATTTTGAAAATGTATAAAATGATTGTCGCATTTGAAAATTTTGGTTAATTTATTATAGCAAAAAAAAAAATTATAGGAATTTTTTTTTTTTATAGTTTGTACTGAAAAAATTATCAATAATCTTTTTCGATATTTTAAATTTTTTAATTATATATATATATATATTAATCTTTATATAAATCCAAAAGATATCTACATTTATAAAATAATTTTGTTTAAATAGGAAAAAAAAACATTTGATGTGAGAATTAATTGTCCAAGCTTTGTATGAGTCATGCGACACTTTTGTTCCTTTTTTTTATATATAATATATGCAATATAATGTAGTTTTAGTTAATATATTATTTACTATTTAAATATTATGTAGTTTTATGTATAAAGATTTTATATATAATGTAGTTTTATAATTACTCTTGGTTTTAAGGTAGTTTTATATATAAAGATTTTATACATATATAAAATGATAAATTGTCACATTTAGAAAATTGGTTAATTTATTATATTATGAATTATTTTTTATAGTTTGAGAAAATTATCAATAACCTTTTTTGGTATTTTAATTTTTTACTTATATATGTAGTAATTAATTATATGTACATATATATGTAAAAGACAATTATATTTATAAGACAATTTATTTAAATACAAAAAGGAAAAACAAACATTTAATGTTAGAATTAATTGTCCAAGCTCTATAAGAGTGCCATGTGGCACTTGTGATTCTTGTTATATATATATATATATATATATATATATATATATAAAGATAAAGATAATTACTCTTGGTTTAGGTAGTTTTATATATAAAGATTTTATACATATATAAAATGATAAATTAACACATTTAGAAAATTGGTTAATTTATTATATTATGAATTATTTTTTATAGTTTGAGAAAATTATCAATAACCTTTTTTGGTATTTTAATTTTTTACTTATATATGTAGTAATTATATGTACATATATATGTAAAAGACAATTATATTTATAAGACAATTTATTTAAATATAAAAAGGAAAAACAAACATTTAATGTTAGAATTAATTGCCCAAACCCTATAAGAGTGTCATGTGGCACTTGTGGTTATTGTTTTATATATATAAAGATAATTACTCTTGGTTTAGGTAGTTTTATTTATAAAGATTTTATACATATATAAAATGATAAATTGTCACATTTAGAAAATTGGTTAATTTATTATATTATGAATTATTTTTTATAGTTTGAGAAAATTATTTTAATTTTTTACTTAAATATGTAGTAATTATTTGTACATATATATGTAAAAGACAATTATATTTATAAGACAATCTTTATATATATAAAAACACAAACATTACCAAAAAAAGAAAGTAAGAATTTTCCCGCCTAAAATCACTTTCTATTTATGTAAAAAAATTATATATTTATTTTATATACATATATTAAGTATATTAATTGCATTCTATTTTATAAGGAAATTCAAACTTAAAGGCAAGAAAATTTTTAGTGATGTTATGTATAGATACACCTTTCAATTTAAATAAATAATTACATTATTTAAATAAATGAAAATGATAAATGATATTTAATTTCTACTAATATATAAAAAGATATAATATATAAATGAATTTAAATGCAAATGGAATATTATCATATGATTTAATATGATGATGTAATATGTATAAATCTATGGAAGTGATATGACAAAAAATTCTTTCCAAATATCCGTCTATAATGGTAAGTCAACTTTGATTATTAAATTTCAATTGATATATTTATGATATGATTTAAATAATGTATATAAATATTATTTACATCATATCATCAATAATATAAACATTGATCATTTACAATAATATAAATACAGATATGCTAATGAATAATATGTATATATATATATATATTATAAATGATCACTCCACAATAAAATGCTATAATACATATATTGAATTTTGTTTCAAGATGACACATCTTTCTTCACTTTACATATGTCTACTTAATTATTTATAACTTAAAAAATGTTATTTATAAAAGGAAAGATTTATATTGATTATTTTTTCATAAATAATATTTAATCAGATTAACATATTACATAGAAATGTAAGATGACATTTGCATGATTTATGGGATATATATGTATGTGTGTGTGTGTATATATATATATATATATATACTAATAAAATTCATATATATTCATAATTGTGAAATATAATTTTTATGGGATTTATGTTTATTAAAATTTTAAATTATTTGTTATGCATTTATATATATATATATATATAAACATTTGACGTGAAGGATGAATAAATTTTTATCTTTATTTATATAAAAATAAAAATATTGTCTAATACAGTTTGACAATGGTTTTCCATCCAAAAACCACATATTATAAATAAAAACAGAATGATGAATCTATATGATAAAATAAATTTCATCTATTTATATAAATTAGGAAATAAAATGTTTTCCTTTAAAAGTGAAGATTTAAATGGAATAAAATTATTGATTTCATAAATTCTTTTAAAGATTTAAATCGAATAAAATTATTGATTTCATAAATCATGGTATTGATTATTTATAAATGATTGTGGTAATTGTTGTAACTAATTATTCATTTTAATTTCAGATTTGAATTCCGTAAGTAAATGTCACACAACTCTATCCAATATGAGTTATAGAATATTTGAGGTATATAATTATACTATCATTAGCATACATTGATTATTTAATTATATTGCACTATTTGAGATATATAATTATTATGTCATTGATTCTACAAATTAAACTAGAGTATATAGATATCACAAAATATGGTATTTAAAATGAACATTTAAATTGATTATCTTAAATCTTAAATTATGGTAATTACCTGATATAATCAACAATCATACATTATAAATAATACAAATTCATCTTGGTTTCATTCACTCGCTTTCATTCTGTTATTTTACATATCACTTTTGAACGATTTATGAAGTGTAAATCGTCATTAGAGGTAAAAATTATAAATTTAATGTTTATTTTATTTGTTTTGTTATAAAATTATTATATTTGAGGATCACGTGGATGAATATTTAATTATTGTTGGGTTTTCTTTTACCATTATACGAAATTATAAAGATAATTCACTATTGAATGATATGAGATTATATGATATGTTATCCAATTGATTTGTATTATTTCAATTTTTTTATATGATCTTTAATATTTTACTTTTTTTTATCATCGTAGTATTATATATGATCATATAATACTTACTTCAATATAATTTAATTTTATAAAAGCGTTGATCACTTCTTATATGCATGTAATAAGTAATAACTGAAGAAATCTTAGGCTTGTGACTTGAGAGTACATATTCACCAATTTTTTAAAAATATTAATTGATTTTGACTTAGCATTCAAGACAATGAAAGCTTGAAAGGTAATATGTTAGGGAAAATAAATCTGATTTTTGATTAGCTCTCAAAATGATGCATCATCCATGTTGTTAAGATTAAATATATAGTGATTTAATTTGATTCATAGATATATAAATATAATGGATGAAATTAGAGTTGTATTATTGTTTTCAGTTTTTTTGTACTTTGAATTATATGTAAATTCTGAATATTAATTATCAATTATTCTTTTGTCAAATATAAAATCAAAAAAAAAATATTGATATTTAATACATATAATTTTCAATTTTCTTGAAATATAGACATCATTAATCTTTTTTGTTTATATACACATGTTAATATTATTTGTAAGTATCTAATAATAATAGATTCAATATTATTAATCGCATAAATAATGATGAATTTAAATATTAATAAAACTCAAATTTGTCAGTAGTATCCACTTTTTTTCATCTAACTTATATTAATAAAAAAATTGAAAAAATAATAATTGGTATATGCACGTAAATATGAGATTTTTAGTTTATTTATTTATTTCTTAAAACATATATTGTATATTGTTTTAAAATATATATATATGGTAAGGTTGATTTCTCAAGTTATATTTGGAAAAATATTAATAAATCAAAAATATTATCTCAATGTAATATTACACATGTTGATACCATATAGTGAAATATAAGTCAACTATTAAACTTAAACATCATATGATATATTTCGAAAATTAGCAATTTATACTGATGTAATTCAATTTGATCACCTTATGATCATTTTTAATAAATAAAAAAGATATATATATATATATATATATTACAATATGTATTATTTTTATAATGAATTTTAAAATATTATAATTTAAAATCTCATGTCGGACTTTTCTCGAAATAAAACATTTTTAGTCGTGGTCAATTACATGTTTTTGTTTTAGAAGTAAAAATTTTGATGTATAAAAAATTTGGTGAGACTGTGAGAGATAAGAACACCATAATTTGTAAATAAAAAAAAGGTTCCAAATTTGTAATTTGTAAGATTTTTTTTTAGTTATTTCTTTTCCTTATAAATTTATATTAATAGTTTTAATATAGACATTTTCATTCACTTTCAACATTTTATAACAATAAAAACTAATAAAAAATATGTAACAAAATTTATTATATACCGGTTCAAAACAAAGTTTTAGATGTCATTAAATTACATTACTAATACCAATATTGAATAAGATATATTACTCAATTTCATTCAATTCCTATATTTTATATGTATATATAAAATTCTATTTACAATGTTTATTTAAAAATTTATATTCGTGCATCGCACTGGGTAAATACTAGTTTATTTAAATACAAAAAGGAAAAACAAACATTTAATGTTAGAATTAATTGTCCAATCTCTATAAGAGTGTCATGTGGCACTTGTGGTTATTGTTTTATATATCATAAAGATGTGGATAAAATTGATCGTCCTCTTTTTTAAAGATTTTTTCTGCATTTATTACTCAGAATTTTCTGCACTCTCTCTTTCAATCATTCAAATTTTGAAACAGTCCAACACGTACTACACAGACTTTTACACACACATACATATGTATCCATTCAAATTTGAGATATAAATGTAACAGATTTATATCAACATCTTACTCATAAAATCGATCGTCCTCTTTTTTAAAGATTTTTTCTGCATTTATTACTCAGAATTTTCTGCACTCTCTCTTTCAATCATTCAAATTTTGAAACAGTCCAACACGTACTACACACTTTTACACACACATACATATGTATCCATTCAAACTTTTGTTTTGCATTGTCCAAAACTTCCATAGATGATGTTACGCGCATATGTGTTGTTTAGGGTGAATCGAACTGATACATGTCTTCACAGTTTGGTTTTTATTCACCCTGTTTGATATTCTCCAGGTGGACAGTTTCACTTCATTGTTTGTGCTTGTGTGAATATTTTGTGAGGATGAATTTGTGTGTAAATTCGAAGATATTCTTTTATGCCTACAGAAAATGATTTTTATGTTTGAATGTGTTGAGGATGACCAAGAAGAGGGTGAATTTATCCACCAATTAATGTGTTGAGAATAATTTGTGAAATAAAATAAAATGATGTTATGTTCATGACAATCATTAATAATGATGATGGTTTAAAAAAAAAAAAAGAATTTTCAAACAAATTAATTGGTATAAGGTAGGCAGTGACACTAAAGAAAAGAAAGTTGCAAGCTTTTGCAAGCAAGAAAAGTGATTCAAAGTGAGACTCACACACACATAATGAGACTCTGTTAAAAATACTGGAAGCTCAATTTCCCAATTTTCAAAGATACAAGACTGGGAAAGGCATAGTAGTTGTTACGCGCAGAAGAATTGTATTAGGAAGAAATTTAGTTGCGTAAGTTGATTTTATTAATTAAATTTCTGAGAAATTAAATACAGCTCCATATATATATATATATATAACATCTGTTCTATCCAAATAATTTCCAATATTTCACATCTCATCAAACATAAGAGAGATATATATGGCAACTTCTTCCAAAAGCTTGTTAGCTATTTTCCTAATTGTTTTAGTAGTGTTCTCATCTCAAATGGCAGCTTCACAGGCTCAAACAAGTAAGCTGCGTTTATAATTTTATATTTATGTATACTCATAGTAAACAATCTCATGTAATATTTAAACATGATATATATATCAAGTAATAAACTGATCATTTAATTATGATCATTGCATAAATAACTCAATGTTCATATATGTTGCTCCGATCCATTTTTTGTCAGGTGGAAGGTCGGGAAAGCCGGCTGGCCGGAAAGTGGGGCGACAAGTGAAGCCCGATAGAGCCGCGTACTGCTGCGTTTGGGTCGCGGGTAAACGAGGATGCTGCCCGGAAGGGCAGGTCTAGTAATTTAGCCCTGATTAATTAAGACAGCATCCATAGATATATTCATAACTAATAATTATATACTCCCTTCATGTATATTCCACCTAATGAATATATATATATATATATATATATATATTGTTAGGAAAATACTCCAATTCAACCTAACCTTTGAAGAACACCACAAAACAACCAAGAAATTCAAGTAAAGAAATCAAATCAAATTGAATAACAAAAGCACACCAATGGGTTACGTGGTTCGGCTTTAAATGCCTACATCCACGGGATAAACGGGGAGGGGATTATCTCATTAACCAAAGAAAACAAGAACACAATCTCTCTGCAAATTTGCAGATTACAATGCTCAAACTGTGATCAACTAGCACTCTTTCTCGCACAATTCCTCTCTCTATGCTAATTGTCAATCCGTAAAGGAAACAACCCTTTGAAGCCCTATATATAAGCTACAAAATGCAACAAGAAGTAAGTAAAACGGATCTCAAACGAATCCAGGATAAGATCTTGAAAACGGCTAGTTTGAGGCTCTGTTTCTGGACTTCATCTTCTTCCAACCGTTTTACCCGTTTCCTTGCCATGCGTCGAGCTCTGATTTGCTGCCGGGAATAACACTTATAAGGCAAGTGAAGAAATGCGCTTCTGTTAGTGAAAGTGCGATTCTTCCTGGAGAGAGAAAATCCGATTTCCATTCATCCAAAAAACGCGCTTCTTTAAGTGAGAAGTGCGATTCTTTTAATACACAACAGCGGGCCTTTAACCACGCTTTCCAAACCCGTTGTTGTATCTCTTTTATTAAAACACTAATTTGAAAACACATGCAACTCCACTGCATGTCTTCTTGCATGAAATCCAACCACCATTTACAATCTCCACCTTGGCTGGACATTTCATGCAACCTTCCAGCTAGTCTGCTAAGTGAGCTTGGTCCTTCCTTTTCTTCTTAAACCAATCAGATCCAAACAAAGATCAAATTTTGCTGTGGGAAGTGCTTTGGTGAACATATCAGCTGGATTCTCCTCTGAAGCAATCTTGCTGACCCTTACCTCTCCTTGCTCCACCTTATCCCTGATGAAGTAGAGCTTCACATCTATGTGCTTGGTCCTTTAATGGTAGCTTTGATGCTTAGTGAGATGGATAGCACTATTATTGTCACAATGGACTGTCACACTCTTTTGATAAACACCAAACTCTTTCATGATACCTTTCAGCAAAGTTGCCTCTTTGATTGCTTCTGTGATTGCCACAAACTCTGACTCTGTAGTAGATAATGCAACAACTGATTGATGCATTGATTTCCAGGAGATAGCTGTCCCAAATAAAGTGAAAACATATCCTGAAAGTGACTTCCTTGTGTCTAAGTTTGCAGCAAAGTCAGCATCCACATATCCTATGATTGGTGATGCCATTTGTGAACCTTTTCTGAAGCTTAAACCACAATCCACTGATCCATTCAAGTACTTCATCATCCCTTTCACTGCTTCCCAATGTTCAATGCCAGGATTTGCCATGTATCTACTCACCACACTCATTGAATGAGCTAGGTCTGGTCTGCAGCAAACCATGGCATACATGAGGCTGCCTACTGCACTTGAGTAAGGGATCTTGATCATCCTATCCACTTCCTCCTGATTTTTAGGCTCTTGATCCTTTGAAAGCTTCACACTTGTACTCAAAGGAACACTAACTGATCTAGACTGATTCATTTGATACTTAATCAATACCTTCTTCAAATAGTCTCCCAAGTCAAGAAACACTTCACCAGTGGCTTCAGTCCTCATGATATCCATTCCCAGCATCCTTTTAGCCTTGCCCAAGTCCTTCATTTCAAACTCCTTCTTCAGCAAAGACTTCACTTCATCAAGAGCTGAATCTGTTGTACTTGCAATCAACATGTCATCAACATATAATAATAAAAAAATATGTGAATCATTAGCATGCTTATAATATACACAATGATCAAACTTACTCCTTTTAAAACCTGATTTAAGCATGAAATAATCAAACCTCAAATACCATTGTCTAGGAGATTGCTTGAGTCCATAAAGTGATTTCTTAAGTAAGCATGCCTTGTTGTCTCTGTCCTTCACATGTAATCCCTCAGGAACAGCCATGTATATTCTCTCCTTCAGTTGTCCATGTAGAAAAGCAGTAGTTACATCCATTTGATGTAGATGCAGATCAAACTGAGCAACCATTGCAAGTAGAATCCTTATAGAGCAATGCTTCACCACAGGAGAGAAGATCTCTGCATAATCTATACCCTCTTTTTGAGTGAAGCCCTTTGCAACCAATCTTGCCTTGAATCTGATCTTATTACCTTTTGTTACTTCAGTTTTTCTTCTAAAAATCCATTTGCACCCAACTAGCTTTTGGTGTGTAGGCTTCTCCACTATCTCCCAAGTCTGATTCTTTTCAAGAGAGTTGAGCTCCTCTTGAATAGCAACATGCCACTGCTCCTTTTGGTTACCTGATACAGCTTCCTTATAGCTACCAGGTTCAGCACTTTCCACTTCAAGAGCAGTGAACAATGCAAAAGACACTGTATCTGCATGTCCAAATCTAGTAGGTGGCTTGATTTGTCTCCTTGATCTATCCCTTACCAGTTGATAATTGTCCAGCTGATCTGTAGCTTCATCATGATCTGATTCCTCTTCATCATCTGAGCTGCCATCATCTTCTTCTGGAGGTTGAATCAAAGAAACAGGCTCCACCTCAACTTGAGAGCTATCTACAGCTTTGGAATTAGTTGTGCAGTCATGATCATCCTTCTTTAGAGGCATGTTGGTCTCATCAAATACTACATCTCTACATATCATGCACTTTTGAAAGTCCTTTTCAAAACACCACAACTTATACCCTTTCACTCCCTTTGGATATCCAAGGAATACACACTTTAATGCTCTAGGCTGCAGTTTGTCCTGAGTGATGTGAGCATATGCCATGCAACTAAAAACCTTCAATCCACTGTAATTTGCTGGTTGACCACTCCACTTTCCTCTGGAGTTTTAAAATCAATTGCAGATGAAGGGCTCCTATTGATTAGGTGGACTGCAGTAGCAGCAGCTTCTCCCCAGAAATTGCTTGGAAGGCCTGAGCTAATCAACATACATCTTACCTTATTGAGAATTGTTTGGTTCATTCTCTCTGCCACCCCATTCTGCTGAGGGGTTCCAGGTACAGTCTTGTGTCTCCCTATGCCTTTAGCTTTACAAAACTCATTAAACTCAGTGGAAGTAAATTCTAAACCATTATCAGTCCTGAGATACTTTAGCCTCTTGCTAGTTAGATTCTCAATTTCAGTTAACCATGCTTTAAAGGTATTAAAAGCTTCATCTTTAGATTTCAGAATGTAAATCCATACCTTCCTAGTATAGTCATCAATCAAAGACATGAAATACTTACCTCCACTCCTTGTTTGAGTTCTTGCAGGCCCCCATAAGTCTGAATGAACATACTCCAGTGGCTCCTTGGATAGATGGACTCCTGCCTTGAAAGGTTGCCTTCTATTCTTGCCAAGGACACAGCTATCACATAAGTCTAACTTACTGATTTTGTCCCTTCCAAAGACTTTCTGTTTAGTCAATTCAATTAGTCCCTTTTCACTCATGTGGCCAAGCCTCTTGTGCCACAACTGAGTCCTGTCCATTTCTTGTGCAGAGTTCACATCTCCTAGGCATGTTTCACCTTCTAGAAAATAGAGTTCCCTCCTTTTGATTCCCTGCATAACTGATCTTCCAGCCTTTGAAACTGATAGGACTCCACCTTCAGAGATGAACTTATACCCCTGTGAGTCTAGCATCCCAAGAGAGATAAGATTCCTCTTCAAATCAGGGACAAATCTGACTTGAGTCAGTATCCTTATCACCCCATCAAACATCCTTAGAGCAACTGAACCTATGCCTTCTACTTTGCAGCTGTGATCATTAATAAGCATTACAACTCCACCATCTTCTAGCTTTAGATCTTGAAACCACTCTTTGATTGGAGTCATATGAAAGGAGCAACCTGAGTCTAGAATCCATTCAGTGGTTATCTTTGCAGTTGTAATAGCCAACACCTCAGCAGCTTCAAAACCTGTGTTGTTGGTGGTTGGTTCAGATGTCTGATTCACTTGATTTCCTTGTGGCTTTCCTTTTGATTTGAGAAATTGTTTGTATTTGAGGCAATCCTTCTTGTGATGACCAGACTTATGGCAATGAAAGCACCTGTTTTGTTCCATATCTTCATTTGATAACTGATTTCCATCTGCCTTCTTGTCACTTGCTTGCTTGGGGCCTTTCTTCTGGAACTTCTTCTTGTTTCTACCTTGCTTGATGGCTAATCCCTGAGCAACACCCTTTGGCTTGGCATCTGAATTCTTGGATAGTTCCTTAGTCTTGAGAGCAGATACTACTTCTTCCAATGTCAAGTCATGTTGCCTCCCATATAAGATAGAGTCTATGAAATGTTCATAGATCTTTGGGAGTGCACTTAACAGCATTATGGCTTTGTCTTCTTCATGAGAGTGATCTCTATATCTTCCAAATCATCAAGAACTTTACTGAATTCTTCCAGTTGATCTAAGATCGATTTCTCTTCTGTCATCTTGTAGGCATATAATCTTTTCTTCATGTAGAGCCTGTTGGCAATGGTTTTCACCATATAGAGGCTTTCCAACTTGCTCCATACTGCCATTGTTGTTGGTTCCTTAGCCACTTCTCTCAATACTTTATCTCCCAAACTCAGAATAAGAGTGCTATGAGCCTTCTCAAGAATCAATTGCTTATCTTCAGCCTTCATCCCTTGTGGAAAAGCTCCATCACCAAGAAGTGCCATGGATAATCCTTGCTGAACCAGCAGGGCCTTCATCTTTACTCTCCAAAGCCCAAAATCGCCTTTGCCATTGAACCTCTCAATATCAAACCGAGTAGTGGCTATTCTTCACTTTCACCTTCCCACAGACGGCGCCAATTTGTTAGGAAAATACTCCAATTCAACCTAACCTTTGAAGAACACCACAAAACAACCAAGAAATTCAAGTAAAGAAATCAAATCAAATTGAATAACAAAAGCACACCAATGGGTTACGTGGTTCGGCTTTAAATGCCTACATCCACGGGATAAACGGGGAGGGGATTATCTCATTGACCAAAGAAAACAAGAACACAATCTCTCTGCAAATTTGCAGATTACAACGCTCAAACTGTGATCAACTAGCACTCTTTCTCGCACAATTCCTCTCTCTATGCTAAATGTCAATCTGTAAAGGAAACAACCCTTTGAAGCCCTATATATAAGCTACAAAATGCAACAAGAAGTAAATAAAACGGATCTCAAACGAATCCAGGATAAGATCTTGAAAACGGCTAGTTTGAGGCTCTGTTTCTGGACTTCATCTTCTTCCAACCGTTTTACCCGTTTCCTTGCCACGCGTCGAGCTCTGATTTGCTGCCTGGAATAACACTTATAAGGCAAGTGAAGAAATGCGCTTCTGTTAGTGAAAGTGCGATTCTTCCTGGAGAGAGAAAATCCGATTTCCATTCATCCAAAAAACGCGCTTCTTTAAGTGAGAAGTGCGATTCTTTTAATACACAATAGCGGGCCTTTAACCACGCTTTCCAAACCCGTTGTTGTATCTCTTTTATTAAAACACTAATTTGAAAACACATGCAACTCCACTGCATGTCTTCTTGCATGAAATCCAGCCACCATTTACATATATATATATATATATATATATATTCATTTTTTGGAATTAAAGATGTAATAATTTTAGTTTTGACAATGCTGCTGTGCACCAAGTGCACGGATCTGGATTGGTGCAACTGGGGCGACCCGACCCGGATCCGCGCACCTGGATTTTCTTTTTTTTTTCTTTTTTTTTTTCGCTTCAGGCTGTTACCTTTATGTTGTAAAGATGTGACCTTTACGTTATATAAGTGTGACCTTTATGTATAAATGTTATGACCTTTATGTTCAGTAACTTAGGAAAAAAATGAAGATTTTCAGGTTTTTTCGCTTCAGATTAAGACCCTTATGTTGTATTGTTGTAACCTTTATGTACAGTTCTTGTGACCTTTATGTACAAATATTATGACCTTTATAATCCATAACTTTGAAAAAAATTGAAATTTTCAAAATTCAGTGCATTTTAAGGATGGATATATATGTGCAGCTAATATTTCATAAACGTAAATATGTACAAATTTTGTTAAAATTCTTCATTTTTTTCTAAGTTAGAGTATATAAAGGTCATTACATTTATACATAAATGTCACACTTATATAACATAAAGGTCACATGCATATAACATAAAGGTAACAACCTGAAGTGAAAAAATAAAATTCAAAAAAAATAAAATAAATAAAAGTGCACGGATCCGGGTCGACCCGGACCCGACCCGAATTGTACATACACCAGTTGCACAGGAGACTAACTCTTGAGATTACTTGATCAGTACTGTAATGCTTGTACTTCTTTCATATTAATTCCTTCATATATGCATGCATGTATGCTAGCTATCTTCCATTGATTTATATGTTATAAATTTAGCCACTAGTTACCTTTCTTTTCTTTTAATTTTAATTTGTTGTCTTATCATTTTAGTTAGTTAGAAACTTTTAATTGTATTTTGTAACAAATCAGTATGATATTAAATTTTGATCACTAAAATACTTTTATGAAAGATTGGATATCATCCTCACAAGATACAAATATTAATATTAACTAATACTCGATTCCTTCTATTCATAATAAGTGTCATTTTGGAATTTTTAACTTCATGTTTTTAAGTGACGTTTCGAGTACTAATTCCATAATATGCCCCTATACTTAATACATTCATACATTAATAGATTTATGTATTATCAATGTTTTCAATAAGATCAAATAAAAACTTAATTAATGAAGGGCGTATTAGGAAAATAAAACAATTCTAAATTTTTGTGTAGAGTTTAAGAATAACATTTAGAAAGAATAGGAGGGAGTAATATTGATGGCCTAGAAAATGACTAAAATATCACCCACCTTTCAATTTGGCATATAAATTGGAAACAAACTACATTCTCGCTCACGCATCTCATCAAACACTTGAATTTGCAAGCAATTCATTTAGACCCATTTAATTAAAGATTTGCAAACAAATATATACCAAACATTCGTAATCTATTACTTTTGCTAGCTACACGTTTTCATCCCAAGTTCTTTGAGAAATAATCAATGTTCTAAAATACACTAGGTGTTAGTCGGGCGCTTGACTGGTATTACCCTACAGACATGAATATAATTGTCAAGAGAGAAATGAAGATGTAATTGATTGAAATGAAAAGGCAGAAATATATGGACAATTAATTATAAATTGTCATGTGAAGAAAAAAGAAAGAGAAAGTGGAAATGTAATAAAGAGCCTATAACTGGAGTCCTCCCAAGATCCTTTGGCTCGAGCAACCTGTCTGCATCTCTTGAAATTATCCTGGCCCATTCTTGCAGATTCTTGAGCCCGATTCGTAATAATTTCCAAGGCTCTGTCTCGGGTTCTTTATGAAATCTGAAAAATCTGTATTCTTTAAACTTGGCAGGAAATGGTTTCTTTGGAGAGATGCCAAGATGTTTGGGAAATCTTAGTCTGTTGAGAGATGTCGATTTGAGCAAGAATGTGTTGAATTCCAGCATACCATCAGCTCTTTGGCTTAGTGATCGTCTTGAAAGGATTAACCTGTCTAACAATTTCCTTGTTGGTTCTCTGTCTCGAGAAATTGGGAATGTGGAGCCTGATAGAGCTGGATTTGTCTTGAAATCAACTCTCTGGAGAAATTCCGAACACGATTTCTCAGCTTCAGAATCTGATCAACCTATCGTTTTCGAATAACAAACTCAGTGGCCCCATATTTGACTCTACTGCTGAAATGAAAGATCTGCAACACTTGGACTTGTCACACAACAATCTCTCTGGTCCAGTTCCTAAGTCTTTAGAGGCACTTGCATATCTTACCTGATGTCGTCGAACTGACCACATTCGAACTGCTCTGTAAACCAAACCGACTTAAAGACTAATCGATGCGAACAAAACAGAGAAGTAGGTAGAACGTGTGGGCGAACAAGAAAGTTCGCACTCTATAGAGAGATATGTGCGAACTAATTAGACTTGCAAGCTAAAATGTCGAACTAAATCCGGAGCGAACTAATTCAAATTTGAAGCAACCGCCACGATCACGAGTATCTCGCCCACTTTCCACTTTTTTAGAAGAAAATCTAACTGCCACGTTTTTCAGGGAGTATTTATAACCCTTATCTTTCTATTCACACACACGAAATTATACACAAAAAAAATCATTGAGAAAAAAGCAACAACAAGTTTTTCCCAGATTACTGACTTGAGCGTCGGAGTCTCTTCACCGGGAAAAACCCCCGCTGTTTTTTGTTTTTGCAGGTCTTTTTAATCGGAGAATTCCAATCGGCATCGGAAAATTCCAATCGGCACCGGAGAAGAAGAAAATTGAAGTGTGGACAAATCAATTGGCGTCTTCTGTGGGAAAAATTTCTTTCGTAACCTTGAGTTATTAAGACGTTGAGAAATCGTGAAAATGGTGAATACCAGAGGATCTCGAAGGAGGTTGGAAGAAGGAGCACAATCTGTGCGACAAGATGAGGACCAGAGTTCTACACTGGTGAATCCTCCCGGCACTGTCACTTTGACACCGGAGGAACTTTTGACTCTGATAGAGGCAGCTGTCCAGAAGACTCTAGGCAAACAAAGGGCCCAGTCACAACAAGACAACACTGATATTCATGCCCGAAAGGAGCAAGAAGGTGACAAATCTCGAACGGATGAGCAAGAGAGTCAGTCCGATCATCCTCGCGGCCAGAAGTGAGGACATGCGGAACTGTCCGAGAAGGTGGACGATCTAAGAAAAGAATTGCGAGAAGTCCAGAAGACTGTTCGACGGATTCCTCGGAGTTCCAGGGGAAATCCTTTTTCTGAAGAGGTTATGGAGGATGAACTGCCAGCCTCCTTTCGGCCGGTTAATTTTGATTATGATGGTACCACCGATCCGTGGGATCATCTATGTAGATTTAAGAATACCGCTCTGCTACATCGGTATTCGGATGACATCAAATGTAGAGTATTCGCAACTACCCTTACCAAGGCTACTCAGACATGGTTCAGCCAGCTGAATGATGGGATGATTCACAACTTCGAACAACTGTCGGAGTTGTTTCTGCACCAGTTCGCCAGTTCGAGGAGACAGAGGCGATCTACTCAAACATTGTTCGGCGTGAAACAGAAAGGGGATGAGACCTTGTGGAACTATGTCAAAAGATTTACAGTTGCTACTTTAGAAGCTCCTGAAGCTTCGGACGATTTGGTCGTTAGCGCTTTCATCCAAGGTTTGAAAAAGGGTGACCTTCATACTTCGCTGGTTAAGAAGACACCCAGCAATTTTGATGACCTATTACAAAGGTCTACCAAATACATTAACCTGGAGGAAGCAGTTCGAATGAAAAAAGGTGAAAGTTCGAGTCGAATGAGTAGACCGCAACAGGAGCATGAATGAGCGAGAAAGAGAGATGGAGGGGAACAGCGAGCAAGATTCGCTCCACCCCCCTTGAGAGATAATCGGACAGGACGGAGGTACGAACAGTACACGCCCATGACTATGCCACCCGGACAGGTGTTGATGGAAATATGGAATCTGCCCCAACTAAAATGGCCGTCGGCTTGGAGCCCTAATCCGAAGAAGCCATCTACCTTCGGCAACGGTAAATTGTGTCGATTTCATAATGAATATGGGCATGAAACTGATGAATGTTTGAATTTACGAGATGAGCTGGAAAGATTAATCGGGGAAAACAAATTAGCTCGTTTTGTCCGTCGAACTCGATCGAACCGTGAACAGAGGAACGATCAAGAAGAGCCGAGATGGGAAAGAAGACAAGAGCAGCAAGAACTACCTCCGCCTCCACCTCCCCCAGCGCGAGCTAGACCTGAACGGGAGGAGAGACCCACTATTCACATGATTATGGGTGGACCAACAGATGGAGATTCCAACAGAGCTCGAAAGGTGATAGGTAGAAATTATATGCATTTAATTGGTGATTTAATTGGATTCTTATTATCTTTTATTTGATTGAATGCATTGTTTTCTTACCTATATGCAATTTTGAACTCGAGATACTTCATATTTTATTTTCTCGATTATTGTAGGAATTTTCGAAGTATTTTGGAGTTAGCTGGACCGAGGCCCAAACGTAATGAAGATCAAAGAGAAGGCCCAACAACTAAAAGAAGCCCAAATGTTAAAAAGGAATTTAATGGGCTTATGCAAAGAAAAGCCCAAATCACTTTGAAAAGAAGAAGCCCATTTAATTGCCTACTTAAGCTACAAGAGGGGAGAACACGCAGGGGCAGTTTTGAGAGGAGTTTTGGAGAGAGAAAAAGTCCACATACATTCTTGTTTTATTTTGTTTTCTTTGATGGTTCAACCAATTACTTTTGTGGATCCGATCGAGATGATGATTAGCTAGTTCTTTAATTCCGGTTAGCAGGGATGTTTTGAACCCAATTATCTTTCTATGTTTTAATTAATTTCGTTTCTCCCTCTCGATGCTTTGATTGGAATTGATTGTGTTATCTGTGATGAATGATTTCAATTATTGATACTTGATTTAGATTCGCGACCTAGGTTAAGTGTTTGATAATTGATTGCTAGAATCTTAAATCATGAATCCTAATTGGTGTGGTTTAATTTTCATTAGTAGTAAACTAGAGGTTGCACATCTCTAGGGTAACATAATCCTAGATTATCAAATCGAACTTGCGTATTTGGAGTCTAGTTCACCCTATCGTCTTGGTAATTAATGCGTTTAATGAATTAAATCTAGAGAGCTTATTCTAGGTTGTTCAATTAAATAGGGTTAATTAGTGATCTTATCCTAATTTAACTAATCATAAGAGACGATTCGATTTAACAGAGCTTGTTGTTAGATTAGGGGTGATAATTCTATGATAATCTGAGAGAGGGGGTAACATTGATTAAGACGTAATTGATATTGGGGGATAACTGAACTGTTAACTGGAATGCTTTTTATCATTTGATTTCTTGTTTAATTTGTTTTCTAGATCTTTAGTAATTTTAGTTTAATTATCAATCAATCTGATAACCCCCATATTTATTGTTTCTTTGAATTTAGACTTAAGTAAACATAATTGAATTGTCACTCTCCGTGGGATCGACTCCGACTTACCCTATCTACTAGTTAGTTAGGTTAGGAAGGATTTTTATTTAATTTTATCGCATCACGACAGCGCGATCAAATTTTGGCGCCGTTGCCGGGGAGTGATTTAAATTTGAATGTGTCATCTTTTGTCTTTTTCTGTTTTTATAAAAAAAAAATTCAATTTTCTGAATTTCTGAATTTTGGTCGAATTTCACTGTTTCCAAGTCTGCTCTGTTTTGCTCTGTTTTTCGCACTGGGAGCCTAGTGTGACCTATCTTTTCCAGTGTCGAAACCTGCAGACTGTTTCATCGAATTAGTCTGATTTTCCTTGCTGAAATTTTGAATCTTCTCACTCAGTTGTTGATTCAATATTTCTATGAGGATCTATCTCCAATGGACCGGAATGCAATCAATGCCCCCAATGGAGAGAATAATAGGCTTCCACAACTCTTGAGGAATCCGAATCATCAAGGAGAAAATTCCAATTATCAAGGGCAATCATCCGGGCAAAATTCGAGTTCATCCTTGGAGGAGATGATGAAGACGCTGACTTCAAATACCATGCAATTTCAGAAGGACACCCAATCAAGAATCAAGAATCTTGAGATGCAAATTAGTCCATTGGTGACGGCAGTGAGTCGTCTTGAGGCCCAAAGCGGAGGGAAATTGCCATCTCAACCAGAAATAAATCCAAGGAATGTCAGTGCCATGACCCTACGGAGTGGGAAGGAGCTGGAAAGTCCGAAAATGCCTGCTGAAACTCAGAAAATCGATGAGGAAGAAGAAGCTGCCGAGCAGTCTGACATTGGGCCTCCAGTGTCGAAGCAGTCATCCAGTGTCAAAACTCCGAAGTCTGCAAAGGTAAAAAATGAATTTTCTGAAAAATTTCCTATTCACTTGGTCCCTTTTCCTTCCAGGTTAGCAAGGGCAGCGAAAGGAGAGCTCAAAAAGTCAGAGGAAATTCTGAAAATTAATGAAGAAATGAATTATGCCCCGCTGGCAAATGTCAAATTGTTGAAGTACTCAATTTTGGAGGACTAAAGGAAGCATATTGAAGAAGTATTAATATTAGATGAAGTCCAAACACCTTCTCAAGCACTTCCCATCAATTTTTCAAAGTTGAAAACCATAAAAAGGAGAAAGCTTAATGGGGGGACAAACATTGTAGTTTCTAATGCGTCCTCTCAAAGACCACTTCCAAAACCTCCCTGGTGATCAGGTGACATCTATTCCATACTTATTATTTTTTCTCTCATTTCTTTGCATGTTTGGATCTTGTGTTATCTTTATTTTGTGTTGTGATTTGTGTTGCTTGGGGATAAGTAAGATTCAAGTGTGGGGAGATGGGGAATGTTGCATAATTGAGAAAGTGTGGAATAGATTGCATATCTTGCATGTAGTTGCATTTAGGTTCATGTAGTTGCATGTAGGTTGTTCTTTTTCTTTTAGTTAGATTGCACGTTTAATTGCTTTAGCACGTTTAAGTATCGTTTGCATTTGCATATGTATATAAAAAAAATTTGGAAAATATAGAAAAGAAAAAGAAAGTTTTGAGTAAGTGAGCTTGTAATGATGATTCGAGTGTTATTGATTTTATTTTTTGGGAATTCATTTGTGTTGGACGAGGTGTTGTTGAGCATTGCTTTCTGTTGGTTAAAATTGCTAAATGTCGTCTCGAGAAATTGTTGTTAGGAAGGATAACATTGGTTTGAGAATTAATCTATGATTGTGAGTTGATGTGTTTTGCTTACTTGTGTCTTGAGATATGCTTTTAATTCCTTGATTATCAAATCGAAACACAATCCTAGATTATCAAATCGAACTTGCATATTTGGAGTCTAGTTCACCCTATCGTCTTGGTAATTAATGCGTTTAATGAATTAAATCTAGAGAGCTTATTCTAGGTTGTTCAATTAAATAGGGTTAATTAGTTATCTTATCCTAATTTAACTAATCATAAGAGACGATTCGATTTAACAGAGCTTGTTGTTAGATTAGGGGTGATAATTCTATGATAATCTGAGAGGGGGTAACATTGATTAAGGCGTAATTGATATTAGGGGATAACTGAACTGTTAACTGGAATGTTTTTTGTCATTTGATTTCTTGTTTAATTTGTTTTCTAGATCTTTAGTAATTTTAGTTTAATTATCAATCAATCTGATAACCCCTATATTTATTGTTTCTTTGAATTTAGACTTAAGTAAACATAATTGAATTGTCACTCTCCGTGGGATCGACTCCGACTTACCCTATCTACTAGTTAGTTAGGTTAGGAAGGATTTTTATTTAATTTTATCGCGTCACGACAGCGCGGTCAAAAGGTGAGACTTAATTCTGTCAAGGAAGAACAGAATACGGTTCACTAGATTTTCGAGGAGGTGGCGATCGAGTTCGGAGTTCACGATCGTGTTGCTATTCAAAGTCCCCAGTTCGATGCCATGGTGATCGTTGCTGAAATAGGAGGCTTTAACATTGAGCGGGTATTCGTGGATACGGGAAGTTCAGTGGACATTATGTTCATGGATTGCTTCAAGAAGATGAGATTAACAGTGGAGGTAAAATCTGTAGAAACTTCACTTTACGGTTTTGCAGGAGAATCTGTGACAGTGTACAGCAAAGTCTAACTTCCTATGGTGCTAGGGGACGAGGAATGGAGGCAAAACAAGACAATGACTTTTCTCATAGTGGATGCACCCTCTCAATACAATGTGATCCTAGGTCGTCCTTCTTTAAGTTCATATGCTGCAGTCATTTCGCCTGCACATTTAATGATGAAGTTCCCTGTTGAGAATGAGGAAGGGCGAGTAGTGGGAGTAGGAGTTGTTCATGGCGACCAGCAAACTGCCCGACGTTGTTATGTAGCTGCAGTTCGACAATCCGAGTCTCGTAAACGCCATAGCGAACAGAAGGATGATGTTGATCGAGAAAGAGATAAGAGTCTGAAAAAGGGTGATGAAACAAAGACTGCAGAATTTGAAGAAGGCGAACTGATGAGTGTGGAGTTAATCCCAGAGCTGCCAGGGCATTCAGTTCGGCTCGGGAGTCAATTGTCGGAACAAGTTAAGGGAGAAATCGTGGCCGCTCTCCAAGATAATGTGGATCTGTTCGCATGGAAACCTGAAGACATAAAGGGTATAAATCCGGAAGTAGCAGTTCATAAGTTGAATATCAAGCCTGATGTTCGACCAATTAAACAGAAACTGAGACATTTTGGGGATCAACATAATGAAATCATCAAGAAAGAGGTCGAGAAGCTGCTAGAGATTGGGCATATCGAAGAGATCCAGTATCCTCGATGGCTGGCTAATGTTGTGTTAGTCCCGAACCCGGGGAACAAGTGGCAGATGTGTATCGATTTCCGGGATTTGAATAAAGCTTGCCCCAAGGATCACTATCCTCTCCCGCGGATCGATAAGCTAGTAGATTCCACCGCAGGATGCGAACTGCTGAGTATGATGGATGCAGCGCAAGGATATCACCAAATCATGTTGCATCCAGAAGATAAACCTAATGTAGCCTTTATTACTTCTTCAGGTACATATTGCTATGCGGTTATGCCATTTGGACTAAAAAATGCAGGAGCTACTTACCAGTGAATGGTGGATGAGGTGTTTAAACACCAATTGGGTCGCAACATGGAAGCATATGTCGATGATATGCTAGTGAAAAGCATACAGGCGAACACACATGCGGAGGACTTGAAGGAAACGATGGCAACAATCCGAAAGCATGAGATGCGATTAAATCCAGCCAAGTGTTCGTTCGGGGTAAAAGTAGGGAAGTTTTTGGGATATATGGTGACGAACAGAGGAATAGAAGTCAACCCCGGCAAAGTCCGAGCTATACAAGGAATGACGCCTCCTCGAACCATCAAAGAGGTACAAACACTAACTGGCTATATCGTTGCTTTAAGCAGATTTATATCCAGGTTGACGGACAGGGGTTTACCCTTCTTCAAAATTCTAAGAAAGAATGGTCGGTTTAGTTGGGATGCGGATTGTCAAAAGGCATTCGAAGATTTGAAGGTGTTTCTCCTCTCACTCCCTTTGTTGAAACAACCCGTTAAAGGAAGTGTGATGATTGTGTACTTAGCAGTCGGAGAGGAATCAGTCAGTTCAGTTCTCATCCGTGAAGAAGGTAGAGATCAGTTCCCTGTATACTTCGTTAGTAAAGTTCTTCATGGGGCAGAGATCCGCTACACCGAGGTAGAAAAGGTCGTCTATGCCTTAGTCACTACGGCAAGAAGATTGAGACCATATTTTTTAGGTTATGAGATCACAATACGAACTAACCATCCGCTGAGTGTAGTGTTGGGAAAACCGGACGTATCAGGAAGGTTAGTAAAATGGGCAGTTGAACTGGGACAGTTCGATTTGAAGTATGAACCGTGAACAGCTATAAAAGGTCAAGCATTGGCAGATTTTATTCAGGAAACAACCAGAATACAAGACAAGAGAGAATGGGAAGTATTTGTAGATGGATCGTCGTCCCGCCAGGGTGCAGGAACGGGGATATTATTGATCAGCCCCGAGAAAGATGAGTTAGAATTTGCCATAAAATTTCAATTTAAGGCGTCTAACAATGAGGCAGAATATGAAGCTTTTTTGCAGGGACTGAAAATAGCCGAACAGGCTGGAGCCCGAGATCTGATAGTTAAATCAGATTCACAACTGGTGACACAACAACTCCGAAACCAATGTGAAGTTAAGGAAGATCGCATGATTTCTTACGTACAGAAAATAAGAGAAATGGAGAAACGATTTGAAAAACTTCAGATCGAACAGATACCTCGGAACGAGAATCAGAAAGCGGATTATCTGGCAAAGATCGGGAGTTCGTTACAGGACTGTTCGAAGAGAAGTATTACTATTATGGGAGTAGGAAAGAAAAACGAAGTGATGAATGTCGACCTGGCCGAGCATGATTGGAGAACTCCTTTTTTGAACTTTTTAGGAGGAGTAAGGGAAGGATAGACAAAAGATCTCGAGAGATTGGAAAAACAAGCTTGATTCTATTACATTCTTGATGGAGTGTTGTATCGAAAAACTTTTCTACCTACAGATGCAAGATGCTTGTCCCAAGAAGAAGGAATCAAGGTTTTAAAAGAAGCGCATGAAGGGGGATGTGCCGAACATGCGGGAGCACGAGTGCTCGCGCGAAAGGTCGCGCGAGCTGGTTTCTATTGGCCTACAATGAAGAATGATGCTGAAGAGTTAGTTCGGAAGTGCAACTCCTGTCAGAAACATGGGTGGAGAATTCACACTCCGGCAACAGATATGCTTACGGTATGTTCGTCCTGCCCTTTTGCTAGATGGGGTATTGACATAGTTGGTCCACTCGTTAAAACCAGAGGAAATAAGCAGTTTTTGGTGGTGGCCGTGGATTACTTTACTAAGTGGGTCGAAGCGGAACCTTTGGTCAAGATCGCCGAGTCCGATATGATCCATTTTATATGGAAAAATATTTGTTGCAGATTCGGCTTACCCAGGATTTTGGTATCAGATAACGGAGCTCAATTCAGAGGCAAAAAGATCACGGGATGGTGTAAAGAAATGAAAATTTTGCAAGTGTTTACTCCAGTGGCTCATCCTCAGGCAAATGGACAAGTCGAAGTGGTTAATCGAATCATATTGGACGGACTTAAGAAACGACTTGAATTCGAGAAATCGAACTGGGTGGACGAACTACCATCAGTTTTGTGGGCATATCGAACTTCATCCAGATCAACTACGGGAGAAACTCATTTCAGTTTGGCATTCGGAATGGAAGCAGTGGTCCCAACTGAAATTCAAGGAGAAGCTCTACGAATTACTAACTTTGATCCCCAGCAAAATGAAGAATTGATCCGAACAGACTTGTTATTTCTGGAGGAGGTCAGAGATGAAGCCAGAGTTCGCCATGAATTATACAAAAGACGTATTCAAGCAGCCTTCAATAGGAAAGTTCGAAAGAGAGAATTCCAAGTAGGGGATATGGTTTTAAGGCAATCTGATGCCTTGTTGGAGATCGGGAAATTAGATGCCATTTGGGAAGGGCCGTATACTGTTACAAAAGTTTTGCCCGGTGGATCTTACGAGCTCGCTGATGAAAGAGGAAAGGAGCTGCCTAGACCTTGGCACATCAATCACTTGAAGAAATTTTATATTTGAAGTATCGAATGCCAGTATGTTGATTTTTACTTCTTTTTTAAGTTGTTGTTGCTTTAATGAATAAGAGATATTTTTATACTCCGTGGATGTAGGTCGATTTGACCGAACCACGTTAAATCCCCTGAGTTTTTCTTCACTGATTGCCATGTATTTACGCACATATCTGTTTTGAACTATATTATGGAGCGAACTTAAAGTTCCATCGGAACCCACTGATTAAGCAAAGCGAAGAAGTTCCCTCGGAACTCACTGATTAAGCAAATCGAAGAAGTTCCCTCGGAACTCACTGATTAAGCAAATCGAAGAAGTCCCCTCGAAACTCACTGATTAAGCAAATCGAGGAAGTTCCCTCGGAACTCACTGATTAAGCAAATTGAAGAAGTTCCCTCGGAATTCACTGATTAAGCACATTGAAGAAGTTCCTTCGGAACTTAACGATTAAGCGAATTGCAGGAGTTCCCTCGGAACTCACTGATTAAGCAAGTTGAAGAAGTTCCTTCGGAACTTAACGATTAAAGCGAATTGAAGAAGTTCCATCTAGGGGTGGGCATCGGATCGGGTTTCGTCGGGTTCGGGTTTTCGGTTCGGGTACCCGAAATTTCGGGTACACTAAAAGATTACCCGAAACCGATCCGAAAAATTCGGGTACCCGAATTTCGGGTAATTTCGGGTACCCAAATTTTTCGGATCGGTTTTCGGGTACCCGATTAAAGACAAGGGGCAGTTTTAAAAGCAATGAGATAAATGTAGCAATATATTCTCCAGTATCCAATTTTAAGCAATACACTCATTCCATTAATTTGCTAATACATATTAACACCACCAAAAACAATAATTTACACAAAATATATCGAGAGAATCAATACATTAACTAAATCACAAATGTCATGATATAATCTAAATTAAAATTCCAACATACAACTAATACACAAATTAAATATCGATTCTCACAAATCAAGTCTTGATTAAAACTAATACATTAGTCGAAGCACCAAATATCGAATTATTAATGAACAATAATTCGATCAAAATGTGGTGGTAGAACCTATAATTCAAGAAGTACGGCTCAATCAAACATCAACTATTGTCGAGTCGATCCCCAACTTTGTTAGCTCTATAAGATAAGAAAAAAATAACATAAAGAGTGAGATGAAGATAAATATATAAATGAATACTAATTAAGTAATTAAAAAGTGAATAATATATACCTTTCTCAAGTGTTTCAAGCTCACCCAAGTCCTCTTCCACATTTATGGGAGTAGAATTTGAACGAAGCCAATTTTGAGAACAAATAAGGGCTTGAACGATTTTACTTGACAAAGAGCTCCTAAATGCATCAAGAACTCTACCTCCGGTACTAAATGTAGACTCTAAAGCAACTGTAGAGATCGGAACCGCAAATACATTACGAGCTATCTTTGAGAGAATGGGAAATCTATGAGAATTGACCTTCCACCATTTTAATACATCAAACTCTTCACTGTCATCCTCATAATCTTCACCAAGATATTTCTCCAACTCGGATTTCACGTGCTCGTTTCTCCCTCCAAATTTGTACTTCTTAAACTCATCTTTTAATAATGAGCTAACTGGAAATTGATAATTCTTGACATTTTGCCCAAATGATGAAGAACTCGATGTATGAGCAATTGGACTTCCTGGAGGTCCATATATCCTTTTGCATTCATCAAACAACTCTTGCATGTCACTCTTAACCTTGTTTTTCATCATAGCACACTTTGCAATATCGTCATACATCTTATCGAAAGAAAACTCTACGAACTCCAATTTATGACGTGGATCAAGAATCACAGCAAAATACAATATCATGTTCATCTTATCAATTGATCCCCAATATTTCTCATATTTCTCTTTCATTCTTCGTGACATCATCATCAATTCAAAGTCATCACTAACCAACCACTGCTTAAGAAGCATTTCTACTCCACTTATTTCATGAAACATGTTGTTAGAAGTGACATGTAAGGAGCCAGAAATCGACAATGTAAGCTTATAAAAATGCCCCAAGAATTTCAACAAGAGTATAGCTCGCTCCCAATCATTGTCCAAAGGAACTCCATCATATGGTGGCTTTGTGAGTTCACTTACATAACCAAGATCGACTTCTTGATAAGCTTCAAATGCTCTCCTAAGGCATACTGCAGATTCCAACATCAAGTAGGTGGAATTCCACCTAGTAGGTACATCCAAACTTAAGAGTTTTTTTGTATCCAATTTCTCAAATCCAACACATTCCACAAATTTCTTATACCTAGCTGGAGAGTTTCGAATATACCTTATGGCTCCTCTGATACGAGATATAGCTAGATGTTCTTCTTTGTTCTTCAACTCATCTTGCACAATGAGATTCACAATATGAGCAATGCATCTCATATGCACATACTTCCCTCCTAAAAGATTTGTGCCCCAATGATCAAATTTCTTCTTTAAGTACCCAATCGCACCGTCATTGGATGAAGCATTATCGACCGTGATAGTAAAAATCTTGTCAATCCCCCAATCAAGCAAGCATTTCTCTATACCCTTTCCCACCTCTTCACTTTTATGTCCGGAGATCGGACAAAAGTTCAAAATTCGCTTCTGCAATTTCCAATCCTCATCAATAAAGTGTGCAGTAAGACACATATAGTTGATTCTTTGAAGTGATGTCCATGTATTAGTGGTGATGCAAATCCTATCACTCTGTTCTTTAATATATGACTTCAACATTTTCTTTTCATCACAATAAAATTCAAATATATTTTTGGTCATTGTTCTTCGAGATGGTATCTTAAACATAGGACATGCAACTGACATCAAGTACCTAAAGCCCAATTTTTCAACCATCTTTAAGGGAAGCTCATCAACTAATATCATGTAGCGCACTGCATCTTTTATTTTAACTTGATCAAATTTCCATGACACAAGTTTTGGTTCCTTAGTGTCATCCACTTATGATTGTTGAAATGCAACTCGAGGTTGATCATTCGAAACATTACAAGGCTTCTTCTTGCAAATTAGGAAGTGCTTTTTGATAGGTGTAGTTCCATGTATCCTAGGGTCGGCCTTTATTTTTGTCCCACAATATTTACACTTTGCCTTTTGAATCTTATCAACATTGCACATGATTCTCTCATAATGATCCCAATAAGTTGATCTAGTCGAAATGGTCTTTCTTGGCCTCTTCCTAGATTTATTCTCATCATTCCCCTCCTTATCACATTCACTATCACCATCTTCTTCCCCTACTTCCTCCTCCCCCACCTCATTAGTTTCATCAATTGAAGCACTAACATCTACATGTGTTTCTTCCACCACTTCCATTAAATTGTTATCTACATCATCTTGTGAATTAGACATCTCCCTACAAAATAGATGCAAATAGGCTTATGTAGTAATCTCAATATGATGCTCAAGAGACAAAATAAAAATTTTAGGTTCAAGTTTCCCAAGTCCTCATGTTTGTATCCCCACGACATTCATATATTGACAATGTAGCACTATATGTATTGAAGAACATATAAATCCACAACAATCTAACCTTATAGCAAAAGAGAGAAAGAGAGCTGCTGAGAGACGTGGGGGCTGTGGGGCTGTGGTATCAGTATGTGGGACAGTGGGAGTCACCGTCGGAGTCGCCCTGGTCGGAGTCGTCGTCGGCCGTCTCTATTAGATCTTGTAGTTGTAGAACCCTAATATATGATTTGGGAATTTGATGGGTGAAGGTGACTGTGTAAACTCCTAAAATCGAATTGCACTCTGTTGAAGAAGCATAAGAATAGCAGAGGCGCAGACTATAATTTAGAAAAGTTTGGGTTGGGCACTTGGGCAGTTGGGCTTGGACTATTGAGTATTTGAGTTCATTTGGCACTCCTCATGTTGGGCTTGGGCAGTTGGGCTATTGAGTTTATAATAGTTTAAAAATTAAAAAAATATATATATATTAAAATTCGGGTACCCGATCGGATATGCGGGTAATTTTTTTACTACCCGAACCTGATCCGAAATTATACGTTCGGGTTTCGGGTTACCCGAAACCCGAAATTTATTCACAAAACCCGTCCCGATCGGGTATTATCCGATCGGGTCGGTTTGGGTACCCGAAACCCGAACCCGTTTGCCCACCCCTAGTTCCATCGAACTCAATGATTAAGCGAAGTGAAGAAGCCTCTTCGGAGTTCAATGGTTAAGTAAGTTGAAGAAATTTTCTTGAAATTTTGTGGCTAAGTGATTAGAGGAAGTTCATTTGAAGCTCTGCAATTAAATGAATTGAAAAAGACTAAAGTACGCGAACTGTTTCATTTCCGATTGATTCATCAAAGATACAAGTAAAAACTTCAAAAAAGATACAAGTGTCACAACAGAAATGATTAAGAGTGATCGGGAGATGGCGTAGATTCAGGAGTTGGCTGCTGGACTAGAGCTGGGAGCAGAGGATCGAACATGTCATCTGGCAAGTCCACAGTCGAACTGGAGCAAGGCTCAACAGGCGCCGGATGAGACGAACTGGGACCAGGATCGCCTTACTGGTTGTCGGGAAGAACTTCCTTGAGCGCTTCTTCTAAGCAGCCCGACCACCAACGTGCATCAACATCCTCATCCGGATTCCCATGCCAGCCAGGAGGAATGAAATATGTTTGCAGCAACTTCTTGCCCAGTGCGTTCACATTGAACTGGAACGTTTCCCCAACTTCCTCCTGGCAAAGCCGAACTCCCTCTTTGAAGTACGCCAGTGCCATGGGAGCTACCTTCGAAAGGAAAAAGACGGAATCCCAAAGGCGATATATGAGTCTTTCTCGGAAAGTCTCCGATATTAACTCCATCTCCGGGCTTCGAGCGAAGCGGTAAAAGCCCTCGTTAAACATGGTTTTTCCGAACTCGATTCGGGCGCTCTTTTTCTGTTCGAGTTCCGCCCTCAGCTCTCTGTTTTCCTCCTCCAGCCTTCGATTTTCAGCCTGCGCGTTCGAAAGAGCGGACTGTTTTTCCATAGCAAACTTCTCCTTGGCCAGCAACAGCTCTTCCCTCCTGGCCACCTCCGAGCGAGCAAGCGCCAGCTCCATTTCCCGCTCTTCCAACTTAACGGATAAGTTTTCGGCTTTACCGGCATTGATGGTTAGATCGCTCTCCAACGTTTTCTTCTCCTCCAGCGCATCCCTCAGGCGATCTCGACGACGAAGGGCCCTTTTGCCTAGGAATTCGAAGTATTTGGCAAAGTTAGTCACCCGAGACAAGTTCACCTTGAACTCCTTCACCTCGCTATCTTCCTCCTCTTCCGCAGCCTTCTCGCTCGGAACGATCGCCCTCTCCTGAACCGCGAGCTCTACCTCAGTTCGCTCAGAACCAGCCTGCGCCCCTCCCTCAGTTCGCTGTTTTTTGGATAACTTCTGTGAACTGGAGGGCCCTTTCTTCTTCCTACGAAGAGAAATTGTAGCTTCGGCCGCTTCTTCATTCATCGCTTTGGCCGCATCCGAAGCTTGGGCAGCCGGTGGCGGAGAGGAAGCGCGAACAACAATGACTGAGGGAGATACAGCAGAAGTACTGCCTCCCTCGGTCGAGCTCGGGGTGGTTTTGTAGGCCAGTTCGACCAGGCGTCTTTCCTCTTTCTCGCGGAAGGCCGCAGCCTGCCTAGCATTCACTGCTTCATCGGCAGGAGAAAAGACAGTCTTCTGGGCCTCGGGGATCGCCTCGTCGAAGATGAAAAACTTATTCATCGCCTTATCTGCAATACAATAAAACAAGTGGTCAAATATGGTACAGTTCGATAAGTTCAAAAAAAGATAAGGAGAGAAATGATAGGAAAATTTTAAGCAACCTAGATTGAACTTGCGGGGAACTCGACTGTTCGGGTAAAATCCCCAGAAGGACAACAACAATTCGCATGAACTCATGCGAACTATATCGAATGATCCCCAGCGGAAGAGCCTGTCCAAAGACGCAATCTCGAAGTCCCTGGGCGGAGCAGGGTCAGCTCGGTTCGAACTTTCGGCCCAAAGAATAGTTCGGAAAGGCCGATTCGCCGGAGCACGAACAAAAAAATAGTATTTTTCCCAGGAGCTGATTTTATCATCTCCTGAGGATAAAAATTGAGCTCGTTTTCCTCCGCTACGAGGGCTCAAGTAAAATCGATAGGGGTTAGTATGTTTAAGAACAAAACAGGAACATAATCGGTCAGAGGTCGGCTCGACTCCCATCCATTTACACACCATGTAAAAAGCTACAATGTAACTTATAGAATTTGGGTGCAATTGGTTCGGACATACCCCAAACGCCGAACCGACCTCCAGGAAAAAGGGGTGAATAGGAGGAACTAAACCTAGGGTGACATGTTTTAAGAACCATGTCTGGCAGCCGGTTGGAGCCCGATGAGGACTATCATCGGGGCTAGGCATGATAACAGAATAGCCCACCGCTGCCATGAGCAAACTCAAAAGAACGGTATGAGTTTGGGTGGTTTTGGTGGCAGAAAAAACATTATCTACAGTTTTCTTCCGAGATCGCTTGGGGGGGGAGGGGGGGGAGAAAGGCTGACGGCCAGAAGTAGAAGGCTTCGGAACTGGAGAATCAGAGGTAGGTCGTAAGGGGAATTCCTCAAAACCCTCCTCAGATTCACTCTCGTCCCTCAGGTTGATTAAAGAAGGAGAAGCCATTTGAAAAATACGAGTGAGGAGAAAGAAAGAAAGGAAAAGGTATCTGGATCTGTTTGAGAGACTTTAGAAATCACAGGAGAAGAGTTCTTGCTTATGAGTGAATGCTAGTTTTCTCGCAGAAGGGTTTTATGGAGGAGAAGATGGGGTATATATAGAGAAAGGGGAAGCTTCTTGGCGACGATTCAGTTTTTCGGGGGGAAAAAGTGAAAAGTCGCGTGATCTCGGCCGTTGGATGCAGTTCGATCTAACGGCGAAGATGAAAAGGCGCCTCGGGATGGAGGAAACTGACAAGTCGGCGTCGCAGGCGAGTGATTGATGGGACGCGATGCTTCTCGAAGAAGCGTCATAATTAGCAACAATGTGAACTACGTTAGTGCGTGAACACACGCACTCCGAAAGGGGGGGAGTACTGATGTGGTCGAACTGACCACATTCGAACTGCTCTGTAAACCAAACCGACTTGAAGACTAATCGATGCGAACAAAACAGAGATATAGGTAGAACGTGTGGGCGAACAAGAAAGTTCGCGCTCTATAGAGAGATATGTGCGAACTAATTAGACTTGCAAGCTGAAATGTCGAACTAAATCCGGAGCGAACTAATTCAAATTTGAAGCAACCGCCACGATCGCGAGTATCTCGCCCACTTTCCACTTTTTTAGGAGAAAATCTAACTGCCACGTTTTTCAGGGAGTATTTATAACCCTTATCTTTCTATTCACACACACGAAATTATACACAAAAAAAAAATCATTGAGAAAAAAGCAACAGCAAGTTTTTCCCAGATTACTGACTTGAGCGTCGGAGTCTCTTCACCGGAAAAACCCCCGGTGTTTTTTGTTTTTGCAGGCCTTTTTAATCGGAGAATTCCAATCAGCATCGGAAAATTCCAATCGGCACCGAAGAAGAAGAAAATTGAAGTGTGGACAAATCATTACCTACTTCAATGTTTCGTTTAATCAGCTCAGCGGCGAAATTCCAGATGAAGGGCTGTGGTGCACCTTTATATAACTCCTTGATGCTGTCGCTGATTTCGGATTCTTGTACGTGCTTCAGTGTCTCAAGTCTTCGGGCTGAGAGCACTTCCATCAGCACGAGCTTCCTTACCTCTCGCCAAAACGGGCCGTGAGTGAAACCAAAACCAGCATAATTGTAGCCAAGGTAAGTCCCTGCAGTAGAACTAGGCCAAGATTTTGTCATTGGTTGTGAAGCAATCCTTAACAGCCTCCCAATTGCTCACAACAAGGGCTCTGCGCAGCCCGAGGCGTATAGTAAACACAGGCCCATATTTATCAGCCAAAGCTCCTAAAATCCTGCAAACTGGAATTTGCTCCCCTAGTAAGTGAAGGTGACCTATTACAGGCCAAGCACCTGATGGCTCTGGTGCTGAATTCATCCTATCCTTACGGTCAGACGGGCTTCTTCTCGAAAAATTGTATAGCATTCTAACATTCCCGGACCCCAATCTTTTGTCATGTGGTGAAGTCTCTTAATTTGTTGCGTGAATTTAAGGTTTAAAATTGATAAATTATTGCATCGAAACGACTGACATAAAATATTATGCAAAGTTCAGGTTTCAACACTAGAGGCCATTCATAGACATGTTTAAATCTCCTTAAAATAATTAGGCATGCATTTCTCTGTTTTTGTTTGATAGTTGAGTGGTAGAAAATAATTAGTAATGATTTTATGTAAATAGAATATTGTGATTCACTAAATAAGAAAGTGATGTCATGACTTAATTAATTGCAAAATATAAAGTGAAAGTTTACCTAGCTACAACCCATATATGGAAGAAGACATGGCGGTTGATTAATTTCCAAATATTCATACTTAGTCTATATAATCTTGAGGGGGAAGAGAGAGAAAGAGAAAATGGGGAATCTCGATCTTCTATTACATTTGATGTTACATCTCATATTATATAACATTTAATATATGTCACATATTAATTAATGATGTCAATGAATGCACATGGTGGCGTGTGATTATTGTTTTGAAATAGAAAATCCAACACGTCACCCCGAAAATGTGTTAGAAAATGCAGAGATAGGAAAAAGGACATACGGAATTGGACAGCAGCCAAAGAGACATAAATAGTGAGTGCTTTACAACTCAACTAACCATTGCATTTGGGTGAGATGAGACAAACATTTGCTGCTTAAGGATAATGCATACCACTATTTTTGTCTCTCTCTTTTTATCAACAACTATCTATACATGTATAAATAGAGAATTGTTAATTGACATATATGTAACAAGCAAACTAAATCCATTAAACAAACATCTATTTCACTAAAAAGACATGATTATATATTTGATGGTATCTAGAAAACTGTTTTAATATAGCAAAAGTTAAAATTCAGGGGGTAAAACTTTGAATTTTTATTTTATTAGCTACATGATTATTTATCGAACAATAGTTGGTGGACTGTTTTTATGCACTTATATCATAGAGTTTTATAGCTGAGCAAATGTCGTCCATAATTAAAATTAAGGATGGAGTTATGCATCCCTTATACCTTACTTAACACACTCGAAAAACATATTTTTATATCTATCATTTGTTATGAAAATGCGCTGAGTAAGTTAGTTAATTATGCAACTCATATAGCAGTTATACGAAGATGCGTGTAAATTAAATTATTAACAAAACAAGATTCGATATCTATAGCCAAAAAAATTCAATAACATAAGTAAATTACAAATATATTTGTACTAGTATATTTCAGGACCAATATATGGACTTGACTATATTAAAGGAGCCTCAGCATCTTGCGAATATGAATTCCCCTGAAATAAGATATGCAACATTAGTTCATTCTCTTTCAGACATTTTATCAAACACTTGGCGACCCATTCTCTGCATAGATGAAAGAAGTTAAGAGAGAGGAATCATACCGACGATTCACTGTAGTCGTTTTTGTAGTTTGACAATCTGAAGTTGATCTTGTTCATTATTGCTGCAACGTCTTTCATGGTTGGCCTCTCGCCTGGCGAATCTGCCGTGCATCCTAGAGCTAGTTCAATGGTTGATATCAAGCAGCTTTCAAATCTTGCTCTACTGCTTTCATCATGCTTGTTGAGTAGCTTATCATCAACAATGTTCATCACTGAATCGGGGAAGGATTCAGAGACCCATCTTTTCATGCTTAGCTCTCCTGAAAACATCTCGTCTGTTGGCCTTTTTCTTGAAAGCATTTCCATCAACAATATCCCGAAGCTATACACATCCACCATCGTTGAAATCAACCCGCTCGACCCATACTCTGCAAGCTCGAACATGTTGGCTAATTGATTCAATGAAGTTGAGATAACATGTTAGATTGGCTTGTGTAAAAGATTCTTACCAGGTGCCATGTAGCCGATAGTGCCCAGAGTTCTGGTTTGTTGCATCCTCTGTTCTTCACTCAACAGCTTTGCAATCCCAAAATCACCAACGTGGGCAACCATGTCTTCATCCAGAAGGATGTTGCTGGGCTTTAAGTCGCAATGTGCAATGGGGAAGACAGAGCCTTCATGTAAGTACTCTAATGCAGACGCGACGTCGATCATTATTCTCAGTCTTTGGAAAATGTTTAGAGAACCATCTGTAGAGTAGAGCCATCTTTCAAGGTTGCCATTGGGCATGTATGCCATCACCAAGGCCTTAAAATCACGATTGGTGCATGAAGTGATAACCTTGACGAGGTTTCTATGGCGCATGCTATGCATCATTTGGCATTCAATGTCGAAGCTCTTGGGTGCACCCTCGACGTCTTGATTGAAAACCTTAATGGCAACAACCATGGCGTTAGAAAAATAGCCCTTGTATACTGAGCCATAGCCACCTCTTCCAATCAGGTTTTCTTCATCAAGGTTGCTCGTGGCAGAAAGAACGTCTTGATATGGTATCTTCTGATGCATTTGCCCAGCAAGAAACACAGGAAGCGACGATGAAGATGACTTTACACGACGATTTCTCAGAACCAAGATGAGGATAAGGGCTACAAGAAAAACTGAAGCTATAGGTGGTAGTATGTATTTTAAAAGTTTCGTATTGCTCGAAGATCTGGGGTTATTGTTTTTGCAAGCCTCCAATTGAAATCGAGGTGCTCCACATAAGCCTTCATTACCTACGAAAAACTCAGGGGTGAAGTTGACAAAAGGCCCTCCATCTGGAATTTGGCCACTAAGCTCATTAAATGAGACATTGAAGTATGTAAGAAGTGCAAGTTCCTCCAATGTCTTGGGAATGATACCAGAGAAATTGTTCTGGGACAAGTCCAAGTACTGCAATTCTGTCAAATCCGCAAGAGATTCATTAATCGGGCCGCTCAGATTGTTATTTGACAATGACAAATGTACTAGACTCTGAAGCCTTGAAACAGAACTTGGGATTTCTCCTGAGATGTGATTTCCTGAAAGATCCAACTCTCTCAGGCTCTGCATATTGCCAATATCTGGAGACAATGAACCATCAAGGATATTGTTAGAGAAGTTGGCCTTTTCAATCCCTTCATGGGACCAAAAGGCTGATGGAATGCTGGAATTGAATGCATTGTCAGCCAAATTGATCTCTCTCAGCATTGACAGGTTCCTTAAACACTCTGGAATCTGTCCAAAGAAACCATTCTCCCTTATATCTACGTAATAAAGACTTTTCAGCTGGCATAAGACATCGAAAACCTGGCCATCCCACTTATTTCCATAGAGATCCAGCTTCTGCAAGTTTGTTAAAGATCCCAATGCCCCTGGAATTTCTCCAGTGAAGTCATTGTACCCAAGGTCTAACCCCTGCAAGTTGCTTAAGTTCCCGATTTCATCGGGTAGTGGACTCATGATCCTACAGGACTGGGCTGTGAATCTTTGAAGAGACGAAGATAGATTCAACGAGCCCAACGCTCTTGGGAGGACCCCGGTTATGGGATTAAACTCTATATTTATAGCTTCCAGAGACTGGCAATTTGCCAAGGAAGAGAGGAAGTCTTGCTCAGGATCAGACAGATTATTTGTGAGCTGATTGTATCCCAAGCTTAGCCTTCGGAGTTGGGTTAGATTGCCAAGATTTATAGGCATAATTCCAGAGAATGAGTTATTAGAAAGGTCAAGAATTTGGAGCCTGGAAAGATTCGAAATAGAATCAGGAATCTTTCCACGGAAATTATTCCTGTCAAGAAAGAGATATTCAACGAGTGGAAGGCCCCTGCCTAGAGATTCTGGAAGAACACCTGATAGATTGTTTGCTTCGAGAGAAAGAACTAGTAAACTCGAAAGATTAAACAGAGATTCTGGGACTTCACCACTTAGCCTGTTATTATCGAAAGCAAACCAGTTTAATCTGGACAGTCTTCCCTGTCCGATTTCAGGAGGAATTGGTCCATGAAAACCGTTGTCCACAGCATCAAACACCTCCAAATTCGACATGTTTGCGATCGAGGAAGGGATAGTGCCCGTGAAGTTATTGCGGCCTATGCCAACACTCTGGATCGCTGATAAGTTCCAGAATTCGGTTGGTATTTCTCCAGTGAATGTGTTGATCGCCAGAGAGATGGTTTTGAGAGAGTGACAATGCGTTAGAGAAGAAAGGATGTTTCCTCCGAATTGATTGTAGTGAAGCTCTAAGTTTTCGAGATTTGTTGCAAGCTGATTGCAAAGTTGATAAGGAAAGGTGCCATGCATTTGGTTGTATCCAAGTTGAATTGTTCGCAAAGAAGATATATTGAAGATTGTGGAGGGTACTTCACCTGACACAAATGCAAGTAACAGAGGTATTTAGTCTTGCCTCATTCTTGATTTTTGTGATACTTAAACACAAAATTTGAAAAACAAAATATCATGGAGGATCAAATTACACCCAGCATATGTTCTTTTCGTGCTCTCTTTTGGTTGATAAACTTGTAAATATTAGATTTTAGTTAGCCTTTTGGATTTTAGGCCACTTATATGACGTGTCATAATCTTGATGAGTTGGAAAACAACTTGGATTTTTCTTTCTTTCTTTCAAACAAACATGAAGACACACAAGCAAAACAAAGAAGGAACCTACCAAAGCTAATAATACAAATAATATATCCGGATAAGATTGATGACAATTCAAGCCTCAATTAGTTACAAATAAGTAGGAAAAAGGGATATAATTCACATAATAAACTTCAAGAATAAATGAGGAAGACATGATAATCATGGTTGAACATACATACATACCTGTGAGTAGATTACTACTCAAAGAGAGTTGTCGAAACTGAGACAAGTTTCCAAAACCTGCTGGAATAGTTCCAGTGAGATTATTACCGGACAAATTGAATGTCCTGAGCTCAACACATCCAGCTAGACTTGTCGGAATATCACCACTTAACTGATTGGTTGAAAGGTATAATCCCTCCAGGTTTCTCAAACTCCCGATTTCGACAGGTATTGGGCCTGTCATACTGTTATTGCTCAGGTCCAAGAATGTCAGAAATGAGAGGTTTCCGATTTCCCTGGAAATGCTTCCTTCTAAATCCATACTCGAAAGATTCAAGCCCGTCACTGATCTTGGATTCCTCGTGCTGCAAACGACCCCAATCCAAGCACAATACGAGGTTTCTTGTGACCAGTTTCTGGACAAGATGGTGGAGTTTATGTTTGCTTTGAAGGCTAGAAGAGATGATTCATCTATATTCGACGTGTTTTGAGATGAAACGAAGCAAATTCTCAAGTAAACTATCACTCCCAGGAGCCATAGAGTTACTGCATCTTTCCCCATTTTTCTTTGGTGTTAGAGAGAGAATGGAGAAGATTTGTTTGATCATTTGAAGTGGAGATTCTATCTATATATATACAGACAAGAATGCCTTATTGTGTTTGGCATTTTGGCTCGAATTGACAGGTAATTTTTTAAAATATTAGTTTCTTGGAAAAGTTATAATGAAATATTAGATGAATATTTAATGAGAGATAAATATTATCTAAGGATATATATTTGCGCAAATTCTATATTCCTTAATTTGTGATAAAAATAATAATTAAATACGAAATGGGGAAGTTTAAAGAAAATGTAAAGAGTACACAATGAGAAAGTCAATCAAATCCAATCCACAGAAAATGTAAAGAAGAATAATATACAAAATAAGAATGATTATGATCTTGATCTGCTTTCTCACTAACCATGCATATACTATCGTATAGAGAATTGTGGATGTCAATTTTTAATTTTTCAGATCGATGATTTGCTATTTGATGACGTGGACCAAAATTAATGAAGTGTGTTTTACATTTTGGTTTTGGGATTTGGGTGTTTTATTACGTCCAACCAATGAGAATAATATGTGTTCACACTTCATTAGAAAAACCCTAAACTGAAGGTCATTGGTATTGCAAATAAGTGGTGGGTGGTGACGTGACACGTCAGCAGTTAAGGACATGATTTACTGGTATAGATGGTGACGGAACTTGATTTTTTTTTTTTTGAGCAGTGACCCACCTATCTGAAATCAAATTATTATAAGAAATTGAGAGCCAATCAAAATTCTGAAAAATCGATTTCAAATCTTTTTTTTTTCTTCAGAGTCACAGCTAAGTATTGGAATAAAAAATCAATTTCAAATCTTATTGAGATACACTTGATCTTCTGGATGTCAGTAATATAGTTTAATTTATAACGCACGATGTGAATTACTAAATTGAATTGTATCGATCTGTACTACATATAAAAAATTGGTAAATATAAAAAATTGGTAAAGGTCTTTTGACTTTTTAACTGTCCCTGTGCCTTTTAAGAATTTCACATTTTCATTCGTTAATTTATTAGTTTCTTTTAACACAAAATATTTTGTGAGACGATATCATGAATGGTTATCCTAAGTTGTAGGGGACTCATCTTATGTAATTCGATCCATGAGATCGTTTCATAAGAGTTTCGTTCTTCGTCTATTTACGTTATACCAAGTTTTGCGCTAACCTTTGATTAATTTCAGTATTTTAGTACTAACAATATTTGACCACGGTATTATAAATTGCTGAGTGTGTAGATTTTAAATTTGATCAATAATATTTTGACATGAGTGTGAAGATCACTAATGTAAAAATTGACTGAATCGAAGATGAAAGATATGATAAAGAGATGATTGCAAACTGATTGCTAGATTACAATAACATTCAATTGGTATAATTTGAAGCTAAAATGATAACTCCAAAAAAATAACTACAGAAACAAATGAGTCTCTTTTTAGGTGGATCAAGGAAGCATAATTAGTTATGAATATCTAGCTAGGGCACAGCGTTGCCGGGGCAGCATAATCGACCTCGTTTACCGGGGAACCAGACGTAGCACCCGACTGCTTCACCGGGTAACTCTTCACTATTTTTGGCATCCTTCTCCGAGCTTAGAGCTGTCGGAAAAAATGGATGGATAAATGAATTTGAAATATATATATATGTTGAGATAGATAATAGATATATAGATTGTTATGGCTTACTTGTTTGAGCATGTGAAGTTGCCATCTGAGATGGAAAAAGTAGCAACATTATTAAGAGAAGAGCTAACAAGCTTTTCCAAGAAGTGGTCATTTTATGACATGTAACTGAATACTAAATCCTTGTGGTATATATATAAGTGGATTAAAGAAATGAAATGATGCATATTTGAGCGATATATAGAGCTGTATTTTCACAAAATATTATTGAAATCATCAATGCAACTAATTTTCTTCCTAATTATAATATCTTCTGCGCGTTCCAGTTCAGAAATTCATGTACATTCAATATACAATTAATTGCAACTTGCAAACCAAAATTGTTCTCTAGTGTCAGCTGCCTGATATATTTAATTAGCATATGCATGAAAATTTATATACTCATATATATTCTCTGCACAGGTATATTTGGTGAGATGAAGTGTTACAATCCACACTCGTTTTCACCGGTCAATCTTTATTTCATACGATACGAAATATCAGTTGACCTATCTCATGAAATTAGATATGTAAAATGGTCTATAAAATGGCAAAAGCCTACTTGATTAAAAAGTGAAAATTAAAGTAGTAATATCTTCTTCTTTTTTCTTCACAAAAATTTATATGCTCAAAAGAGGGTCTTACAAATAATTTTCTTGCATTCCAAAGATTTAATCTAGGTTCTGTTTGGATTGAGAGATTTGAATATAAGATTTAAAATGAATGAATTTTAAATTCATTATTAGAGTGGATTTAAAATACACCCATATTGCTCAAATCTACAATTCAATGGATTTCGAATCTGCATCGATCCAAATACCACCAATATATTTACTTCTAGGAATTTAAATTTCTCCATCTAAACACAACGTTGGGCATTTCAAAGTCTTTATAAATCAACTATCTCAATAGCTACATTTTCATTTATAGCTCGTATGGCACTCACAAAGACGTTGAAATTATAAAAAGCCTTTTTCTAATTTATTTTTCACCACTTTAATTTTTGTGAGTTTGAAGAAATATTTAGAGAAAAATTAGTTCCCAGCAGCTATACTGCAAGGAAATTTCAGAATCAATCCCAATATAAAAACATATGTAGGTTATTTCAATATATATAGTTCAAACACTTGTATACTTATCCGAAAGCAAAAAAGTTGATTACTTATTTAATCCCAATATTTGTTAATACATTCCGTAAAATTTGTTGCGGTTTTGGTCCTAAATATGTAAATTAAATTGGTATTGGGAGAGATAATTGGTACATGCATGGTGTCTAGTTGGAGGGAAATTACTATATATACTTTAAATATTTGATCACATTTTTTTGAGAATAACTGGTACTGTATATTAAGTCCAAACCATCGATTTGTTTTAGTTAATATTAATATTTGCATCTTGTAAGAGTATATATGTAATGAACCTTTGATTTCAGTATTTATTTATCAAATTATAATACTAATTTGTTACAAAACACAAATTAATGGCAAAAGGTAACATTTACTCAATAATAGATAAAATTAAAGATACCTTACATGCGTGATTGCAAACTGATCATAGATAACCATATTCACTACTTCACTCATGTAATCTGAAAACTAAAATTATTACATCTTTATGTTGAAGAAAATAAATATGGAAACATATATATATTTGAGTATGTATTTAGGTGCATGGATGAAGGGATGATCGATCAGGGGGGCAGTTTGCAGCATCCTCGTTTACCTGGCCACCAAACGCAGCACCCGATTGCATCGGGCTTAAATACCCGGTCGCCTCCTTTGGGGGCCCGATTCCCCGACCCTTCACCTGTCAAAAGATGGAGCAACAAGAGTTATGCAATGATATATGAGTTTATATCAATTGATACATATTTAATTAGATGAGATTCTTATAATGAGAATATAAAAATGTATATGCATACTTGTTTGATCACGTGAAGCTGCAATCTTAGAGGAGAAAACTAAAAGAATTATTAGGAGGAGAGCTAACAGGCTTTTGGAAGGTGCCATATGATCAGCTTGGTTTGAAGAGAAGTGAAATAATTGGTGTGTATATTTATATGGATATATATATATATATATAAAATAGAATATAATAAAAGAGATGTTACATTTGACTATTTGAGTGGTGGAGCTTTAATGAAATCAACCAACCAATTTTCTTCCTAATACTAGTCTTCTGCACCTCTTTGTTCATATATAGCTTCTGTATGAAAACAAGACTTTGAAAATAAAGTCCCTTTTTAGTTTCATTTTTTCAGTTCTGCAACTTAATTTTGTGAAAAAATGCCTACCAGAAAAATGAGGAAATCAGACAAAAGTGCTTTATCTTTTATTTTTCTGATTCAACGAACAAAAGAAAACCCTACAATTAATAAGCAAATGCAACTAAACTTCTATCTTAACTAAGTAGTATTTATACACCTAGCTATTAATGTATTATTACCGGTGTTCTAAAACTCGGCCTACACGGCCGCCTAGGCGGTGTCTAGGTGCTAGGCGGCCCCTAGCCGAACTGATTTTGGCTAATTCGGTCACTTTATGCGCTAGGCGGCCTAAGCGGGGCTTGGCAGAAAAAATCGGCCCTAGGCGGGCCTAGATGGTTCTAGGCACCAAATGTTTTTTTTTCTAGGCGGGGTTAGGCAGAATAATTCGACTCTAGACGGACCCAGGCGGTTCTAGGGCTCATTTTGGGAGAGAATTGGTACATGCATGGAGTCTAGTTGGACGGAAATTACTATATATACTTTAAATGTTTGATCACATTTTTTTGAAAAAAATTGGTATACTATTAAGTCTAAACCATCGATATTGTTTGAATAAGTCATATTTATATATAATTCAAACAAGATATTGAGATTTTAGTGTGCTCCAACATAAACTATACATGATATATTATGTTTAAAAATATTTTTTGAAGATATAAACTCAAGAAAAAATATATAAAATGACAAAAAATCTATATATTTAATTTAGACATGGCGCCTAGGCTCCGACTAGGCCACCTAGGTGCTAGGCACCAGTCAAGCGCCCGACTAACACCTAGTCATGTATTTTAGAACATTGATTATTTCTCAAAGAACTTGGGATAAAAACGTGTGGCAAAAGTAATAGATTACGAATGTTTGGTATATATTTGTTTGCAAATCTTTAATTAAATGGGTCTAAATGAATTGCTTGCAAATTCTCTTGTATATCATAAATGGGGCAGCCCAAGTGTTTGATGAGATGCGTGAACGAGAATGTAGTTTGTTTCCAATTTATATGCCAAATTGAAAGGTGGGTGATATTTTAGTCATTTTCTAGGCCATCAATATTACTCCCTCCTATTCTTTCTAAATGTCATTCTTAAACTCTACACAAAAATTTAGTATTGTTTTATTTTCCTAATACGCCCTTCATTAATTAAGTTTTTATTTGATCTTATTGAAAACATTGATAATACATAAATCTATTAATGTATGAATGTATTAAGTATAGGGCATATTATGGAATTAGTACTCGAAACATCACTTAAAAACATGAAGTTAAAAATTCCAAAATGACACTTATTATGAATAGAAGTGATCGAGTATTAGTTAATATTAATATTTGTATCTTGTGAGGATGATATCCAATCTTTGATAAAAGTATTTTAGTGATCAAAATTTAATATCATACTGATTTGTTACAAAATACAATTAAAAGTTTCTAACTAACTAAAATGATAAGACAACAAATTAATATTAAAAGAAAAGAAAGGTAACTAGTGGCTAAATTTATAACATATAAATCAATGGAAGATAGCTAGCATACATGCATATATGAAGGAATATGAAAGAAGTATAAGCATTACAGTACTGATCAAGTAATCTCAAAACTAAAATTATTACATCTTTAATTCCAAAAAATGAATATATATATTCATTAGGTGGAATATACATGAAGGGAGTATAATTATTAGTTATGAATATATCTATGGATGCTGTCTTAATTAATCAGGGCTAAATTACTAGACCTGCTCTTCCGGGCAGCATCCTAGTTTACCCGCGACCCAAACGCAGCACCCGGCGCTATCGGGCTTCACTTCTCGACCCACTTTCCGGCCAGCCAGCTTCCCCGACCTTCCACCTGACAAAAAATGGATCGGAGCAACATATATGATCAACATTGAGTTATTTATGCAATGATCATAATTAAATGATCAGTTTAGTACTTGATATATATATCATGTTTAAATATTCATGAGATTGTTTACTATGAGTATACATAAATATAAAATATAAATGCAGCTTACTTGTTTGAGCCTGTGAAGCTGCCATTTGAGATGAGAACACTACTAAAACAATTAGGAAAATAGCTAACAAGCTTTTGGAAGAAGTTGCCATATATATCTCTCTTATGTTTGATGAGATGTGAAATATTGGAAATTATTTGGATAGAACAGATGTTATATATATATATATATATATATATAGATGGAGCTGTATTTAATTTCTCAGAAATTTAATTAATAAAATCAACTTACGCAACTAAATTTCTTCCTAATACAATTCTTCTGCGCGTAACAGTTAATTCTCAGATATTTGATGATTATATGACACAATAATAATGCTCATTATTACTCCTTATTTATCGCGTCATGCTTGAATAACCAACCATTTATTTCTTTACCCTCATTTTCATAGCTCGTGCCAGACTCACAATAAATGCTTTGAAATAAGGTTCCTTTCTTATTTTTATTTTCTCACTGCTGAATTAAACTTAAAATTGTGAGTTTGCCAAAAAAAAAAAAAAACGAGAGATTTAGAAAAAGCTTTTGGCAGGTGATGAACTTTGAGGAAATAGCAGAATTGGTCCAAGCTTAGGCAGTCATTTTGAAATGGTCATAGCACTTTGTATTTTTATCGCTAAGGAAAGATTAATATATGCAAAATAGGTTACAACATAACATATTAATTCATAATAAATATTAAAGTGTACTATTTCTCAAAAGAAGTTAGGATAGAAACGTGCAGCGAAAGTAATAGATTACAAATATTTATAATATTTCCCAAGGAAAGAGAAGCATATAAACCACCTTTTAAAAATCCTAGCTAATATCCCGGAAGTATCCGCATCAAACTGTGGTGTATAAGTATGTCTTTTTCAACAATAATTATATGATTTTTCACTATAAGTATGTGATATTTTTCCTCGCCCACAACCGTGCCCTAGGACAGGGCCGTGCCTCGCACGAAAACTAAGAGCAATCTGTGGCGCACGGTCGGGTCTCAGGATACGGTCGAGATAAGTATGTGATTTTTATCTATAAGTATGTCTTTTAGAGCTATAAGTATATGTTTTCGCGCACGGTCGACCGTATCTCAGGAGACGACCGTTCGCGAGTGCCGTCGCATATGAGACGATTTCATAGGAGTCCAGCTCATATTTTAATAAGGAAAACAAAATATCCATGGCTTAGAATTAAGGAGATTAATTTTGACTTAAGTGATAGATAACAACTTCTGATTGAACTGCGAGGAAATTGCAGCATGTGTCCCTTTTAATTGGTTCCCAAGTCGAAATAGTCCACACACTTGGCATTTTTGTCCCTAAAATAAATAAACTGCAGATTTTGTTCCAACCTAAACACATTACAATAAATTTGTTGTAGTTTTGGTCGTCCCAATTAGCACTTCTTTTCACATGATTAAATTTGAGGGAAATTGGTGCTGAATTGCAACACCATTTTTAACAGCGGAAAACCACTTGCAAACCAGAATTTCCTCTTGTAAGAAAGACCAAAACATTGGAATTATTTTCGTTATATAATATGTATTAATCTTTGTATCTTGTAAGAGATCTAGTTACAAATTTAAAGATGTATGCCAAGAATTAATAGTTTTCTACCAATATTTAACAATTTGTTACAAAATATAATACAAATTAAAGTTGTGATAAAAAAAAAAGAAGTTAATTAAGAAAACAAATGAGAAGGTAATTGGTGGCCAACTCTATTGATCTACTCAATAGTGACATTAAGATGCCAATATCTAGTACATACATGATTGCAAACTGATAGATAATTAAATTCACAATGAAACTAAAATTACAACTTCCTCCATTCCATGAAATAATTACAGAAAAACATATATTGATCGATCCCTTTTTGAGGTCGATGTATAACATCAATTGTGACCATGATGATTAATATTGGGCACAGAACCAGGGGGGCAGCATCTTGGTTTACCCGGCACCCACACGCAGCACCCGCGCTGATAGCGCAATAACAGGCCTCTAATTCTGGCCTCCTTCTCCGAGCTTTTAGCTGTTAAAAAAATGGAGAAAGAAGAGTTATGCAATGATAAATGAGTTTGATATATATATACAAAAAATGTTGAGATGAGATTGTTATATGATCATTGATCGGTGTATATAAATTATATAGAAATGTCGTTTACTTGTTTGATCATGTGAAGCTGCCATCTGAAAGGACAGGACTAAAAGAATTATTAGGAGAAGACCTAACAAGCTTTTGGAATAAACTGCCATTTTATGAGAAGTGAAATATTGGTTGTTCTATCTTTCTCTCTCTCTCTTCTATATATATATATATATGGATAAAAATATAGATGAGTGGTATTTATAGTGAGAGAAAGAGATGTATTTTCACAGAAGTTCAATGAAATCAATGCAACTACTTTTCTTCCTAATCACAATTATCTATCTTCTGCGAGTCCTAAGAAATTCATCAATATATATAATTTATTGCAACTTGCAAACCAGAATTGTTGCTTGTCAGCCTGATAGAAGCACCAAAACTTACATAAAATATTGTTCCACTAATACATTTTGGTAAAGATGCGAAATTCGACCTAAAATTCGTTTTCACAAGTTAATCTCTTATTTTTGAATTAATACGAGATAATTTGCACTGATTCGGCCCACCAAATTATAATTGTCTCATAAAAGTCATTAAAAAAACCTGAGAAAAATGTGAATTTTTGTTTAAATGGGTTTGTTTTCTTCTTTTGTTTTTAATTACTTAGTCAACTAACCAAACACATTAATCCTACAACTAATTCGTAAACAAAAATAAACTACAGGAAAAAAATATAACATTACCAAACTTGGATCCGAAGTGCTTTAAATTAATTACATTCTTATATCATTATATATAATAGGATTTTAGTACTAAATTGTTTAATTATTATCCTAAATAAATTGACCAAATCAAGCATTTGATCTATTCTCATTATTGAATAATTATGGACGACATTGTTCCACATGAGTAAGTAGTATCATTAAGTTTTGTGAAAATATTAAAAGTAGTTGTTGATATTGATGGATTTAAAAGTCTCCGTAAAACGATCATATTAATATAGCTTCATTTTCGTAGCTCGTACCTACCAAACACTTTGAAATAACATCTTTTTATATTTTTTTGACCTCTCCAACTTTTGTCACAAAATTTGGCAAATCACATGAGATTTTGGCTTTTTGCTGAAGTGATTAGGTTCGTCATTCTTGTGATCCAACCAGAAATTCAAGTAATTTCTCTAGAATTACATTTTCAAATTAATCCTGATCTTATGTATAGATTCATTAGTTGAACGACTTGTTTACAAATCATTCAATACAATATACATTAAGAAGTCCAACCATCTGATAAAATGTCTAAATGAAAATGAACTCGTGTTTTATATTTTGTAATAACAACTTTTAACTTGATAGTTCTTTTGTTTTCATCTATGGCGGGCAGCATCCTGCTGATAATCTACCCGGGATCCAAACGCAGCACCCGCCGGGGCCGGGGGGGACGTTACTCCTTGCTGTCAAAAAATGGAGCAACAAGCTAGCTAGAGTTATGCAATGATATATAAATGAGTACATATATTAGATGAGATTGTTATGAGAATATATCATAAATAAATGTATGTGGCTTAGATTGAGCATATGACGCTGCAATCCGAGACAAAAAAATTAAAACAATTAGGAAAAAAACTAATAAGCTTTTGGAAGAAGCTGCCATATATCTATCTCTGTTAAGGTTTGATGAGAAGTGAAAATATGGTGGTGTACTTATATGGAATATTGTAAAAGTTAAGCTGAAGCAATGCATGAGAGTGTGTAAAAGATTTTTGGCAACGGGTCTTTTACAACGGAAATTAAAAGCGTTGTTGTTTAAGTGTTGTGGAATGCATTTTGAGGGCTGAGAAGAAAGCGCTGTTTCACTTATAAAAGCGCGTATACGTGGCAGCGTGTTTTGTTCTGATTGGCCAGCAAAAGTCGCCATTTCACTTATAGAGTCGGGTTTCACTTCTGGAGCAAATGACGTGGAATATCTCAGCGAATGAGGAAGCGACATGTGGCGTCGGTTATGGCCGTTATCTTGGATCACGTGCCATGAACTGCAGAATCAAGAACGGGAACTGATTTGATCACCAATCTTCAGGCTAATGTATCTCACGCGTCAGAGATCGGATTTGAGTGATTTTTCTTTCTATAAATAGCTGAGTTTGTGTAGATTAACGACATGTAATTTTCTTCAATTGACATTCAGAGTAGAGAGAGAAAATAGCGAGAGATCTTAGCTGATAGTGTGTGTTCTTGGAGTTTTGTAGTTCTTGGTGTTCTTCGTTTTTCAATAAGATTTCCCCGCCCCATTGTTCCCGTGGATGTAGGCAAATTGCCGAACCACGTAAATCTCTTGTGTGTTTGCGTTTATCTTTGATTTCTTGTTTCATTTTGGTTGATCTAAGTTTAGGGTTTTCAACATCAAGATATTGATCATTTTGGTGAGTTGAGTTTGGGTTGATTGGAGCTAAAATCTTGACAAGTGGCGCCGTCTGTGGGAAGAAGCAGATCAACCATGTCCACTACCAAGTTTGATGTTGAAAAGTTCAATGGCAAAGGAGACTTTGGTCTATGGAGGCTCAAGGTGAAGGCATTGCTCCTGAATCAAGGACTTGGTCCAGCTCTTCAAGGGGCTCTTCCAGAATCCATGAAGGCTGAGGAGAAATCTTTGATCATGGACAAGGCCTACAGCACCTTGATCCTTTGCCTAGGAGACAAAGTCTTGAGAGAGATTTCGAAAGAAGAAATTGCTCAAGCCATATGGGAAAAACTGACTGCCTTATATCAGACCAAAAGCTTGGCAAATCGAAGACTTATGAAGAAGAGGCTCTACACCTACAAGATGGTGGAAGGAAGATCAGTGACTGATCAAATAGAAGATTTCTTGAAGATCATAGATGATCTTGAGGATATTGAAGTATCAGTGGATGAAGAAGACAAAGCTCTTATGCTTCTTGGGGCCTTACCAAAATCTTATGAAAATCTTTCTGATTCTATGTTGTATAGTAGGAATCAATCACCTCTAACTCTTGAAGATGTGATTACAGCTTTGAAGAACAAGGAGCTGACAAAGGCTGGAGACCTCAAGCCATCAAGTGGAGAAGGTCTTTCTGTGAAGCTCAAGCCCAAGAAGCAATTCAAGAAGGGGAACAAGAAGCAGCCCAAGAAGGATGTAATCCAGACCCAAGAACACAAGGATGATGTGGAGGAACAAAGGTGTTTTCACTGCCACAAACCAGGACACTTCAAGAAGGATTGCTTGAAGTTTAAGAAGCTGAAGCAAAGCCAAGAAAATCAGAATCACAAGCAAGTAAATCAGGTATCTCAATCTAGTGAACCTTCTACTCCTAACTCTGGATATGAGTCTGCAGATGTTCTTGCTGTCACCACCAAAGGCACTGAAGAGGATTGGGTGCTAGACTCTGGATGTTCATTCCATATGAGCCCCAACAAGGAGTGGTTTGATCAGCTGACACTCAGTGATGGTGGCCTGGTGATGCTTGGAAATAATCAGACATGTAGGGTGGCTGGAATTGGCTCCATACCTTTGAGGATGCATGATGGAGCAGTGAGAGTCCTATCAAAAGTCAGGTATGTTCCTGACCTTAAGAGAAATTTGATTTCCTTAGGAATGTTGGATTCACAGGGTTACACCTTTAAGTCTGAAAATGGAAAGTTAAGAATCACAAGAGGCTCTCTATTAGTAATGAGAGGCAGCAAGAAGAATGAACTCTACTACTTGGATGGAGTCACTGCAGTGGATGAAGCTCATTCAGTGAAAGAAATGGACAAGACTCAATTATGGCACAAAAGGCTTGGCCATATCAGTGAGAGAGGCCTACTGGAACTTCAGAAGCAAAAGGTATTTGGGAATGACAGGATCACTAGTCTTGATACATGTGAGTTTTGCATTTTGGGAAAGGCAAAGAAGCTGAACTTCAAGGCTGGGAGTCATAGCACCAAAGGAATTTTAGACTATGTGCATTCTGATCTCTGGGGGCCAGCCACTACTCAAACAAGGAATGGAGGGAGGTATTTTATGTCTCTCATTGATGACTATTCTAGGAAAGTTTGGGTCATCATACTTAACTCAAAAGATCAAGCATTTCAGAGCTTTAAGGACTGGTTGACTGAAATAGAGAATGTGACTGGAAAGAAACTGAAGTGTCTTAGGACTGACAATGGATTAGAGTTCACATCTGAAAGGTTCAGCTCTTACTGCAAGGAGAAGGGAATATTAAGGCATAGGACTGTACCAAACACCCCTCAGCAAAACGGTTTAGCTGAGAGAATGAATCAGACTCTACTGAATAAGGTAAGATGCATGCTGTTGAGTTCAGGCCTTTCCAAGTGTTTCTGGGGGGAGGCTGTCACCACTGCTGCATTCTTAGTGAATAGGTGTCCTTCAGCAGCTATCCAACTCAAAACTCCAGAGGAATTATGGAGTGGGAAGCCTGGAAACTACTCTGAGCTCAAGGTTTTTGGAAGTCAAGCTTATGTTCACATAAGGCAAGACAAACTGGAATCTAGAGCTTTGAGGTGTGTTTTCTTAGGTTACCCAAAGGGAGTTAAGGGATATAAGCTGTGGTGTTATGAGAAGGATTACCAAAAGTGTCTAATCAGTAGAGATGTTACCTTTGATGAATCAAGAATGCCTCTGAAACAAGAAGAATCAGCTCAAAAACCAGGTTCAGAAACTGAGACCACTAGCCTTGAGGTGGAGATTCCATCTGATAGAGTTCTACCTCAAATGCCACAGGGTGAAGTTCAAGGAAATGAAGATCAAAGTTCAGATTCAGAGGAGGATCAGCAAGATGGAAATGATATGGATAACTACTTGTTGGTGAGAGACAGATCAAGGAGGAACATTAGACCTCCTGTAAGGTTTGGTCAGGCTGATCATGTTTACTATGCTTTGCTTGCTGCTGAGGAGTTAGAGACTGAGGATCCTAAGGATTTTAGAGAAGCTGTCACTTGTAAGGATAAGAGAAAGTGGTTAGAAGCTATTCAAGAAGAGTTAAACTCTCTGGAGAAGAATAAAACTTGGATCATAGTTGACAGACCAAACAACAAAAAGCTTGTTGGATGTAAGTGGATCTTTAGGAAGAAGGCTGAGACTAAACCAGGAGGTGGGATTAGATACAAGGCAAGACTTGTGGCCAAGGGATTCACTCAAAAGGAAGGAGTGGATTACAATGAGATTTTTTCCCCAGTGGTTAGACACAGCTCAATAAGGATACTACTTGCTATAGTTGCACAGTTTGGAATGCACTTGCATCAAATGGATGTGACTACTGCTTTCCTGCATGGTGAGCTAAAGGAGATTATATACATGAAGATTCCTGAAGGTGTCAAGTTAGAGGGAAGGCAAGACAAAGCCTGCATGCTTAAGAAGTCACTATATGGCTTAAAGCAAAGCCCAAGACAGTGGTATCTAAGGTTTGATCATTTCATGCATAAAATCAAATTCCAAAGGAGCAAGTTTGATAACTGTGTATACTTTAAGCATTCTAACTCTTTTCATACTTATCTCTTGTTATATGTTGATGATATGTTGATAGCTAGCACTAAGATGACAGGTATTGAGCAGATCAAAGAGCAATTGAAGTCTGAGTTTGAAATGAAGGATCTTGGAATGGCAAGGAAGATGCTGGGAATGGAGATTATCAGAGATGGTGATCAAGGTTCCATTGTGCTAAGTCAGACTGATTATTTGAAGAAGGTGCTCATCAGATATCAGATGAACCAAGCCAAAGCCACTTCAATTCCAGTTCAATCTCAAATGAAGCTAAGCAAAGCTCAGTGTCCTCAGAACAAGAAAGAACAAGATGAGATGTCCAGGATACCTTATGCTAATGCAGTGGGGAGTACCATGTATGCAATGGTGTGCTGTAGACCAGATTTGGCTCATGCTATGAGCTTGGTAAGTAGGTACATGGCAAATCCTGGAATGGTACATTGGAGTGCAGTGAAGTACATGCTCAGATACATCAATGGATCATTAAGCAAATGTTTGAGTTTCAGCAACAAAAGGTGTACTGATGATGCAGTAGTTGGCTATGTAGATGCTGACTTTGCTTCAAACCTAGACACAAGAAAATCTACAACAGGCTATGTCTTTACATTGTTTGGAACTGCTGTGAGTTGGAGGTCAGCTCAACAGTCAATTGTGGCACTTTCATCAACTGAATCAGAGTTTATAGCATTAACTGATGCTGCTAAGGAAGCTGTTTGGATGAAAGGGATCCTGGAGGAGTTTGGCTTGTTTCAGCAGAATGTAACTATAAACTGTGACAACTCAAGTGCCATTCACTTAGCCAAACATCCAGGGATGCATGAGAAGACCAAACATATAGATGTCAGGTTGTATTTTATCAGGGACTTGGTGGAGAAGCAGATGCTAAAGGTGAAGAAGATTCCCACTGAAGTGAATCCAGCTGATGCATTCACTAAAGGAGTTCCTCCTACAAAGTTTGATCTATGTATGGATTTAATTGGTTTGAGAGGGAAGCCTTCAACCAATGGCACTTGATGAGTATACTGTGATGTGGTGCATTGCTCAGCCTAAGGTGGAGATTTGTAAAAGTTAAGCTGAAGCAATGCATGAGAGTGTGTAAAAGATTTTTGGCAACGGGTCTTTTACAACGGAAATTAAAAGCGTTGTTGTTTAAGTGTTGTGGAATGCATTTTGAGGGCTGAGAAGAAAGCGCTGTTTCACTTATAAAAGCGCGTATACGTGGCAGCGTGTTTTGTTCTGATTGGCCAGCAAAAGTCGCCATTTCACTTATAGAGTCGGGTTTCACTTCTGGAGCAAATGACGTGGAATATCTCAGCGAATGAGGAAGCGACATGTGGCGTCGGTTATGGCCGTTATCTTGGATCACGTGCCATGAACTGCAGAATCAAGAACGGGAACTGATTTGATCACCAATCTTCAGGCTAATGTATCTCACGCGTCAGAGATCGGATTTGAGTGATTTTTCTTTCTATAAATAGCTGAGTTTGTGTAGATTAACGACATGTAATTTTCTTCAATTGACATTCAGAGTAGAGAGAGAAAATAGCGAGAGATCTTAGCTGATAGTGTGTGTTCTTGGAGTTTTGTAGTTCTTGGTGTTCTTCGTTTTTCAATAAGATTTCCCCGCCCCATTGTTCCCGTGGATGTAGGCAAATTGCCGAACCACGTAAATCTCTTGTGTGTTTGCGTTTATCTTTGATTTCTTGTTTCATTTTGGTTGATCTAAGTTTAGGGTTTTCAACATCAAGATATTGATCATTTTGGTGAGTTGAGTTTGGGTTGATTGGAGCTAAAATCTTGACAAATATAATTGATGAGAGAGAGAGAGAGAGAGAGAGAGAGAGAGAGAGAGAGAGAGAGAGAGAGAGAGAGAGAGAGAGAGAGATGGATCTGTATACGCAACTAATTTTTTTCCATGTACAATTCTTGCTGGTCAAATTTCAGAACTCATGTGGGACTCACAAAGACTTTGAAATAAGATATCAATAGTTTGCAAGATGATATTATGAAGATATCTCGATCGATATCACAGTATCATGTAAATATACTTTTTTGATAGTTTGTATAATATTTTCTAGTTTGACTGCAATAAAGTGGATGATATATGAAAATTATAAAAATTGTAATAATAAATTTTGCATTCGATTAAGTATTTTATCAAAACGATCCATGACTGACAAGTGACAACCATGTAACTAATAAAACAACGATTCAAAGTTTTATATACTAATTTTAATTTTAATTAATTTTTCAATTGATACATTAGTATGATTGTTAGAGAAATGCTAACAACACTAAATTCTGAAATTTTAATTTAATTGTTTACAATTTTTCAAGCCAAGCCATGATAATTATGAAATGTAAAGCACTTATATATCTTTGTGGAGAAGTTTTCAGCTGCTCAACAAGTCCAAACACCTGTGTTTTTTTATCCCAAATAAAAAATAAACTACACATATATATAGTCCAATTAATTAATGTGTCACATTCCATTAAATTTGGTTGAAGTTTGGTCCCAGAATATGTAAAGTTGATTTTGGAAGGGAATAACTGCAAACATGGAGTACTTGTTTTCTATTAGATCTCAAGTCCAATCGTTTAAGAATAACTCAAAACACTTGCTACCATATATTAAATCGTACATTACACGTCAACTTCCCACTGTTTGATAAAATGTCTGAACGAGAATGAATCAACTATGTTTCCAATTTTTTCACAACTTTTGAGTTGCTAATTCTCTTGTTTTGTATCTAGGTGCTCACTTCTTCCATAATGAAATTTGAAATGATAATTGTATTAATATTTATATCTTGTAACAGTATCTAACCTTTGGTTTCAGTATTTTAGTTATATTAGCACAATATAATACAAATTTAAAGATATATATGCAGCTAGGGTATTTATTCCTTTTAAGATAATAAAAATTAATAGTTTGGTACCAAAAATACAGATTAAAGTTGTAATTAATTAAAAAAATTAAGTGAAAGAAATTAATTAGTGGATAATTAATGTACTATACCGACAATGTCAGATTCAAGATGCCATGCTAAATTGCAAACTGATATATGGATTGACCATATTCACTGTGAAACTAGAACTACAACTAATTCCTTCTTTAATTGCAGAAATTAATACATAATTATCGATAAACATGCATGATTTCAAAAAGAGGTCGATGTATAATATTAGTTGTGATGATTAATTTTTTGCTCACTGCCGGGGGATGAGCAGCACCCTAATTTACCCCGGATCCATACGCAGCACCCGTGATGCTTCTCAATAGCGCCTCCATTTCTAGCCACCTCCAAGCTTTTAGCTGTCAAAATTAAATTTGTTTTGAGCAACAAGATTTATGCAAAGTTTGATATTATATATGTGTGTACATGTTGATGAGATTTAACATACATAAATATGGCTTACTAGTTTGATCATGTGAAGCTGCAATCTGAGAGGACAAAACTAAAACAATTAGGAGAAGAAGCCCCAACAAGCTTTTCGAAGAAGTTGCCATTTTATGACAACTTGAAATATTGATTGTGCTCTATTTATATAGCTGAAAATGAAATAGATGATGTATACATTTGAGTGATAAATACTATAGCATGCCAAGCATTCAAGATTAGGTTAATTTAATAAGATATTAGACTAAATTGTTTAATTTATTATCCTAAATTAATTGACCTAATCACGCGTTTGATCGATTATGGACAACATTGTTCCACATAAGTTAGTAAAAAAAAGCATTAAGCTTGCTTTGTGAAAATATTAAATTAGCCACTCATTAGTCATTATCGATCTCAAAGTCTGAATAAAACAACCATGCACTTTCAAATATTTTGTGAGTTTGACAAAAAAAATATAGGAGGAGAAGTTTTCAGCAGATGAAGTTTCCTAATCAGTCCCTAAGAATCCAAAGACTGGTATTTTTATCCCAAGGAAAAAATAAATTGCAGATTTAGTCCCAACAAACACGTTTCATTAAATTTGGTTTCACTTTTGTTCCCAAATATGTAAATTGTGTATGAGAGAATTTGGACTCTTACAATTGAACTGCGTGCATTAAAAATTCGTTTTAAAAAGAAAACACATGAGTATGTCAATACAAAAAAAAAATCTATAATAGTTTATATTCTGTAGATTCGTATACTTTATAAACTTTTAAGTTAAATCTTTTACAATTTATAATTATTTTTAAAAAATTAATTATATGTGTACTATACATATACAAAAACGTTGTTTTTTTCTCTCTTTTAATTTATTATAATGTATCATTAATCAAAAATTATATATGTTTTTGTTTTATTTTTATTATAATATTTGATAGCTTATCAAAAATTCATGTAATCTAAAAATTTTAAATTTATTTAGAAAATCAAAATCAAATCTTAAAAAAATAAAATAAAAGAAATTATTTACACATTATCGGATTGATGTGACATTTTTATGAGAGAAAATGGCAAATTAGTAAATTTTGCCAACTTGTTCCTCTTATATATAACTAGTTTTGTACCCGTGTGTCGTGTGATGCACGGGATAAAATTTTATAAAATACAATTATAATATTTTTATTTGAGATTTGGAAAAAAAAAAGTATATACAAATGTAATATAATGAAATTAAGTAATTTATATATTATATATTTTAAATATTTAATTGTTGGAGATAATCTCTAGGTACAGTAATAAAATAAGATATTGTAATTTTAAACCTAGTTTATATATAAATAAGATGGATATGAATTCTATAGAAATTATCACATTTCAAGTACACTATTCAAGATAAAGGAATAATCTTTACGCAAACAAATCACAACATTAAAGTTATGTTCTATATAAGATAGAAGGAATAATTCAACCAACTACTTTTAAGAATGTTATCTTTAAAACAAATAAATTCTATGATAAAAATTTCAAAAACATAAAAGAAATATAAAAACAAAATATATGATTAATTTCCAATTATTTCTAACCCAAAAGAAAAAAAAAAAACAATCTACCTTGTAATGTAAATTTATAGTCTTCTTTATCACTTTTCCATGTAAGCTTTCATTCAAGTTTATTCACGAAATTCCTGTATAAAGTAAAACAACAAAATTACATTAATAATAATCCATATGCAATACCAATAAATAAAACATTCATCTCCAAATATGAATAACGATATGAACTTTAATCGTTAAGAAATGATTTATAAAGTCAAAAAATTATTAACTGTCCATCTAAACTTGTGGAGTGCCAGCTCGGAAATAAATCGCTGGATTCAGAACCGGAAGGTTTGGGTCAAGAACCGGTCGGAAAATGGTCGAACCGGGCTCGGGAAGACGGAGTCATAACTGCCGGTCCAGGACGGTTATGCTGTTGCAACAGCTAGGGCGACAGCGCGAGATCCGATCTTTGAAGCAAAATTCGTCCATTTCTGTTATAGTTTCAGCTCAATTAGCATAGGGCTTCTACTTTATATATATAGGAGTATAAGCAGTTGTAGTTTCACTTTGCGATTTTGAGTTTTGAGTGAGATTAGAAAAGCTAGGGTTCTTGAGTGCATAAACCCTAATTTTTGGGGAAAAATCTTGTAACTTCGAATTCTCTCTCGTTTCTTAGTGAAATCCGTTCAATCCTTTCATGGTGGATGTAGGCCGATGTGGCGAGCCGAACCACCCTAAAATCTTGTGTGTTAATTCGTTTTTCGATTCGCATTTTGAAGATCAAATTCACTAGGTTTAGGGTTTTCTGCAAAAGTGTTGTGGCATAACTGTTGTCTATCATAGAAGATCAATTTTCTTCACAATTGGCGCCGTCTGTGGGAACAACTCGATGCACAACACCTGTAGATGGCTGGAATGAAGCTCGACGTGGAGAAATTCACAGGGATCGGTGATTTTACACTATGGAAGGCCAAGATGGAAGCTGTCCTAATTCAACAAGGCTGGGAGGAGGCTATTTCAGATGAGCCTGTGGATGATTCGGAGGAATCGTCGGGAATCTCACCTGCTGAACGGAGCAAGATCGATCGGAAGGCTCGCAGCTCGATCATCTTGTGTTTAGGAGAGAAGGCCCTGAGAGAAGTCTATCAAGAACGCACGGCATTGGATGTTTGGAAGAAGCTCGAGTCACTTTATCAAACGAAGTCTTTGGCTAATCGATTATTTCTCAAACAAAGGCTGATCTCCTTCAAGATTGTGGATGATAAAAAGATCCTAGAGAAGTTAGACGAATTCAACAAATTGGTGGATGATTTGGAGAACATCGAAGAGAAGCAAAAGGACGAGGACAAGGCTCTCCTGCTCTTGAACGCACTCCCGAAATCATATCAATCCTTCAAGGATGCACTTGTGTATGGAAGAGTGATCCCACTAACTTTGGAGGAAGTTCAAGTCGCAATCCGATCAAGATCCCTTGGAACTGAATCTGAGAGGAAGCAACAAAATCTTGGAGAAGGTCTGACTGTAAAAGGCAAGAAATTCAGGAAAGGAAGTTCGAAGCAAAGTTCTCAAAAGTCTGAGCAAGGTGGAGGTCGATCCAACTCTGAAGGAGATGACGCGAGGAAGTGTTTTTACTGCCATAAACCAGGCCACTTCAAGCGCAATTGCCCCGAGAGGAAGAAGAAGCAAAGTGGAAATAACTCAAATCATCAAGCATCCATCGCACAAGATCAATACGACAGCGCTGATATGCTGTGTGTCTCAAATTCAGACATGAAAGGAGAGTGGGTGCTTGATTCTGGGTGCTCGTTCCACATGTGCCCGATTAAGAATTGGTTTAGTGATCTTAAATTGCATCAAGGTGGCTCAGTACTACTGGGAGATGACCATTCATGTCAGGTGATGGGAGTTGGATCCATCAAACTCAAGCTGCATGATGGAAGGATCAGGACCTTGACCAATGTGAGGTACATCCCTAAACTTAAAAGAAATCTAATATCTCTTGGTGTTCTTAATGCTACAGGCTGTGAGTTCAAGACTCAAGGTGGAGAAATTCAAGTTACCAAAGCTGGAATGGTAGTGATGAAAGGAATCAAGTCCAATGGACTCTACATTCTTAAGGGAACCACAGTGGAAGGAGGAGCCTCACCTGCTGAGAAGGAGGATCCCACTAACCTTTGGCACAAGAGGTTAGGCCACATAGGAGACAAAGGATTGGCTGAACTAGCAAGACAAAAGCTCATTCCCATATCTGATCCTGGAAAAACTCAGGAGTGTGAGCAATGTATCCAAGGGAAACTCACAAAGACTCCCTTCCCTAAAGGTAAACATACCACTGTAAGTATCCTAGACTATGTTCATTCGGATGTTTGGGGTCCATCTAGGGTAGAAACTCATGGGGGAGGAAGGTATTTCATAACCTTTATAGATGATTTCAGTAGAAATGTGTGGGTGTATGTTCTTAAGCATAAGTCTGAAGCATTTTCTAAATTCAAAGAATGGTCGACACAGCAAGAGAACCTCACTGGTAAGAAGTTAAAACACCTTAGGACTGATAATGGTCTAGAGTTTATGTCAGAGGAATTCCTAAGCTATTGCAGGGAAAGAGGCATTACAAGACACAAGACTGTGGTGGCAACTCCTCAGCAAAATGGAGTTGCTGAACGAATGAATAGAACACTTTTGGAGAGGGTTAGATGCCTGCTATTAGATGCTGGATTGCCAAAATCGTTTTGGGGAGAAGCAGTCTCAACAGCAGCATTTCTAATCAATCGAAGTCCATCATCTTCAGTTCAATTCAAGTCTCCTAATGAGGTATGGCATTCAAAAACTCCTAACTACTCTTTTCTAAAAGTATTTGGATGTCTAGCGTTTGCTCACTCTAAGCAAGACAAGCTGGAATCAAGAGCTATAAGATGCATCTTTATTGGCTATCCAACTGGAGTAAAAGGATACAAGATGTGGAGCTTAGAGAATGGGACTCCTAGGTGCTTCATTAGCAGAGATGTAGTGTTTAAGGAAGGGGTTATGGGGTATAAGGAGAAGCAACATGCCACTGAAGCTGAGAGCATCTCAAATTCAGAACTGAAAAGTGGAGACACTGGAATTCAGGTGGAGTTGCAATCTAAGAATCAGGCTGACAATCAGAGAGATGGATCAAGCACCTCTGATTCAGATGATGATCAAACCACTGAGGATCAGACTGATCAGCTGTAGGAGCCTGAAGACCTAACCACCTACCACCTAGCAAGGGACAGACAAAGAAGAGTCATAACTCCTCCATCAAGGTATGGTGAAGCTGATATAGCAAATTATGCTCTGTGTGTTGCTGAAGAACTGGAGTATGAGGAACCAAGTTCATATCAAGCTGCCATGAAGTCTAAGGATAGTGAGAAGTGGGCTCAAGCCATGAATGAGGAGATCATGTCACTTGAAAAGAATCAAACTTGGATCCTAGTTGAGACCTACTGGGCAGAAACTGATAGGGTGTAAGTGGATCTTCAAGAGGAAGATTGAAGTGACTGGAAAGGAACAAATTAGATATAAAGCAAGGTTGGTAGCAAAGGGCTTTACTCAGAGGGAAGGAATTGATTACCATGAAATATTTTCTCCAGTGGTAAAGCATGTATCTATAAGGATCTTACTAGCCTTGGTAGTGCAAGAGGATATGGAACTGCAGCAATTAGATGTCAAGACTGCATTCTTGCATGGTAATCTAGATGAAACCTTATATATGGCTCAGCCTGAAGGTTATAAGAAGCCTGGAGAAGAGAATAAGGTGTGCTTATTGAAGAGATCACTCTATGGACTTAAGCAAAGTCCTAGACAGTGGTACAAGAAATTTGACAGTGTGATGAAGAGCATTGGACTGGAGAGATGCCATCATGATAGCTGTGTTTACTTACAGAAGGAAAGCAATGGAGTGATGGTCTATCTTCTAATCTATGTTGATGATATGCTAATAGCCAGTAAGAGCATAAAAAGGATTCAGATCATCAAGGATAAACTCAAGGATCAGTTTGAGATGAAGGATCTTGGTGATGCTAGAAGGATGTTAGGCATGGACATTAGAAGAGATAGAAGAAAAGGGCTGATGTTTTTATACCAAACTGATTACATAAGGAAGGTACTTAAGAGGTTCTTCATGCACGAATCAAAGTCAGTCACCACTCCATTGGGGTCTCAGTTTAAGCTCACAGCACAAGAGAAGCCTCAAACTGAGGCTGAAAGGAAATTGATGGCAGAAGTTCCTTATGCCAATGCAGTGGGGAGTATGATGTATGCAATGGTATGTAGTAGACCCGATATAGCTTATGCTATGAGTAGAGTAAGTAGGTTCATGGCTGATCCGGGCAAACCTCATTGGGAAGCAATAAAATGGATGCTAAGATACCTACAAGGAACATCTAATCTGGGACTAATGTTTTATCAGCAATCTAACCTTAATCTCTCTAATCCTTTGGAAGGTTTTGTAGATTCTGATTTTGCAGGGAATCCAGATACGCGAAGGTCAACTACAGGCTATGTATTCAGGCTATTTGGAACGGCCATCAGCTGGAAGGCTATGCAGCAATCAATGGTGGCCCTCTCAACCACTGAAGCAGAATTTGTTGCCATGGCCGAGGCTGTTAAGGAATCCATGTGGCTCAAAGGAATCCTAAAAGAGCTAATGGTAAAGCAGGGAAGAGTTCCAATCTACTGTGATAATCAAAGCGCATTACATTTGTCAAAGCATCAAATGTTTCATAGTAGATGCAAGCACATTGATATCAAGTTGCATTTTGTTAGGAATTTGATAGATAAAGGAGAAGTAAAAGCTAGGAAAATAGCTACTGAGGAGAACCCTTCTGATATGCTAACTAAGATACTTCCTAGATCAAAATTTGAGTTTTGCAGGGATCAAATCCAGGTTAACACCTGGGCAGCAACTCAAGCTTAAATAAGTTCTGAACTTATGGAAGAATTGGATTGATTTCACAAGCTGAGGTGGAGAATTGTGGAGTGCCAGCTCGGAAATAAATCGCTGGATTCAGAACCGGAAGGTTTGGGTCAAGAACCGGTCGGAAAATGGTCGAACCGGGCTCGGGAAGACGGAGTCATAACTGCCGGTCCAGGACGGTTATGCTGTTGCAACAGCTAGGGCGACAGCGCGAGATCCGATCTTTGAAGCAAAATTCGTCCATTTCTGTTATAGTTTCAGCTCAATTAGCATAGGGCTTTTACTTTATATATAGGAGTATAAGCAGTTGTAGTTTCACTTTGCGATTTTGAGTTTTGAGTGAGATTAGAAAAGCTAGGGTTCTTGAGTGCATAAACCCTAATTTTTGGGGAAAAATCTTGTAACTTCGAATTCTCTCTCGTTTCTTAGTGAAATCCGTTCAATCCTTTCATGGTGGATGTAGGCCGATGTGGCGAGCCGAACCACCCTAAAATCTTGTGTGTTAATTCGTTTTTCGATTCGCATTTTGAAGATCAAATTCACTAGGTTTAGGGTTTTCTGCAAAAGTGTTGTGGCATAACTGTTGTCTATCATAGAAGATCAATTTTCTTCACAAAACTATATGATGTAGATCAAATAAAAATCATAACCAAATAAAATAAAAACCAAAAAAGAAAAAAAGAACACAATCCCATGAGTACCATGAAAGCAAAAGATTTGTATTGCAGAATTTGAGAAATTAAAGAGGAAGTGTGAGTCAATTCTAAGTTTTCTCTCTCATATTTATAGTGCATAATTTGTTCATTAGATATGGAATTAGTGCATTTTATATGTCATAAATTTAGCTGCTTATTAATTTATAGATTTTTTTCCCAATTATAATGATTGCAAATAAATGTTAGTTTCTACTTAATTCATATACATGAAATCAAATCACATCATTCACAATTAATGTGTTTATTGATAAAATCAAAACATTTTATTATATTACATTATGTTATACATTAAATATTATTTTTATTGAATTTTATTATTTACAAAATAGAAAATCCTGTTCAATATATATAGTATATAAAATCAAGATCAAGATAATATCACAATCTTATTTGTTTGCTCATATTATTGTATATTCAATTTTAATAGTGAAATTTAGTAGGGACTTATTTGTATCTTATTTAATGGATGAAAATGATAGCATCAACATCTATTATATTTTTAAAATGACATTTCAAATTATATTAATTTAAAAACATACCAATATTTCTATGTAATCGATGTCAAATAACTTGATGTATAAGTCATTAAGAATTTTTTATATAAAATCATATGGAATGCTTAGATGAAAAATCATTTAGTTTGCATCTATAAAATAATTTAACATTTTTTTAAATTGAAACATATTAAATTAACATTTTTATTAAATTGAAACGTATTAAATAGAAGAAGGATAGCTAATGGCAATAATTTCTTTTTCTTCCCTAATTTGTAATAATATTCATCTTTATATATAGAAGATTAATGAGGCAATTGATTTTTTTATTTAATGGATAAACATTATATCTTTTCCATAAATATCAAAACAACTTTTGGGTGGAAAATTTATTTAAGGAAATGTTCTTCTTCATATATATATATATATATATATATGTGTGTGTGTGTGTGTGTGTGTGTGTGTGTGTGTGTGTATAAAAAGATAATGTCACATTATAGAATATTAATATCATAATTAATTAAATATGATATTCATTTTATTAGTACATATGATTTATTATCAAATCAAGTGGAGTTCTTTAATTTCTTTCTATATGATATATTATTACAATATATCTTTTAATTTTTATATTTAGAATTATTTAATTGTTGACTTTATGTTTTATCTAGATTATTTGGTTATCAAGTGGCAAATTAATTTTTATATATCTACTCATTTATATAACAATTATGTTTTATACATCAACAAAATTACATAAAATTGTATCTATATTTTGGTTATCTTTTTATATATTTTATTATTTTGTAATGATAAGAATTATATAATAAATATATTTTATGTATATATTTACATGCATATTAAATTATATATAAATGTATATTAACATCGAATGAATAATTGTTTTATTATTTATATGATATTATGATTATGATATTATATGATGTAAATCATATATCTATATGTATACACACATTGCTAAATGATATCATAAATATATGAATAGAAATTGATAATTAAAGTTGACTTACCATATTGACAAATATGGTAATTTTATTATATCAAATCACTTCCGTAAATATATATATATATATATATATATCATCAATCATGATTTATTATTTATCATTTAACATTTATTTTAATAAAAAAATCATTTCCAATTTTGGTAGGGTGTTTTTGGCGGGAAAATTTTAACATTACTATTTGAGGAAATGTTTGTGTTTTTATATATACTAGTTTTTACCCGTGCGATGCACATGGTTAAGTTTATTTTTAAAATACAATTATAAATATATAGAATTTAAAAAAGAAATAAGAAATAAATTTTATACAATAAAATTAATGAAGATTAACTTTGTATATTGTCAATAAAAGGAAATATGATAATGTTTAAATTTAATTTAAAAGTTTTAGAACTAAATTATACTTAATTATAAGTAAGGGTGATTAACGAAATCAAGTAACTTTCAAAAATATTGATACACTCGTGGTGATGATCTTTCTGAACCTATGGTATAACGATTTTTAAACCAAAAAAATAAACGAAAAACCGATTATAAAAAAAATATCAAATATTCCTAAAGCAGAAAAGAGAATAGTAGGCACCAACATTTAAAAATATAGTTTTATAGGATTCTCAATCCTTTTTATTTTTAACAACAATCTTTTCTTTCTTCATACTGATAGAACTCGAAAACTCATCATTCAATCTCCTATTCATTTGATTTTTTTATCAAATAGTTCCATAATATCATCACCTTTTTTAGGCAGCTTATGAGTGGTGACACTTCATACTTAAAAGAACAATTCTAAAAAAAATTAAATTTATTTTATATTTAGAACCATTGATCATGATTATTGATAAACAAATTAACTAATGCTTAAAAGGAGAATTTTTTTTTTAAACATTTTCATCATTTTCAAATTCAGCTTATTTCAGTTTTGTTAATAAATCAAATTCTTGATCATCCAAAAAACTAACACAAAAGGAAACAATAATATCTTAATCATCTGTCAACTTAGCAAGTGAATGAGATACTTTGTTCATATTGCTCAGACAATTTCTTTGGAATCCACTTGAACAAAACTTTCTTTCAACCAAAATTTTAATGTCATGAGGGGCAATACTTTGAACTCTATGCAAGTTTATCTCATGCGATCATGTATAAACACGAAAAATATATTATTAAGAAAAAAATCAAAATAATTTTCCTACAAAATAAACTACACAAAAACTTCTGTGAGACAATCTCGCAGATAGTTTACGTGAGATGGATCCTTATTACCCATGAATCGAATTCATATTCACAAATTTTCATATGAATTGCTAGGTATGGGTTTTGGGTTAACCCGTTTCACGAAAAAAGATTTGTGAGACGGTCTCACAAGACCTACTCAATAAACTATCTAACATATACTTACCATTTATGCCCTCAATTCAAAACTTGTCTAGACAATTGCTCGATACATTCTCTGATTGCATTACCATTCAAAAACTTATTTTATAATTCATTACATAATTCAATTTTTTTAATGTCAAATAAAATTATAGAATATATTTTTTATTTTTTATTAAGTCATCGTATTTCAAGACCTATGAAATAAAATAAAGTTAAAAATACATAAAATTACCAGAGAATAAGAATTATTACACTCCTCATCCAACTTCTTTAAATATCACCTATATGATAAATACCAAAATTTACCTGATCACCACAACTCTACAATAAACCACAACAATATGCAAAGGTACCCTAATTAAACTTATCCAAATTTAAAACAATATCATATATATATATATATATATTTGATTATCAATATATTAAAAAACTTATATAATTGATTTTATATAAAAATTAATTTCATCAATTCAGAATACTTATGAAACATTACAATAATAAAATTACCTAATGTGAAGAATATTGATTGATATATAGTCCAAATCAATATTTTTCCACTTTGAAACTCATTCTTATGGTATCTACTATCTACAAACATGGTCAAAATTGTGAAAATTTTATTATCACATCACCTTGAAAGTTCAATCTTATTAGTATGTGTATATATTATGCAATATGTAAATAAATATATCATAAACAACATGGAAATTAAATTACAATAATGTGTTTTTGAGTAATCGATATCTTGCACAATGACACGATCCAAAATTAAAAATAAAACAATCATTTTTATAATCAAATATATATATAAATGTTACCTTAACAATCTTATTTGTTAATTATGTATATAAATATTATGGATATATTGTCCTAATCTCACCTAGGATAAGTGATATCTAAAGCTTTGACAAAATGTACTCAACATGTTAAAACAACCATATGCTTACAAAAATATATATTAATAAAATCTATGCAAATTGAAATTACATCATTTATACAATTTATTTTCAAATAGATTTTGCATATAATCAACAGACTAATAAACATTTTTAATTGAAATACAATGAAAAAATAAATATCATACTTCCCAATAAAATCTAAAAATTCATCATTGGATCCATCAAAGAGAGTGATTTGATTGTAACTTAATCCCCACATTTATAATGTATGGTTATAATGTATAATTTGTATGACATATATTTATTAATTTTTTAGTTATTCTGATTGAATGATGTCATGGTTAATTATGCACATTTTCCAATTTTCAGATCTCTTTTGATATCAATCAATATGAAAACGTATAAGTGACAAACAAATGGATATTACAATACACTATATATGAAAAAAAATTAAAGATATTTGTTGTACAAACAATTAGTTTTGAGAATATCAACATAAATTGCTAATGTGCAGTTAACTTTCTTAATAAATAGAAACAATTTAATCAATTAATAAAGTACAAACTCCTCAATTCAAGAACCAAAAAAAAAAAAAATCACGATTGGTTCATGAATTGAATACTCATATAATTTCAAATAGTTACACATTTTGTCATATACATTATGTGAAGTAATAATTCAATAATTTACTTATCACAAAACTATATCGAATTTCTCTCTATATATTTTTGGGATTCTTTTGAATAAAGTAGTGTATTAAAATATGACTCATATATATCAATTTCCACAATTCGTTAACAATGATATTCTTACATTTTAAATTAATATATGTTATTTTATAAATACATTTATTTAATTAGCCACACCTTTTTGGTAATCATGCCTTCATTGCGAAATATAAATACTTCTTATTAAACATGATATTTGGCAAGCAATTTCTTACATTCATTATCTAAGTAAAGAATGAATAATGAGAGAAAAAGAAGAAATAATGTTTGTACAAAAAAATTGTAACATGAACAACCAATCAATTACATTGCGCGCTTAATCTATATATGTATGGAGAAGAATTAAGTCAACAAATTAATTGCATTATCTTTGTTATCTCTATAAGATAAGTAATTACTATAAAAAAATTGTCAAAAAAAAAAAAAAAACAATATAGGATTCATTTTCTAAAATCTAAGAAAAATTAAAATCCACCTTGTTGCTAATTCATCAATCTTCAAAAAATTTACAACTTTACAATTCTTACTCTGATTTCTTCATTGAATTCCTACATTGCAAAACAAAAATAATTAGAGCTGCACAAAAATAAAATTATATTGCAATAAGAATAATTTAAATGCAAAATTCAATAAAATAAATCACAAATTGAACAATTCAAATTTCAAAGTACTTAAACAATGTTCATGATCAAACTCAATAAAAAAAATCGTCTATGAGAGTCCATGAGAACAAAATATTGAATTTTAGAAATTGGGAAGAGAACGTATGAGTGGATTTTAAGTTTATTCTATCAAATTTATAGTGTGAAATTTGTTTAATAGATATGGAATTAGTGCATTATGTGTGGCATAAATGTTGTTTCCTAGTTTATAGAATATTTTTTCCAAATATATTGAAATATATTGGCTGCAAATAAATCATGTTCATTTTTTTACTCCTATGAAATCACATGTGCCATATCAATTGATTTAATTATAAAGCATCCAAATTGAAAACTCTAATAAAGTAATTATCATGTAAGTAATATTATTTATTATCATTTATTTTAATTTTCAAAAATAAAAGTGGTTTCAAATATATACATATATAAATATATATATTCAAGATAATACAAATTAAAATCACATTTGTCTTCTAACACGGGGCATTGAAGTTAGGTAGATAATTTTCCATAGTAATTGTCAAAAATTAGTTTCTTATTACAGTATCTTATTTTATTGATTGTAGTTATTGACGTTTCAATATTATTAATATGTATTATGCATATGATTTAATTTAATGATTCAAAGTTGAGTTTCATATTCTATGTTATTTCCATGCATATATGAATTAAATAAATCATATCTATATAAAAAAAAATTATACTTTTTATATCAAAATAAATTATTATCGTTAATTATACCAACTACCATAATGCATGAGATCATTAAAAAAAAAATGCATGAGATGATATTCTTAAGTATAAATGTAGATTACCATGTTAATATTCTTTCCATAATTACATATGCAATTATCCAATCCACTGAAATCCTTTAGTATCTTTCTATATGTTATATTATTACCAAATCTTTTAATTTTCATATTTAAAATTATCTAATTGTTGACTTTATGTATATCATGTGTATATGTCTTCCTCATATTTATTGGAATGTAGCTATTAATAATTTGACTTATCAAAATTATCATTCTAAATATGAAAATATTGAATAAAAATAAAAGTAATTAGTTCATCTTCTAATTGAGACATATCACGAACATGTGAACTAAATAATTGTCATAGTGTTTAACATTTGCCAAAATAATATCATTTCATGATATAAGGCCATTCATTGTAAACAATATATACAATAAGTTTTGTTATATTTAATTTGGTTTTAATAGTTTATTTAATAAGAGTTGGTCTCTTGTGAGATTGTCTCACATGCGACCAAATTCAAGTATGTCTTTTATAGGTATAAGTATGTGTTTTTCAGCTATAAGTATGTGTTTTATAAGTATATTTTTACAGGTATAAACATGAGTTTTAAAAGTATGTCTTTTACACTCATAAGTATGTCTTTTTCAGCTATAAGTATGTGATCTGGAATTCCGTCGCATGTGCGACGGTTGCACGCGAGTTTTGTTGATTTAATAAATAAAAAAAGTTTCAATAAAAACAGAAAAAATATGTTTTAGATATGTTTAATAGTTGACTTTACATCATTATATATATATATATATATCATTTTATATGCATATTAGAATCATATATATAATTTATATGACATTATAAATAATGATATAGATTTATTCATATATGATATTATATGATGTAATTATTAATATATATATATACATTATTTAAATCATATCATAAATATATCAATTGGAATTGAATAATCAAATTTGACTTACCATATAGACAATAAGTGAATTTTTTTTTGTTATATCACTTCCATATATATACACTCACACACATCATTAAACAAGATTTATTATTTATCATTTATTTAATAAATAAATAATATTTCATCATTTGTTATTTTTTATTTTTTATATATGTAAATTAAGATATATTTGATTTGCTTTTGATAGTTTATCTAATAAAAGAGTTGTAATATAAATGGAATACAATTATGTATATGTTGAGAATGTAGAATAATTTATATGAATAATGGAAGATAAAAAAAAATCGTAATTAAAAACAATGTGTATATTATATTTTACTCTCTTATAACTATATAAATTAATAAAATATCATGTCATAATTTTGAGAAAGACATGCATTAATATTATCTTTTAAGATTTTTCTCAAATTTTATAATATTAACATAAATAAATATATATATATATATATGCATTAATATGTGTTTGACTTACCGTATTTGACATTAAAATCTTTTACAATATTAACATATATGCATTATATGAAATTAAATGTAATGTCAAATTAAGAAGATCTTTCTCAAATTTAAGATCTTAATGCCAAATTTTACTTTCTTATAACTATTGATGAGAGAGTAATTTTATATCTTTCCATTACGAAAATTTCATGTCATCACTTTGAGAAAGATAATATATATCAAATATGATTTATATTTATTAAATAAAAAAATTATTTCCTGTTTTGGCAATGTGTTTTTGGCGGGAAAACTTTTACCTTACTATTTTTAGCAATGTTTGTGTGTTTATATATATAAAGATTTCATGTCATCACTTTGAGAAAGATAATATATATCAAATATGATTTATATTTATTAAATAAAAAAATTATTTCCTGTTTTGGCAATGTGTTTTTGGCGGGAAAACTTTTACCTTACTATTTTTAGCAATGTTTGTGTTTTTATATATATAAAGATAAAGATAAAGATGATATTATATGATGTAAATCATATATATATATATATATATGTACACACACACACATTGCTAAATGATATCATAAATATATGAATAGAAATTTATAATTAAAGTTAACTTACCATATTAACAAATATGGTAATTTTATTATATCATATCACTTTCTTAAATATATATATATATATATATCATCAATCATGATTTAAAATTTATCATTTAACATTTATTTTAATAAAAAAATCATTTCCAATTTTGGTAGGGTGTTTTTGGCGGGAAAATTTTAACATTACTATTTGAGGAAATGTTTGTGTTTTTATATATACTAGTGTTTCACCCGTGCGTTGCACGGAATAAAATATTTGAAAAACATAATTATGTAGTTTGATATGTTGAAAATATTTTATATTTAATAACTAAGTTGTAGTATATAAAAATCTTTGAATTTAGCTGAATGAAACAATTTAATTTATATATCTTCAATTTTATTTATTCATTTAAGATTAACGTGAATATAAAAAAATCATAATGTTAAACATAATGTAAGCCTATTTGAACTAAATAGTATAGAAATAGAAGTGTGAATCAATTTACAGAATAAATTACCATTCATAAACTACAAATTTTGAAAAATTTGATTATATACAACTACGTAGTTAGTTAGATTTCATTATATATATTTTTAAACTATAGTTGGTGAGATTAAAGAGATTAAATAAAAAAATATATTAACGTCATCAAATTACATTCAAATATATAAAGTATATGAGATTGTGCTTTTAATCGTGGGATTGTCTAATATATTAAATAACAAAAATAATTAATATAAGGGTTATGACTAAATTAACCTTTCAATATGAATTTTAATATACATCATATTCTAAACTAGTCGCTTATATATAAGTTCAAATATAATTTGATACATAAATGAAAAAACATCAGTTTCATAAATAAAATAAAATAATGGAACACAGTTTTCATAAATTATAGAGCAACCGTCACAAAATAAAACGATGATTGAAAAAAATATAAAATGTTGTGAAATATCAAAGTCAATTTTTATTGTGGGAAATAAGTTTCATAAATCGTGTTCTCCACGGTTCAAGTAATCAATTAGCAACAATATACATGTTGTATTTTGACACTAACCATTTTTAGTGGATTAAAACAAGGCAAAAACTTTTATGAGTCAGGTGCATGGATCTAAGATCCATGCACCTGACCCGACCCGTTCACGCGCGCAAAACGCGCCCAAAACGCGCCCAAAACGCGCATGCACGCGCTCCCACGCGCTGGAGACTTGGCCTGAAGCTCATCCAGAATTCGCTCAAATAGACCAACCTTTGTTTATAGTTAAACCAACCTTTGTGTATAGTTAGACCAACCATGTGTAGGTAGGTCTAACTATATACAAAGGTATGTCTAACATATATAAAGGTATGTTTAACTATATATAAAGGTATGTCTAACATATACAAAGGTATGTTTAAGTATACATAAAGGTATGTCTAACACAACGTAAAGGTATGCTTAACATAACGTAGTGGTATGTGCCAAAATTCAAAAATCAAGCCAAAAAAAGACAAGGCATGGAATCTGGGCAGAACTGGTATGTTTAACATAGCTTAAAGGTATGTCTAACATAACGTAAAGGTATGTCTAACATATACTATTGGTATGTGATTTTTTTCAAAAATCATGAGCGAAAAAAAAAAAAAAAAAAAGAAGGTGCGGTCCCCCCGACCCGGATCCGACCCGGGTGCATGGATCTAAGATCCATGCACCTGATTCACAAGAGACTTACTCTTAAAACAATGGATTCGATGCAATGTATATAGGCCTTTTTAGAACCTTATTTCGCAAATTTATTTCTAAGAATAATGAGATTTTTGGGCACAAAAATACAAAATAACTATCTTTTACAATGTTTTTCAAGAAACAAAAACAAAATTTATCTTGCATTTTCTTAATCTTAAATCTTCAGAATCTCTAATCCAAAATAAGATTCTCTCGATTTCGAATCTGCACAAAATAATTTGAATTAGTAAAATAATATAATATTACATGACAATAAGAATAATCAATGTACAATACTAATAAAATAACACATATTGTGAATAATTCTTCTTCAAAATACAATTAACAACAACAACTTAAATCATTCAAAAATGAACACTATGATCATTAATTATTGATCCAAACTATAAATATATCCAATAAATCAATTCATACCCAAATAAATATCCAAAAAGAAGAAGAAGAAATCATCTGATCCATTAAAACATAATGTTTGGTATGCAAAATTTGAGAAATTGTGAATGAAAAAGACATGAGTGAATTCCAAGTTTATTCTTTAATTCATTCATATTTATAGTGAAAAATATGTTTATTAGATATGGAATTAGTTCATTATATATGGTATGAACGTAATTGATTGTTATTGTAATTGCATAATTTTGGGTTTCTTTTTTGGAAAATATCAAATGTATGATCTTCTGTATAATTAAGTTACAAAATTTGTATTTATTTGGCTAATATATATATATATATATATTATCATTAATTACTAATAAAATTCACATCCAAAAGATGATATAGTAAATTGATTCTTGTAAATTAATAAGTTTCCATATATATAACATTTGTAATTTTGAAATAAGATAATTTTAAAAATATAGGAAAGAATTTCATATCGTGATAATTTTTTAATAATTATTTTGTTTATCTTCTTAATATTTCAAATAGTTTTATCATTTTTACTATATTTCAGTTACGACACTTCTTAAATTCTTTGATATGAATAAAGGATATTTAAAAATAAAATCAATCAATCAAATTGGATATTGATGCAAAATAATCAGTGAATCAAATTCGATTTTTTTTCTTTCAAAAAAATACAACATCTCTATTCGCTTTCATTCAAAATTTATATAGAAACATGTTATTTGCTTAGCTATTTTTTTTTCTTTTTGGGAAAAGATATGGAAATACATATATAGGATTAATTTTTATGATATCAAGCAATAGTACTAAATCTATAATTAACTGGATAAGAATTGCTTCGCACAATTATATTAGTAAAATCAATCAAACAATCATAAAATCTAATCCAATATATTGAAATATTTTCATAATCTATATCATATATAAAAGCTTCGTCTATCATATACACACACACACATATATTTGTATAGGTATATATAAATGATAATAAGATTGTAAACAATTTTTAATTCATATGACATAAAAATAGTTATTTAATCATAAAACTGCATTATATATATAATAACAAATTAACTAACATAAAATGTTATATGTGTGTGTCATTCAATTTAAAGAATATATAGGTGTTATGTACCACAATCTATCATCACTCCATATATATAATATCATGCTAATATTCTTTTCCAAATTTAACATTGAAGCATTTCAATTGGAAATCTATTTAGAAAAAGGTTAATTATATATATATAGAGTGAGATTTCCACTAAAGAGTAGCTTATTTAAAAAAAAAGATGCATGATTTAGGCAAATTAATTGAACCTTTTATAGTATAATTGCAACGTGATTAATATAAATTACCATATGTATAAATATATGCACATATATCTATATTACATATTTTAAGGATTTTATTCACATTAAACATCATTTTTATGTACACATTTTTTCCCACAAGTAGAAAGTTGTTTTAGGCGGGAAAATTCTCAACTTTCTTTTTTTAGAAATGTTTGTGTTTTTATATATATAAAGATAAAGATAAAGATATAGATATCAAATTTTGTTGTCTGAATCTTATATAAACTAATTAAAGCCCATAGAATATTTAGTAAAACTTTTAATTCCATCCAACAATAAAAATAAAAATTAATGACCCTCAAATTAATCTCATCACAATTACTAAATGTGAAATAATTATGAAATATTTGATTGTCGAAAAAATCACAAATTTTACTCATATTATCATTTTAATCAAATTTATCATTATTGATTAAAATAATATCACTTTATATATGTTGTAAAATGTTTTTATACTAAGACAATAAAATGAAAATTCATAGATCCGTTTACCCAAATTTTCAAGTCCTTGGTCCAAGTCAATGTATTTTTTCCTAGTCAAGTTTTAACATTACCTTAGACTTTGAACCTTCATTCAGTATTTTAGCATGCAAGATATAATACTAAGTATTTATGCCTTTTAAGACAATAAAACTGATCAACTTACACAAAAACTTTTATGCATCTATGCACCTGACCTGACCCGCATATGTACCCGCTTCCACGCGCATCCCACACTCCCTCACGTACTCCCACGCGCCTGGGTGGATGCGCTCAAATTCGCTCGTTAAGGATACCTTTTAGTTATGTTAAGGATACCTTTAAAATTCTGATTTCAGGTTACATACCACATTATGTTAAGAATATCTTTTAGTTATGCTAAGCATACCTGTTCACCTTTTTCTTTAGGCTACTACCGCAAGTGTACGGTGTAGATTGCAGAACACGGTAAGCAAGGTCGATCCCACAGAGACTATTATCTAGGAATAATCAATTACCCAAATTCAACCCCTAACTTTATCTAGGCTATCAGATATCAAAGACTTCAATTACTTATACTAAAATAAAAACAAATAAATACACGGAGACAAACAGATATATCTGAGACAGGTTCTAGAACATGCTTTCATCTAATTCTCATCACGATATCACTTGACCAATCCAATTCAACGATTAACTATCCTATATGAGCAATCACGAATATCAAATTAAAAGCTCTCTCGAGTCAATTTAACCGGTTGATTATTATGCTACCAGAGGTATCTCTACTCGATCTGATATAACACAACAACTCCCAAAAGCACCTAGGATTGAAAATCTCATCACATATGTCATTTATCTCTCGATCTCATGCTGCATATATGTCATGTGTTTACTCTTCCGTAATTAAATCTCCTCTCTCGAATTTTGACTTAATTACTTAAACATGCTCAATTAGGGGCCCTCTAATCAAACAAGCAATCAAACCATAAACACATCAATAGGATAAATAATCAAGAAATTGAATTGAAATCAAAGATCCATCAGATTCGAATCAGACTACTAACCAGCCCTAGAAACCCATGGAAAACTAGCCAGACATGAATATCAACAAACTCATAGACAAGATTGAAATATTATATCAAACTAAAATAATCCAACAATAAAGGGAAAGATAAAGAAAAACTCGATATGAACGATGATCTCTCGATTCTTCGATCATCGAATTCTCCTTCGTATTTCCTCCTGGATGCTCTCAGAATTTGTGTTTTCTCTCTATGAATGCCTCCCTCAATTCTGGAATTCTTGGGGTATATATATCTTCTTGGGAGTCTCGGAGATCAAGAAATCGGGTATAAAATCATCCAAAATCGAGTTTTAGTTGAAGTAGGACACCCGGGCACGGTCGTGCCCCACGGCAGGACCAGACCGTGCCCCGCTGCGCTTGCGCGTGCCAGCCGCGCACGACCGTGACCCCAGACACGGCCGTCCGTGCGCGGCTGCCTTCCTCTCTGGACATTCGCGCACGGTCGTGCGCCAGTGCAGCCCTGACCGTGCGCGGCTGCATCTGTCCGTGCCCCAATGCACAGCCCCGTTTTTCCTCGTTTTCGGCCTCGTTTCCTCCTCGTTTCTTCCTCAATCCTTAATCACATTTGAAGTTCATCTTTTTTCCACTAAAATCATGAAACTTAGCAACCAAAATGTCAAATGCAACTAATATATGAAAAGTAACAAAATTGCTATAAAAACGTACACAAACACACTCAATCGATCATAACTTTGTACGCAAAGCTATAGCAAAATTGACACTTATCAATACCTTTAGGTTATCTTAAGGATATCTTTAGTTATGTTAAGAATATTTTTTGATTATATTAAGCATACTTTTAGGTTATGTTAAAAACACCTTTAGGTGATGTTAAAGATACCTTTGAAATCGTGATTTTAGGTTCCTTTGAAATCCTGATTTGATATACTTAGAATTCGCTCCAGGTCACATACCTTTACGTTATATTAAGGATACATTTAGGTTATGTTAATGATATTTTTATGTTATGTTAGAGATATCTTTGTGTACAAAATGTGTAACACAACTATGTTATGGATAAGGTATCTCTAACATAACATAAAAGTATCATTAACATAACCTAAAGGTATGTCTGACGGAAAATAAATGTATAAAATTTGGGCATAAAGGTATCCTTAACATAACCTAAAGATATCCCTAAACATTACCTAAAGGTATTCTTAACATAACCTAAAGGTATGTCTAACTTAACGTAAATGTATGAAATCTGGGCATAAATGTATTCTTAACATAACCTAAAGGTATTCTTACACATTACATAAATGTATTCTTAACATAAGTAAAAGTCATGACCAAAATTGAAAAAAAGTTAGCGCGAAAAAAAAAAAAAGCGGGTCGGGTTACACGGATCCGACCCGATTGCATGGATCTAAAATTCATGCACCTGATGCACAAGAAACTTACTCTAAAACTTATTAGTTTAGTACCAATTAGTTGTTACAAAAATACAAATAAAAAGTTGTGATAAAACAAATTAAAGAAGACAAATGTGAAGGTAAACTCGATGGATAAATGTACAATACCAACAATACCAGATTAAACAGCAAACGATGGATTTGCCATATATATTCGCAATGAAACAAAAACTTCTAATTCCTCCGTTTCAGAAAATAATTATAGAAGAAATTACATGCTTCTTCTTTGAGGTCGACGTACATATGGAGTATATATAATATCAATTGTGATGATCAGGATCCGAGCCAGGGCCAAAGCGACGGTAGCAGCATCCTAATCTACCACGGATCCAAACGCAGCACCCGCGGGAGTCTGTCAAGAAATAGAGCAACAAGCTAGCTAAAGTTATGCAATGATATATATATATATATATATATATATATATAAATGAGTACTTCATATATTAGATGAGATTGTTATGAGAATATATCATATATAAATAAATGTATGTGGCTTACATTGAGCATATGAAGCTGCAATCTGAGACAAAAAAATTAAAACAATTAGGAAAAAAACTAACAAGCTTTTGGAAGAAGCTGCCATATATCTATCTCTGTTAATAAGGTTTGATGAGAAGTGAAAATATGGTGGTGTACTTACATATATGGGATATATATAATTGATGAGAGAGAGATAGAGATGGATCTGTATTAAATTTGACAGAAATTTATGTGATTAAAGCATGCAATTTATGTGTTTTAATTTTCTCACAAGTGGAAGAATTTTATGATATCATATTTATGTGAAATTAGGGTTGCACTTATGAATTTTATTTGCAGCGATTGATTAAGTGGTTGACTTGATTATGAATTCTATTTACTTATGAGTCACTTTAGGGCTGCGCTTATGACTTATGATTATGAATTAGGCATGATACATTATACTTTTTTGATAGTTTGTATAATATTTTCTAGTTTGACTGCAATAAAGTGGATGATATATGAAAATTATAAAAATTGTAATTATAAATTTTGCATTCGATTAAGTATTTTATCGATACGATCCATGACTGACAAGTGACAACCATGTAACTAATAAAACAACGATTCAAAGTTTTATATACTAATTTTAATTTTAATTAATTTTTCAATTGATACATTAGTATGATTGTTAGAGAAATGCTAACAACACTAAATTCTGAAATTTTAATTTAATTGTTTACAATTTTTCAAGCCAAGCCATGATAATTATGAAATGTAAAGCACTTATATATCTTTGTGGAGAATTAATTTTTCAAGCCAAGCCATGATTATGAAATGTAAAGCACTTATCTTTGTGGAGAATTTTTCAGCTGCGGGGAAATTTCAGAGTCCCCACACAAGTCCAAACACATGTGTTTTTTTTTATCCCAAACTAGAATTATACCCGTGCATCCGGTTTGTATTTAATTTATTAATTTTAAATTTTTTAATAATATAATGTGATAGTATTATCGTAACCTAAATTATATATCAATAAGAATTTAGACATTTTATCCCTACTGTTTCTCATTTTAAATATTAGGGGTACTATATATGTTTTTAAAATGCAAACAATAATATATAAATTTATATTTTTGTTGAATAATGAATTATAAAATCTATATTTAAAATATGAAGTTGTTAAAAAATGACACCAATTTTATACACTAATCAATTTTGTAAATAAAACAAATTAAATTTGGTGATGAGAAACATTTATTGTGTCATGGATGTTAAACGATAATTGATATTAAAGAAAACATTTTAACTCCTAAAGATGTGTTATGCATGTTGCAGTTTATAATATAGCTAGACATAAGTGTCATGATAAATATATTATTGTATTTTTTGATCCATACTTAATAAGTGATTAATATTATTGACAAAGTTGCATGTTTCCTGACGTTCATAATTATAAATTTCTTTGAAAATTTCAATCTAACTATAACCAATAACTTAATTATTTATAGTTAATTAAAGAAAAGATATAAATACCTAAATATATTGCTATATATATATATATATATATATATATTCAAATAACATAGATAACTGAATATTGAACCCACTTAAATTGACAAATAAACCAAACAATTATGTAAAAATGTTTTTCATTATGATTAATTTATCCAAAAGTCTAAAACTTTGTATTTAAATTTTTTTTTAATTTCCTAATCTTAGTCTAATTTAGTCATTTGTTTTTGTATCTCTAATTGTGTTAAATATAATTATGCACAAAAATTTAAATATCAAATTTATACATTGTTATTTTTTACAATGCAATGTAAATTAACAAATTAGAATTCATAAAAAATGATAAATTTGATCTATCATGCATTAACAACAAATGTTAGATGAATAAATTATTTAATTTGAAATTATGTTTGTTAAAAAAACCTACCTCCCTAAAATTGTCTTGTAATTTCATAAAAATTAAAATAAAAAATAAAAGATTACAATAAACAAATTATAATAAAAACGATAAAACTGATCAATCATATATTAAACATAAATTATAAATGAATAAATCATTTAATTTGAAATCTTGAACAATTAAATTATAGATACAAAAATGATAAATAGGATATTCATATATTAAACAAAAATTTAATAAAAAAATGATTTAATTTAAAGATTGTGATTTATATAAAATATCAAAAAACCTACATAATCAATAATCTACCAATAGACTATAGCCCAACCTAGAGGATCCCACAATTCTTGAAATTTTAAACCTATTTATTTTTGAATTTGTTTAATACTTGTAACCAACTTTTTTCCATTTAGGAGGAAAAATTAGTTATTATTTTTTTATTGAAGGTCTTTTATATATATATAGATATAGATAAAAAATAAACCCCCCCCCCCCCCCCACACACACACACATATATATAGTCCAATTAATGTGTCGTCACATTCCATTAAATTTCGTTGCAGTTTGGTCCCTGCAAAATATGTAAAGTTGATTTTACTGCGAACATGGAGTACTTGTTTTCTATTAGATCTCAAGTCCAATCGTTTAAGAATAACTCAAAACACTTGCTACCATATTAAATCGTACATTACACGTCAACTTCCCACTGTTTGATAAAATGTCTGAACGAGAATGAATCAACTATGTTTCCAATTTTTTTACAACTTTTGAGTTGCTAATTCTCTTGTTTTCATCCTTAATAAGCAGAAGATGATGGGCATAGGTGTATCTAGGTGCTCACTTCTTCCATAATGAAATTTGAAATGATAATTGTATTAATATTTATAATTAGCACAATATAATACAAATTTAAAGATATATATGCAGCTAGGGTATTTATTCCTTTTAAGATAATAAATATTAATAGTTTGGTACCAAAAATACAGATTAAAGTTGTAATTAATTAAAAAAATTAAGTGAAAGAAATTAATTAGTGGATAATTAATGTACTATACCGACAATGCCAGATTCAAGATGCCATGCTAAATTGCAAACTGATATATGGATTGACCATATTCACTGTGAAATATTGGTTGTGCTATATTTATATAGCTGAAAATGAAATAGATGATGTATACATTTGAGTGATAAATACTAGAGTTGGACTCCTGTGAGACCGTCTCATGTGCGACGGCACTGGCGCACGGTCGTGTGCTAGGACACGGTCGACCGTGCGCCGAAACACATACTTATAGCACTAAAAGACATATTTATAGACAAAAATCACATACTTATCTCGACCGTGCCCTGAGACCTGACCGTGCGCCACAGATTGCTCACGCGAGGCACGGTCTGTCCCAGGGCACGGTCGTAGGCGAGAAAAAAAAATCACATACTTATAGTGAAAAATCACATACTTATTATTGAAAAATACATACTTATACACTACACTCGTGCACGATCGTGTCCTGGGACACAGTCGACCGTGCACGAGTGCCGTCGCATGTGAGACAGTTGCATATGAGTATTTGTGTAAATACTATAGCATGTCAAGCATTCAAGATTAGGTTAATTTAATAAGATATTAGTACTAAATTGTTTAATTTATTATCCTAAATTAATTGACCTGATCACGCGTTTGACCAATTCTTGTTGTTGATCGATTATGGACAACACTGTTCCACATGAGTTAGTTAAAAAAGCATTAAGCTTTGTGAAAATATTAAATTAGCCACTCATTAGTCATTATCGGTCTCAAAGTCTGAATAAAACAACCATGCACTTTCAAATATTTTGTGAGTTTGACAAAAAAAATATAGGAGGAGAAGTTTTCAGCAGATGAAGTTTCTTAATCAGTCCCTAAGAATCCAAAGACTGGTATTTTTATCCCAAGGAAAAAATAAATTGCAGATTTAGTCCCAACATAACACGTTTAATTAAATTTGGTTTCACTTTTGGTCCCAAATATGTAAATTGTATATGAGAGAATTTGGTACTCTTACAATTGAACTTGCATTAAAAAGTCGTCTTAAAAAGAAGACACATGAGTATTTCAATATGAAAAAAATAATTTCTATAATAATTTATATTCCATAGATTCGTATACTTTATAAACTTTTAAAGTAAATCTTTTACAATATATAATTATTTTTTAAAAATTAATTATATGTATAGTCTCGTGTATCACACGGGTATTTTAATACTAATTATGAAATTTAGAAATTGTTATTTGTAGAGAAATTTAATTATTATTATTATTATTAACCATTAAATTTTAATTTAATTAGTATGAATTTGAATTTCAATTGTGTTAAATTTTTTAGTTTTCAATTAATATAATTGCAAACATCAATTTAATTAAAATGTTTCTCCAAAATTTCATAATTTACAATTTTATTATGAAGTTATTAACATTTAATTAAATAGGATTAACTAGAGAGTGACATGTGTCACTCTTGGTTATTCCTTTAGTATAGATATATATATAATTTTTTAGAGGGAAAAACACTCGAAAATCAGATCAATATCCTCTTGAAGAAAAGGACATATATATATATATATATATATATATATATATCACCCTGCACTTTAAGTCCAAAACGTACAAATTAAAGAAAACAAATCATGTGAAAGTAATTACAGTGGATAAATGTATTATACCAACAATACCAGATTCAGGATACCAATATGATCTTGTGCATGCTTGATTGCAAACTGATAAATGGATTCACTATGAAACTAGAACGACAACTTCCTTCTTTGCCGAACTAATCATAGATAAACATGATAATTGTAGAGTATAATATTAGTCGTGACGATTAATAATTTTTTGCTCACTGCCGGAGGATGAGCAGCATCCCGTAGATTTACCCCGGATCCACACGCAGCACCCGCTGTGATCGTTACCGACGCCGCCTACATATTTGGCCTCCTTCTCCCAGCTTCTAGCTGTCAAATATTTTTTTTGAAATATATATATATATATATATATATGTTGAGATTATGAGATTATTATATAAAAGTATATATTAACATACATAAATATGGCTTACTAGTTTGATCATGTGAAGCTGCAATATGAGTGGAGATCACTAAAAGAATTAGGAGAAGACCCAACATGCTTTTCGAGGAAGCTGCCATGCATTTTATGACAAGTTGAAATATTGGTTGTGCTATATTTATAGTCGTATGTTATAGCATGTCAATCATTCAAGATTAGGTTAATTTAATAGGATATTATTAGTACTAAATTGTTTTATGTTATCCTAAATTAATTGACCTAATCACGCGTTTGACCAATTCTTATTGTTGTTCCACATGAGTTAGTATAAAAAGCATTAAGCTTTGTGAAAATATTAAAGAGTAAACTACTTTTTTTTGCCCCCATAAAATAGGGCCCCTGACAATTTAGAACTTTATTTATTCGGACTGGCCAATTTGGACAGTAATAAGAGTATAATTTATGCCCAATTTCGGCCCGAATTGCTTATTTGGGCTAAAATCGCATGTGCAATGCACGTGTGGCCATCATTTCGGGCTCACCGGACCAACTTGCTGACGTGGATTTAAAATAAGCTATTGATAGTTGTGCGACTGTGTCCAGAGAAATGAGAATTCGACGATGGATCGATTCCATCGATTTCTCTTAATCACCAATTAATTGTCTTTTTCCATTATCATCTTCAACTATGTGCTTCAATTTCTTATTTCTGTTTTCCATTAATGCTTTCCAATTCAATTTCTGCTTCAACTATCTGTTTTCCATTTCCATTAATGCTATTTCTTATTATTATCGGTTCTGATTATGGGCTAGAAATCCTGTTCCAGAATGAAGCTTGCGAGAGGGATTCTGTATATGGGGGAAGGGGGCGGCGGGTGGTGGTGGGAGATTGGAGGCGGTGGTGATGGAGAAGATGCGGTTCTTAATTTTTTTTTTTAATTTTAATTTTTACTTTATATTTATTCTTAAAAAATGTTTTTAATTTTGCTTTTTTATTTTTTACTTTAGTTTTATTCCACGTCAGCAAATTGGCCCGGTGAGCCCGAAATGCACCGCACGTGCGATTTCAGCCCAAATAAGCAATTAGGTTAATTTAATAGGATATTATTAGTACTAAATTGTTTGTTATCCTAAATTAATTGACCTAATCACGCGTTTGACCAATTCTTAGTGTTGACCGATATGGACAACATTGTTCCACATGAGTTAGTATAAAAAGCATTAAGCTTTGTGAAAATATTAAATTATCCACTCATTATCGGTCTCAAAGTCTCCATAAGACACTTGAAATAAACTCCTTTTTATATTTTTTTGTCCTCTCCAATAGTTCGTGAGTTTAAAATATTAAAAAAAAAAAAAATAGGAGGAGAAGATTGCAGCGGATGAAGTTTCTTAATCAGTCCCTAAAAATCCAAAGACTGGTATTTTTATCCCAAAGAAAAAATAAATTGCAGATTTAGTCCCAACATATAAATTTGGTTGCACTTTTGGTCCCAAGTATGTAAACTTTACTGATAGAATTTGGTAGTTGCAAAATTATGTTTGACATCAGCTATGAACTAGCCGAGGCAAATGGATGGAATTAAAGGGTCTGTTTTTTCAGTGTTTTAGAAGAAACTATATCTTCGAATTCATCCTTATCTTCATGCATAGATTTATCAGCTGATCTTGATTTTATTCTACATTATACATAAAGCAGTTCAACCATTTGATAAAATGCCTGAACGAGAATGAACTCGTACTTCGTATTTTCTTTTGCTACTTCATTTATTTTCATCCTTAATTAACATAACAGGAGATGATATCAACAATTGGGGTAGCTCTGGAATGCACCACAGATATACCAGAAGAGAGAGAGGCCTGCTATCAAAGATGTCATAACAAGGATCAGAAAGATCAAGTTCAACTTGTTGTGATTTGCCCAGGTAACTGCTACAATGAATGTGAATGTCTTACTTATTGAATGTATCAAGAAATTAACTAACTTGATTGCTTTGAGAAGAATAGAATAAGAAAAATAAAAAAGAAGAAATCTAACTAGACCAATGTAGAATGGCAAGATATGAGCACATGGTAAAAAACCACCTCTTCTACTAAAAGCTTGTGCAGTTAGAGGGCATATTCATTTAAACCCGTCTGGCTTCGTCATGGCGGGCAGCATCCTAATCTACCCCGGATCCAAACGCAGCACCCGGTGCCATTTGGCCGTGAGGGGCTTCTCTGACCTTCTGTCAAAAAATGGAGCAACAAGCTAGCTAAAGTTATGCAATGATATATAAATGAGTATTTCATATATTAGATGAGATTGTCATGAGAATATATATATATGTGTGTGTATAAAAATGTATGTGGCCTACTTTGAGCATATGAAGCTGCAATCTGAATGGAAAAAACTAAAAGAATTAGGAAAAGAGCTATCAAGCTTTTGGATGAAGCTGCCATAATATCTATCTCTGTTATGTTTGATGTGAAGTGAAATAATATTGGTGGCCTGGTCTATTTATATGGATATAATTGATTTTATATATGTGTGTAGCTGTATTTTCACATAAATTCAATGAAATCAATGCAACTAGTTTTCCTCCTAATACAATTCTTCCGCGCCTCATTTTCATAGCTCGTGTGGGACTCACAAAGACTTTGAAATAAGCTATTGATAGTTTGTTGGATAATATTATTATAAAGATCTCAATAAAGATTTCAATATTATAATTGATATTATACAATTTTTCAACCATTTGAACTTTTTTGTGTTTGAACAAAAATATATGGAGATCTTAATTTGATATTATACAATTTTTCAACCATTTGAACTTCTTGGTTTGAGAAAAAAAAAATGAAGAATTTTTCAACAGTTCAACGGTGGGGAAATTTCAGAGTCAGTACCTACACAAGTCAAAATACAAATTGCAGATTTTAGTTCAATGTGTCATGTTTCATTAAATGTTGTTTTGATAAAATGTCTGAATGATAATGAACTATATTTCGAAAAAAAAAAAAAAAACTGACTTTTAAGTTGTTAGTTCCCTTGCTTTCGGTCTTAATCAACCGGAGATGATGTGCATAGGTAAAATGCTCGCTTCTTCAATTATGAAATTTCAATTTGCATCAATCATAAGGTACTATTAAAACAAGTATATCTTTCCATATATGAGAAAAATCAGATGTAGAATAAATAAAGACTGTTATATTTCAAATGATATTTCAAATAAGGCAAAATATTTGTGCAACTATTAGATCCATGCACCCGGGTCGACCCACCCCACGCCCCTCTGACGCGCGTTTTCACGCGCCCAACGCGCTCTCACGCACCTGGTGAGTGCGTTCAGACCCACCAAGATTCGCTCCAGACAGTCATACCTTATGTTATGTTAGAGTGACTCTCACGTTATGTTAGAGTTACCTTCATGTTATGTTAGTGTTACCCTCATGTTAGTGTTACCCTAACATAACATGAAGGTAACTCTAACATAACGTGAAGATCACTCTAACATAACATAAAGGTATGATTAACATTGTTTTTTACCTTCATGTTATGTTAATGTTACTTTCATGTTATGTTAGTGTTACCTTCGTGTTATTTTAGTTCAGTGGTTTTAAACTAAGGGTATGAAATCTGGAAATGGAGTCTCATTAACATAACGCGAGGTAACCCTAACATAACACGAGGGTAACACTAACATAACGTGAAGGTAACGACCAAAACACACGAAAAAGTAAAGAGGTCCAGGCTGGGCGGCCCAGCTTGGACGCGGCACGCGAGCGGCCCAGTTGAGATCCGTACAATTGATGCACAAGAGAGTAACTCTTCAAATAAAAGAAAACAAATGAGAAGACAATTAATTAGTGGCCAAACGTACAATACCAACAATACTAGGTTTAATATAGATGCCAATATCATATTTTGTGCATGCATAATTGCAAACTGATGGATTTACCTTATGAAACTATAGCTACAATATCCTCCCTTTAAGAAAATAGTTATAGGCAAAACATGATTCTTCTTTGAGATCGATGTATATATAGAGTATAATATTAATCGTGATGATTAATATCCGACACGACCTAAGGGGGGCAGCATCCTTTGTTGGGTAACCAAACGCAGCAACCGGGACGCCCTCCCAGTCTTCTGCCATTCTTGATCACCGAGCTTTCAGCTGTCGAAAGATGGAAGATGAAGAAGAGTTTTGCAAAATGAGTTCAATTCGAAGAGATTGTTATGAGAGTAATTAATATGTATATATAAATACAAATGGGGCTTACTTGTTTGATCATGTGAAGCTGCATTCTGAGAGGAGAAAACTAAAAGAATTATTAGGAGAAGACCTAACAAGCTTTTTGAAGAAGCTGCCATTTTATGGCAACTCAAATATTGGTTGTGCTATATTTAAATGGATTTAATAGATGATACGTACATTAGTTAGAGTGCTATATATATATATAGAGAGAGAGAGAGAGAGAGAGAGATGTATTTTCATTGAAGTTTCATAATGAAATCAAGGCACTAATTTTCTTCTTGATACTGTTTTTTGCGCGTCCTAACTTTCAATATAATATTTAATTGCAACTTTCAAACCAAATGTATTGTCCGTTAGTTTGATAAAATTCATTTTCACAAGTCAATTTCTAATTTATAAATTAATACAAGGTGATTCACTCATTTCATGAATTAAATTGTTTATTATCCCAAGTAAATTGACCCAATCAAGCATTTGATCCATTCATATTACTGACCCATTGTGGGCGACATTTTTCTAATGTGTTAGTAGTTGCATTAAGCGTTGTGAAAATATTTAATGATGGATTTCAAAGACTTTGAAATAAGGTCCCAAATTGTTAGTAGTTACATTAAATTGTGTTGCAGTTTTGGTCCCAAATAAGTAATAGTTGATTGGCCTGATACGAAGGATGTTCATGTTCTAGCCAAGATCAGCAAATCGAGTCGAACTAGTCAAGCAGCACAACTATTTGATAAAATGTCTGAAAGAGAAAGTGTGTTTCAAACTTTGCAGTTTATTTTAACCTTCAAAGCAAATATATAAATTTGATGATGTTAGCATCTTACCTTATCCCAACTAACTTTGTACATAAATACTCAATCTGTTGAATCAAGGTATATGGGATCTGTTTCTGTCATTTTCTCTCTTCGTATTTAAAGATAAACCTTTTGCTACCACGTCATCATCGTCAATTTCAATGAGATAGAAAATGAAATGAATACTTAAAATGTGCCCATCAATTCAAGCCAAAATTCCAAACAAAAAAGACAAAAAAACATGAAAATTAATACATAACTTTACCATCCAAAATTGAGCAAAATCTTGTTCTCTAATTCAATAGAAAATGAGAAAAGAGGCTGTTAAGAGATGAAAAAGTAATCTGTGTTGCCTTTCATTAAGCAGAGTAGAAATATATACATGGCTAAACCACAAAACAAAAAAAGCAAAAAGCCCATAAAGAAAGATAAGGCCTAAAACAATTAAAAGAGGATGCAATTCTGTTGTTGTAAGCATTTTACTTGAGAATTTTTTTAGTTGCATCTCAAAATTCATGGTTTAATGTTCGTGTCGAAAGGATGAAGTTCTCTAACAGTTTTCTGGATGGTGCTCTGTCTCGAGATATTGGCAACATGAAAAGCCTGATAAAGTTTGATCTATCTGGATGTGATAAATTTGGGATGACACATGATGGTTTAAATGTATACACAAGAAATATAGTGCAATATTAACTTTTATCGTTAAATTTAGTGCAAACTGCTGGAAATAGAGTGTATACTTTACACTGTTGCAAGCGATTAGATTTTGCGAACAAGAACCTACGTTTGATCGTCTCACAACCATCTTGCAAGAGCCTCTTGCTTCATTACCGACCCATGGATTGCTTAGCATTGATATCATTTCCGAGTTTGAGTTCCCCTGAAATATGAAGAAGCATTATCCCAGCTTTCAGTATTGGACGTGTATGCAAATTTAAGGATGAATAGAAGATATTACGAGTCAGAAGTCCTTAGATTTTTATCGGAAACATGAGCCCATTCTCATTCAGAAAATTCATCAAACACAATCTGCTGCCGCCCATTCTCATTCAGGCATTTCATCAAACATATTTTGGCCGCCCATTCTCATTCGGACATTTCATCGAACACTTGGCCGCCCATTCTGTTCCGTAGAAGAAATGTGTGCTGCAGTCTGTATAGAGTAGAGCCATCTTTCAAGGTTTGAATTTTACTCGAATTCACATGTAAACAATTCTCCACCATTTTGAAATTTGTTGTCAAGTCACTTGATTGAGTTCACACAATTTGTGGCATTAGTGTATTATCTCAATATACAAGGAGATGGTTCTATTAACCTAGCCGACACAACATGCACATATTAATATATGTAAATTATTGATGTGTCAAATATTAGTGTTTTTCGTACCAAGAGAATATGAATATAAAGGTTTGATTTGTATTAATTAATGCATATATGGTATTGCAAAATAAGTGGTAGGTGCTGACGTGACAGCATGCCACATCAGCAGTTAAACAGCTAATTAATTACTCCCTCCGTCCCACCTTATTTTGCCTACTTTCCACTTTTGCTTGTCCCAACTTATTTTGCCAGCTCAAAAATGGCAAAAAAAAATTTACGACCTTACCCCTTCATTTCTTTCATTTTACAACTTTTGCACTCAAAAAACACACATTAATTACAAAATTGCCACTCAAAATATTAAAATAACACATCATATCAAAGTCAAACAGTTTTTTCTTAGGATCCGTGCCGGTCAAAGTAGGCAAAATAAGTGGGGACGGAGGTAGTATTTCAATTCATTCGATTGATATGGAACACACAAGTTAATTTGAAAAGTTGTATACAACCTAGCTATTACTATCACTCACCCAAGGGTTCATATTGGCCAAGTTTCGTCCACACATATTAATACCGTCTTAATTTCCCTTTCGACAGCCAATCACGAATCTGAAAACCAATTTCTATTTTTATTTCTTTTTTTTCCATTCAAATATATTTTTTTATCAATTTGAGTATAAATGAGGTTATGGTATCAATATTAAATTTAAGTAAATCTATATATATATATATATATATATATATGAGGAACTTAAAATTGGGTTAATTATTTGAAAAGGCATGAACTTAGGGTTTAGTTTCAATTGCAATGTGAACTTTTGTCTGAAACACCAAAACACTTAATGTAACATGTATTTCAATTTGGCACACATGTTTGACTTTTTGAGGTTTCAATTATTAACGTGGAGTTTAAATTGTATAAGTTAATTATTGACGTATAAATTTATATTTTGAAGATAATTGTATTTAAATAAAGTTGCAACTAAAATGAGAAAACAAACAACAGAAAATAAATGTGATGGTGGCTAAATGTAAAATTTAGTGAATAGAAGATCAAAGATAGGGTGCAAAGAGAATAAATATAGAAATATATAATGTGGTGACAAAGATTATTTATCTGGTATTTCAAAATCCAAACGTAGCATTTCTATGGCGCATCGTCGGGGCAGCATTCCGGACCCCCAACCCACACGCAGCACCCTTCATCGGGCCTAATTACCCGCCCTCCATTTCCGATGCCCTTCTTCAAGCTCTTACCTGTCAAAAAATGGAGCAACGAGAGTTACACATGCAATGATCAATGAGTTTAAGTAGATCATGAGATTGTTATGAGAATATATATATATATATATAAAGGAAATTGGCATACTTGTTTGATGACGTGAAGCTGCCATATGAGAGGAGAAAACTAAAAGAATTAGGAGAAGAGCTATCAAGCTTTTGGAAGTAGCTGCCATTTTATGAAACCTAAGATATTGTTGTGTGATATTTATATGGATTAAATAAAAGTAGATGATACATTTGAGTGGTGGAGCTTCAATGAAATCACACGACTCATTTCCTTCCTAATACAATTCTTCTGCTCCTCATTTTCATAGCTCGTGTTTGACTTACAGACTTTGAAAAAGATGTCTCAAGGAAACACTTGCTTGCGAATTAAATTGTCCATTATACATGAAACAGGCCAACTGTTTGATAAAATGTCTGAACGAGAATGAACTATGTTTCAAATTTTCTTGCAATTTTTAACTTGCTAGTTCTCTTGTTCTACCCTTACAGAATGCATAATTGCTGATAGAAACAGATTATACAAACTTAGATTAATATTTTACCTCCAAATGAAACGAATTGTACTGTTAGGGTAATATAAATATTTTGAATATTGCAAATGATTCGAATTTGGGTGGGACTATCCACACCCCATCAATTTCTAAACACACCCCAATAAATCTGCATAGATATATGGCATTTTTTTTTTCGTATCATATCTGTAGAATATGGTTCGGAATGCAGTAAGGGATGATCAAAGATACGAAAGGTTGGTGCTTGAAATCGACTATGGAACTAGCTCTACAATGCCCTAGAGTACAACTAACTTCATAACTTTGAGAAATGAGTCCTGTATTTATTCAACTTTACAGTATGTACTATTGAATAATAGCAACCACAGAGTGGCAAGTGCTACCTTTTGAAATATGAACAACTTGCTAGCTAGCTAAAAAATCATCCGAAATCGAAGAATAGTTGCCAAGTATCTTGTCTTCCTCAGAAACTGCTGGCACTAATTAATCATCAATTATTACGTAGGAACAGCCCGCCTGACCTGCTGCAGCAGCACCACCACCTCCATCTTTCGTCGGTTGAGAAGGACCTGCCTGAGAAGTCCCAACTTCGAAAAAAAATGATTGTCATCATTTAGAGATCTCATCATATCAAGAATTTTAAGTTCACAACATGGGACAAAATCAAGATACAGCATAAATCATTAAATCAATGGAAATGGAAAAACTCCAACATAAAAAATCATGAGTGAGATTGTCATAATCACCATCAACTGTATGCTCGGCTACTATATCCGGAGCGGTCCATAGAATGACATTGTCCCTAAGAAGCTGCATCATATTCATGGTTTCTATGAGTGATTCGCCACTCAAGTTATCAAGATCAAGTATGGCGTCATCAAAGGCTTTGTTTGCAACTTCACATGCCCTGGAGAAGCAGGTAATTATCGAGGGTGATGAGATTGAATAGGGATTTAGACTCAAGAAAATGATTTAACAGATTCTACCTTTTAGGAAATTCCATAACCTCATAGTAGTAGACTGAATAATTCAAAGCAGCAGCGAGTCGAATGGGATTCGATCTAGGCAACTCTGACTCAGCAGTAGCCACAGCTGCCTGCAAGAATGTCCAAAAAGAGAATTAATTGTATTTATTCCAAGATTGATTTCCCTGATAATAAACTGATGAAGTAGGATCCTGCAAGTGATACCTCATATGCATTGAAACACTGAAAGGAATATTGTTGTTGTTCATCAAAATCAGTCATAATCTCAGCTATATACCTATTATGATCCCCAACCCTGCAAAAATAAAACACTTTGTGAAATTATCAACTTGGAAATAAACTGAAATAGAGAAGTGAAATCAGCAACTCCTCACATCTTGTGGAAAAACACTCTGGACTCCGAATCAGTACATGGGAGAAGAAGAAGTTCTTTGGCGACGAAAATGGCTTCGCTCGAAATATCATTGATCTCTATCTCCACTTTGTGTCTGTACTCCTTCACCCATTTAGCTTTCAACATATTCCCTTTTGCTTCCACCGCCTTCTCAATTGATGACAGCTTTTTCCAAGAAACTCTTCGAGCAAACACGGCATTCTTGTACGCAGCCGACACCAACCGCCTTTCTTCTGCTGTTAAGTTCACTTGCATCATCACAACCTTTTTGATTTCTTCCACCATGTCTGCCAAGAATTTCAAGATTCATATTCTTCTGCCATGTAACTTTCTCCAGAGAAAAACATGAAGAATTAAAGTTTGCAAGTAAACGGAAATTCATCAACATTGCCTTATATTAATCATCAATAAACCAAAGAAAACAGTAAAATCGAGGGGCCAAAACACACACAAATCAAAATAAAAATTCCAAACAACTTCAAAAACCTTGCAGAAATTGAAAGAGTTGGATCACCGACATAGAATCGTGTTTGCAAAGATATGGTTTTACCATCGTAGCGTTCGGCTTCCTCCGCCATCTTGGCGACTTGTACGGCAGTCTCACGCTCGAAAGACAGCGGCGACGCCATTGCCCCACCGGAAAATGAACTACTTTCTCTCTCTGGATTCTCGTATTGTCGTCTTTCTATCACTGACGGTTTAGAAAATCAGTTGAAGGAGTGATTAGCTGAATTCCCGCCACTTTATATTCTGATTTTTCTCAACTACCTTTTTTTTTCTTTTTAATTTGTTGGAGCTTGGAGATAAATAATTAATTAAATAGTTACTAAATTTTGTATTATTGGAAATCATTTTAAAAATGATGTCAATAATACTTGTAAGAGTAAGTCTCTTGTGCATCAGGTGCATGGACCCGGGTCGGATCCGGGTAATCCGACCAGCTTCTTTTTTTTTTTTTTTCGCGCTTGTTTTTTTTTTTTCAATTTTAGTCATGACTTTTAGTTATGCGTAAGAATACCTTTATGTAATGCGTAAGAATACCTTTAGATTACCTTAATGATACCATTATGCCCAGATTTCATACCTTTACGTTAAGTTAGACATACCTTTAGGTTATGTTAAGAATACATTTAGGTAATGTATAGAAATACATTTAGATTATGTTAAGGATACCTTTGTGCCCAAATTTCATACATTTAATTTAGGTCAGGCATACATTTATGTTATGGTAAGGATACTTTTATGTTATGTTAGAGATACCTTATCCATAAGGTAGTTGTGTTACACATTTTGTACACAAATGTATCTCTAACATAACATAAAAGTATTCTTAACATAACCTAAAGGTATCCTTAATATACCTAAAAGTATGTTTAATATAATCAAAAGATATTCTTAAAATAATTAAAGGTATCCTTAACATAACCTAAAGGTATGCTTAACATAACTAAAAGGTATTCTTAACATAACATGGTATGTAACCTGGAATCACGATTTCAAAGGTATCCTTAACATCACTTAAAGGTATTCTTAACATAACCTAAAGGTATGCTTAATATAACCTAAAGATATTCTTAGCATAACTAAAGGTATCCTTAACATAACCTAAATGTATACTTAACATAACTAAAAAGTATTCTTAACATAACATGACATGTAACCTCGAATCAGGATTTCAAAGGTATTCTTAACATAACTGAAAGGTATCCTTACCATAACTTAAAGGTATCCTTAACATAACTGAAATGTATCCCTGAAAGGTATCCTTACCATAACTTAAAGGTATCCTTAACATAACTGAAAGATATCCTTAATGTAACCTAAAGGTGCGCATCCGCCCAGGCGCGTGGGAGCGCGTGAGGGCGCGTCAGACGCGCGTGGAAGCGCGTACACGCGCGGGTCAGGTCGGGTGCATGGATCTAGGATCCATGCACCTGATGCATAAAAGTTTTTGTGTACTTGTAAAATCTCTCTTCAAAATTTATGATTTAACTTGATTAGTATAAATATACAAATATAAATATTTTTCTGTCATTAAGTAAGTAATAAAAGTGGAAATACCTCCGTTTACCCATTTTTGTATGTCAATGAACTTATTTACCAATTTTTAAAAAAATGTATTTTTTACCCATTTTTTGGCCGAAATATCAATAATGCCCTCAACTTAAGTTTATATTTACATAAAGTGGAAATACTCTGATATCATATCAGCATATTGTGAACACGATATCAGGCTATTAGCATGTCAGCATATCATGAACACGATATCAGCATATTGTGAACATGATATGTTGAACTTTTCTGCATATCGTGAACACGATATTATTTTTCGTGTTCACATATGTGAACAATTATGCATATCATGAACACGATATTATTTTCTGTGTTCACGATATGTTGAACCTTTCTGCATATCGTAAACACGATATTATATTTCGTGTTCACGACATGTTCACTTTATTTGAAAGGTGGACGCGGGTAGAGTTTCTGGACACGAGTAGAGTCTCCTGGATTCTTTTCTTATGTAAATATAACTAAAATTAAGAGTATTATGGAGATTTCACTTTAAAAATTAGGTAAAAAAGTTATTTTTTTAAAAAATGAATAGATAAGTTCCTTGGCTTATGAAAATGGGTATTTTGGAAATCCTCCCTATTATTTATTAGGAAAGATTATCAATAACTTATACATAATAATCATATTTTTAATCTAATGATAATGTATTATTATTATTATTATTATTATTATTATTATTATTATTATTATTATTATTATTTACCAAAAAATTAATTCATGAAATAATCAAAATATCATGACATTATTGCACAACCATTGTGAAACGGTAAAATCATGGTTCGGTAACTCAGAATTTGTAAGGGAATTTTAACATTATAATCTCGTTGGACTCGAAGAGATGGCTGAGAAAAAAAAGAATGAAGAGCATGCAGAACAATTGTTTCAAGAAATCAAGAGATCAGTTCAAGACCATCTTTATCCTATGATATTTTCCACTTACACATACATATATTTGGTATATATTTATTTGCGAACCTTTAATTAAAATGGGTCAGAATGACTTGCTTGCAACTTCTCTTATACATCATAAATTGGGCAGCCCAACTGTTCGATGAGATGTCTTTGAACGAGAATGTAGTTTTATTTCCAATTTTTATGGGATTTTTGACTTGCTTGTTCTATTGCATGCATCTTTAACTTGCAAGAATCTGAAATATGGGTGATATTGGTTATTTTCCAGTTCAATAATGCAGATTATTGATAATTAAGTAACAAACTGTAGCTCATATATTTTCAATTGGATTTCACAACCAATCGAATTTAATTGAGCATCTCTTTCCCCTACCTCAAATGTATGCAATTAAGACTCAAAAATGAACAAATACGTTTTTTAAGCATTTTTGATAGTGTCATATATAATTCTCCACAAACGATAATTGGTCATAGCTGCTTAACTATCCATAACATATAGCACAAAAATGTACTCAAAAAGACAGATTACATCTAAGCATTGGATATCAGCAACCGCAATCTGGAGTAAGATGTAAGATGTACTCCTAAGTTTTGCAATTCAAACTAGTTGCTAAAATATCATCTAAAATCATATAAACTTCCCATCTGGGTCAAAATCAAATCGACGAAACACTACCGCATTAGCCAAAGTAGAAGAGAAAGCAAGGGGAAAGAAGAAAGATTATAAACCACAAATCACCACCACCAACCAATTATGAATGAACTAATATGAGTGCTGATAAAATTTCATACTGGCTACAACAGAAACAAAGAATGGTTCCCAGGTATCTTAACTGAAGCACTCATTAATCATCACTGGTAGGTGGAACGTCGGAACGACCCACCTGATCTGCACCATCACCTCCATCTTTGCTGGGAGAACCATCATCACCTCCATCTTTGCTGGGAGCACCATCACCTCCATCTTTGCTGGGAGAATTTTCATCTGCAAGCAAGCAAAACATTTTCATCAAGGATTATCAAATGGCTTCAGGATCTGTTAAATTTTAATGTTGCCAAAAAGATTCCCACTTCATAAATTATCCTCAAGGTGAGTATTATAAATACCGGTCCTGCATTTCTTTTTCCATAAAAAAACAAAGTTGCCTCCTTGAAACTATAGAAAATATGGAGAGTACTGATTGTTTGATTGAGAAGGAACCTGAGAACTCCCAACTTCCAAGAAAATGATTGCCATCATTTAGAGATCTCATCATATCAAGAATTTTAAGTTCACAACATGGGACAAAGATGTGGCAACAGCATAAAATCATTAAATCAATGAAAAAGGAATGAATGATAATTATTACAAAACTGTCACAATCACCATTAATTACCTCCGCCATGCCCCCATTGAACGAGATTGTCCCTAAGAAGATGCAAAATATGTTCGGCATCTTTGTATAATTCCTCATTCAAGGTATCGAGCTCAGGCAGCGCTTCATCAAAAGCTTTCAGTGCAACTTCTCTTGCCCTGGAGAAAAAAGTAAAGAGGGCGATGAACTCTTTGAATAGGGATTTAGACTCAATAAAATGACTAAATAGATTCTACCTTTCAGGGGCGTTCACAATCTCATAGAAGTAGACTGAAAAATTCAAAGCTGCACCCAGTCGAATGGGATGTGGACGAGGTAACTCTATCTCAGCAGTGTGGATAGCTGCCTGTAAGAAAGTCCAAAGAAAGAGTTGTATGTGCTGTTAGATTGATTTCTCCAATAGTATAGTTGAAGAAACAATATTGATGATAATACTCAAACACTAATCTCCATGAAGTTCCTAAGATTTCAGTGGGCAGAGAAAAGAATTGATACCTCATATGCTGTGAACGCCTCCAAAGAAGCCACATGTCTTTCAGAACCAGATTTAATCTCAGCAAGATACCTGTAATAGTCCCCTAACCTGCAAAAATAAAAGAGAATCAACTTGAAATTGAGAACTGAAATTACAAGTCGAGATTAAACCAACAATAAAATTAACCCTCCTCACATCTTCTGGTAAAACACAGAGGACTCCGGATCAGTGGGTGGGTCAATGAGAAGTTCATTAACCACAGAAATGGCATCCTTGCAAATATCATTGATCTCTGTCTCCACCTTTTCTGTGTACTCCTTGATCCGTTTAGTATTCGCCTCATTCCCTCTTGATTCTTCCTTAAGCTCAAGTGAGGTCAAGACTCTCCAAGAAGCTCTTCGAGGGCCGATCACGTTCTTGTACCCAACTGACAGCAAGACCTTTTCATCTACTGTTAAGTCCTTGTGCATTTTCACAACCTTTTTAATGTGTTCGACCATGTCTGCCAAAATTAAGCCCAAAAATTTCAACCAACTTTTAGATTACATTCTTCTGTATGATGAAATAGGAGCAAGAATCTACTGCGATGTAACTTTTTCAAAGAGAGAGAGAGATTATATATTCTTAACAAAATGCACGAAACAGTAAAGACATTTCCATATTTGCCCTGTTTGCTCCGTTCTAAATGAATTCACAAATGAAATATACTGGAAAATTCAACATGTACGAAGAGAAAAGCCATACATTAATCATCAGCTGCTTCAGATTTCCAAGAGGCATATTATCATACACATATTAATCAGATACAACAAGAGGAAGCACTAACCGCATCAATAAACCAAAGAAAACAGTAAAATCAAGGGCGAAAACACACACACACACACACAAATGGAGAACATCAAGATCAAAATTCCAAACAACTTCAAAATCGAAAGAGCTGAATCACCGGCATAGAAACGTGTGTGCGAATTAATAAACGGTTTTACCCTCGTAGCGTTCGGCTTCCTCCGCCAGCTTAGCCAGGTAAACGTCAGTCTCACGATCTGAAGGCGACGCCATTGCCGCACCGGAAATTGAACTACTTTCTCTCTCTGGATTCTCACACTATCGTTCTCTCACTCAGACGGTTTAGAAAATCAGTTGAAGGAATGATTGGCTGGTTCCCGCCTCTTTATATTCTGATTTTTCTTAACAAACCTTTTTTTTTTAATTTTTTTTTTTCTATACAAAATCAAGAAATTACATTGCAGTGTACTTGAGTAATTCCAATTTTATGTAGTTAATATAAATTTTGTATCATTTGAAATAATTTTAAAATATATCAATAAAATCTGATCAATCTATAAATCTCTCTTTAAAAGTTATAATTAACTTGAAAATAACATAAATACATATATAAACAATTTATGTCATTAAGTAATTTTATTTATGTAGAAAGAATCAACAACCTATTCATAAAAATCCATATTATATAATGTAATATAATCGATAAGTTAGAACGAGAAGGCCCATTTTTTAAGGATAGATCCCAATTTTTTAATTATCCAACATTACATAGATATAATCATATATCATATATATAATAATTATGTTTGTTGTATTAATTTACATAAGATAATAAATTCATGATTAAACATTATTTGTCCCTTTTTTAAAGATATCTATTTGACTTTTATGTGTACATCAGATTTGATTTATGAGTATAAGTTCTTGAATGAATTTTTTTTCTTTTTCTCTTTAGATAAAAACAGATAGAAATACAAAAATATCTGAAAATAAAGTGTGTGATTCAAGAAATAATAATCTTGATGTGATCACATTATGGAACAACCATTAGGATTTTCATCGCTAAAAGCATCTCCAGTTCGACTTCCAAAAACAGTACTGGAATTTCCATTGTAGTAGCTTCGACCGCCCCGGCCGTGGTTGTCGTAGCCGTGCTTGTAGTAGTTGTAGGAGGAGGCCGACGGCTGAGCGGTGTAGTAGGTGGAAGGGCCGCCGTGGCTGTGGTGGTGGTCGTGGTGGCCGGTGAAATCGTGGTTTCGCATTTCGGGATTGAAAGGGAATTGCCATAGTTCAGCAATTCTTCCAGTTTTCCTAACTGTTTTTAGAACTTTCTTTTGATCAGCCCATCCTGTCACTGTCACCTTTTGCAAACCCATGTCTATGTCCACTTCGTCCACACCTGAGTTTTCATGCACATTTATTTATTTATTTACATTTTTAACTTCACAAATCCACCATTTTGTGGATAATATATATTATTCAATGATGAAAATATTAAAAGTTGCAAGGAAAATGAAGTTACCTTTAACCTTTTGAAGAGCTTTCCGAATCTTGCTCTCACATCCAGCGCAATCCATATGCACACGCAGTTCTGTGCTCTGAAATCGTATAAATTGTACGAATACGAAGCAAATATGAAATTGTTTCTTCAATTAATTTATGCAAAAAAAAAAAAATTGTTCATTTCTAGAGAGAGAGAGAGAGATTACCGTCATCTTCGTAGATCTTGATCAGTGTGTTCTTGTTTTCACAATGATCTCAATTCTTTTTTTGAAACCTTAAAACTGAGGAAATAGTTTGCTACACAATTTCTTGATTTCTTCCCTTTTATGTGGGCTATATGTAGTTTCAAAAACGAATAATTAAAATTCAAAAAATAACGCCACCGACCACTTCCTTCTCCTTCGCAACCGGCAAAACTTAAACATGCTATACAAATGGTGTCAAAGAAAGTCAACGATAAATAAACTAAATAATTGTACTATGTTTGTTTGATAAGATAATTAATTATATGTTAGCCAAATAAAATACCCTGGTCTAGAAAGGGTTATTTGTGCAATAAGAAACTTATTAGGATTACAATTTAGTCATTATTATAGTAATTGTGTTTGCATGAGAAGCAAAGTACTTGCTTAATTGAACATTGGAGAAAAAATTAATGCATGTGGATTGCGAATCAAACGGATCGTGTCCTATTTATTCCACTTCACTTCAATTATTTGAGCATATAACATTAATGCTGCATTTATTAATTTCTAACTTTTAATTCACTCAAAGAAACAAACAAGATGCCCATGACACTATCTAATACTAGATTTGACTTTTGCATATCATTAGGACATTGTATTAACGATTTCACATATGATTTCTCAGTTATCAATTGGTAAAAAAAGAAAAAGAAAATTTCAATAGAAACTTGGTTGAAAACAAAACCAAAGATACAAAAGACTTTAAAAAAAAAAAACTTTATTCATCTCAAACATTTTATGCTTAGTTTTCATCAACTCTTGCCAAAAGCAGCAAAGTAGCATGGCCTGCTGTTTAATATACAACATAAATACAACGCTGTCGATATTTAACCAGTGTTCTGCATTCCAGCAGCAATGCCCTTCATAGTCAAGATAAGAGTGTCTTCCAAACCGGGGGCGTACTCACTTGTCGGGTTCAGCTTCACCAGCTCTGCAGCCGGTTTGCTCGTCTCCTTTTCCATGATTTCTTTCGACAGATGTGGGCCCACTTTCACGCTGTAACTGGGGTCACGAGTACGCTTCAATGTATAGATTTGACACACGTTGAGAACGGTGATGTATGGATCACGGAGACGGAGCCTCTGCCTCAAGTAGGGGTCTCCTTCTAGAAGCTCCTTGTGTCCAGCAACCTAAGATGAAAGTTAAACAAGGCTAAAGCATGAGATGGTTTTTGAGAATGTTACAAGTTTTTACTAAGTTGGATTTCTTACCTGAAGGATAAGTTTCTGAGTTGCTTCGTATCGGGCCCGTAATTGCTCTGCAAACGGCCACAAATCCTCGGAGACTAAAATCTTGTCGTATAAAGCTGAGATTCCGGGGTCGCCCTTGGCCAATACCATTTCAATCAAGTCGATTGTTACTCTAAAGAAAGGCCATCCATTGTACATGTCTTTGAGGATCTGAAGATTTCTTATATCCTTCTCAATGACGTGTTTCATTGCAGCGCCAACACCGAGCCAAACAGGGAGATGGAATCTCGTCTGCGTCCAAGCAAAAAGCCATGGGATTGCTCTCAGTGATTCTATTCCACCACTTGGCTTTCTCTTCGATGGTCGACTCCCAATGTTCATACGCCCATACTCCAGTTCAGGTGTTGCCTGAAAAGGGACCAAAGACAACACATTGAGTTACTAAATTTGCTGAAATTGCAGGTTTCATTTCATAAGTGAAAGATAACTTACAAGGCGGAAGTATTCGACAAAGCGAGGTTCTCCAAAGACAATGGACCGATACTCTTTAGTGGAAACAACAGCCATCTCGTCCATTAGTGCACGCCATTCAGGTTTCGGAGAAACGGGAGGATTCATTCCATGCTCAAGTGTAGCAGCCGTGTAACGCTGCAGTGTTCTGAAACACAAATGCTCTTCACCGAACGACTGTTCGATAACTTCACCTTGAACAGTGACACGGAGCGAGCCGTGAATCGTATCCGGTGGCTGCGATAATATGGCAAGATGGGTAGGGCCCCCACCTCTCCCAACAGTCCCTCCTCGGCCGTGAAACATTGTGAGCTTCACTCCATATTGCTTAGCCACCTTCACAAGATCCACTTGGGTCTTATACAACTGCCACGCTGCAGAAAGCCGTCCAGCGTCCTTTCCTGAATCCGAGTACCCAATCATGACTTCTTGTTTCCCTTTAATCCTGTCACGATACCAGTCTATTGAAAACAGTCGAGCAACAGAAGCAGGTGCAGCCTCAAGATCTGCAAGTTTTTCAAACAACGGGACGACTCTCAGAGGGTTCTGGACATGGCATTCCTGTTGTAAAAGCTCCACTGCAAGTACATCAGATGGGGCTGTTGCCATCGAGATAATGTAGGCACCAAAGCTGTCTGAAGGGATTTCAGCAAGAACTTGAAAAGTGTCCAAGACGTCGGCAATTTCATCAGTTTTAGGAAGATCAGCTCCGAACAATGGACGCTTTCCGTTAAGCTCAGATAAAAGCCATTCTTGTCGACGCTCCTCTGACCATTCTTTGTATGACCCGATTTCCAGGTGCCTAGTAATAGCATCTAAAACATCAGTGTGCCTATCTGCCTCTTGCCTGATATCAAGTCTCACAAGTGCAAGTCCAAATGTTGAAACTTGTCTCAGGAAATCGAGAAGGCTTCCATCAGCAATAGCACGATCACCACAAGCACAAAGTGATCTATAGCACAGCTCAAGAGGCTCCAGAAACTGTAGATAAACCACAATTGCAGATCATGGATACAAATAAGTTCAATAATACCGGAAATTGTTGGTTATAGAGTCTTAGATGTAATCATAAAGAGAATAGAAAAGACAAAGGTAGACCAGCATACCTCCTCAACGTTTGTGAAAGTCGACTCTGGGGGAACATCAGATGCCCCATTTGCTAGCAATTGACGAGCTCTTTCACGAGTATGGTAAAGTTTGTCTCTCACATCACCAAGAATAACACGATAAGGCTCATTCGGTGGGATTTTCTTCCAGAACTCTGCATACAAATAGGCAATGTTCATACTTTGGTGAAATTATTTGAACCACAGAAAGACAACTTAGTGAAATCAGCCTTTTCAATTGAGATGCTTCTGTGTCTGAATCATGCAGAGTACATTGAAATGAAAATTAAGCACATTGACATACCAATATAATGTTTAGCATCTTTCCTCGATGACCTGTGAAGTTCATCTGCACGCGCACGAAGTTCATCATTGCACCGCCACATTGACAGCTGCCAGAAAAACAATTACACTCATAGTTATGACACTTTTATCAGGAAAAAAAAAAAAAACAGATAACAAAGTTAATATGACAAAACTGTAATGCACCAAAAAGAAAAAAATATATATATATATATTGCCTCAAACATGAGATCTTCAATCTGTGAGAAGTACAAATTAGCAGCCATCATTCTAGCCAGCAAGCATACATCTCTTGTAACTTCAGGAGTTACCCTTGGATTCCCTGCCATATTTTCAAAAATTCTTTAGCAGCAACGAGAAAGACACATAACATGGAAACTGGGATATCACCAAACAAGCAATTTTTAGTTGGTTGCACCAATTAGTTTAAGGCTTGCTAACAAGATAGTCAAAAGATCTAGATAAAGTAAACACGGTATCCTCTGATCCAAATTATCAGAGAGAAATGACAGCATTTGAATGAATTAAACAGATTATAATGAAGTTGGTAAGTAGAGAGAAATACCATCACGATCACCACCCATCCAGGAAGAGAATTGGATAAGAGGGGCATTGTAGGGAAGACGCTCAGTTATGCCAATATTTTTTAACGCAGTGTCAACACGTCGTAAGAACTTTGGAACTCCCTTCCAAATCGTTTCATGGAAGTAACTCATTCCAGCTCTCATCTCGTCTTGAGGAGTTGGAGGATTTCTCCTGATTTCATCTGTACGAAATGCAGCTTGTATCTGCACAGACGGACAATCAAAAAATCAGTTGTTTCTCAAGAAAAATAAGGAGCTACACATACACATGTACATGTGCATATTTATTATCATGTGTATGCATATATATATATAGATATATATATCATGACGGCAAACCTCTCGTTGTAATGCCTCATCGAGCTCCTGCTTATCATCAGGGGTTATATCCTTGGCATTTAGCTGAGTCAAACAGTTACGAATCCTGGGACAGATCAAACGGCATGTGTAAGCACTTCATCTAATAATTCTTGATCAATAAAGAAATGAAAAGCAAACCTCGCATGCTTTTGAAGCAAAGATCGACGAACAGACTGAGTAGGATGAGCAGTAAATACTAAATCCACTGTTTGATTCTTCAAAGCATCGAAAACTTCTTCAGGAGTCTTCTTCAACTGGTCCACCATTCTCCTAAGGGTCTCTTCAATGTCAGATTCAGTAGTAGCCGATGCCTCATTGTGAAATTCCCGCTTTTTTAACTTAATCCTGCGCCTATAAGCAATCTGAACTTCTTCGGCGAGGTTCCCTAAATTAAGCATGTTAGAGAAGGATTTTGCCACCACAATAGAATCTCCAGCATCCAAACTAGTCAAAACTCTTCCAAGCTCTTCGAGTTTTTGTGGGTCACGTTTCCCTTCATACTCTGCAGAAAGCTCGTAACATTCTTGAACCTAACACATTTAACAACACCAAAGATAAGTATTATATAGTACGATTTACATCCATTAGAACTAGATTATTCAATCCACATCTTAAATATAAGGTATTGTTCCAGAATTTCATGGCTTATAGATTATAAAGTACCAACTAAAATGATTCTCAAACTACTATTTTCTTTACAATTAAACATTTATCAGTCACGATTCACACTGAGTACAAACTTAAGTTGCATCATCATACATATGAACAATCAGCCAAAAGCTAGGATGAGTTAATTGAAACTCACAATGCAATTCCAGTTAAGTTTACTTCCAACAAGAATCTCTATCCTAATTCAACTCAACCTTAATCTCAGACACAACTACTTATATCAAACAAAATTCAAGAAATCGGAACTTACATTCCAACAAAACAGGACATATCATTCAAGTATCACAAATTAGGCCAAAAGATGAACAATAAAAACCAAGAAACAGCAACTGGGATCAACACAAGTTCATGAACAAAAATCAAAACTAAAAAAATAAAAACATGATACCGTTTCTCTGATTTCCTCGCCATGCAAATCTTGAAGAATATCAAGAAAACGATCCAACAAAAGAGCATCATACTCCACCAACTTGTCATCCTCAGACACCTTAGATGGAGCCAACAGCCTTAACTGTGCATCAATCGATGCCATCTTTTCTAAACCTCTACTCATCTTTCTACTTAATATCTCTCTCACTATATATATAGCCTCTCAAACTCTAAAAACAAAAAACGAAAAAGAAAAAAAAATGCCCTTTTTCTCAAATTCAAGAAAAAAACAAAAAAGCAAAAAAAAGAGTTCTTGAGGGGAAAAACAGGGACACACGGGATTTTCGAGTTCTTACAACTGAACCACTTCACGGATTAACCAGTACTTTGTTAGAGTTTGAACATTAACTAGCGAACTAGTTGAGATGATTCTAGAAGACAAACGAGAAAGGAGAAGAATCAGGAGATGAATACAAGAATCACGAGAAAGAAGAGATGGTTCGAGGAGTTCTGCTTCCTTTCTGGTTTTATAGACAGATTTAGAGAGAGAGTATTGAGAGTTCAGCTTCAGAGAATCATGAGTTTGGTACTTTGTGATAGATATATCATATATACACACACAGTAGTTTGGTATTGGTATTAGGAAAGGATTGTACATTTGTACTTCAATTAGGATTAGGATAACATTTTAATTAACCAATTATTACTACTTATTAATTAGATTCGTAGGAGTATATAAGAATATGCCATGGTTCAAGCTACAGAAAAAGATGCAAATTTCAGAATCTTTTTGGTGATCAAATTCTTTTTTATTCTTTAAGTCTCTTTGAATTTGGTTCCAAAGAGGATGGAGAATTTTTAAACATCTTTTAAGATTTCTTACAAATAATAATAATAATAATAATAATAATAATAATAATAATAATAATAACAATAATAATAATAATAAGGAAAAAATATTACAAGCACCATCATTATTATAAGTTGTGGACTATAAATCTTGTTTTCATATAATAATCAGCAAATTATACCGAAAATATATAATTCGATTAATTAATGTATTTGTCAGAATTTGAACTTCAAAACTTTCTTAAAATATATATTTTTGATCCTCTTGAAAATTACTACTACCTTTTAATTGTTCTTATTGATAAGTATGGTATCATATGCCCTATGTTTTGATGCCCATTAGCTTATATTATAAGGAAGGAAATAATTTTTTGATGAGTGAAGCAATCTGATAAGTCATAGCTCACCGTACAATGGTATGCCCTGATAAGTACGAGCAGCAGTTATTATAATATTTTATTTTATTGTATGTTAATAATTTATTATAAATATGTCATTAAACATTATTTTACTAAACTCTTATCTTTTTTGACCCAACCAGAAATATACATTTATGTTAGTTTAACTGATTTTGTAAGAATTATTTGATATTGTTTTTTCTTAGTAAACAGTTTTAGTTCAGACAATATTTAACTGAAGAAGCATTCGATTACAACAATTTTGAACTTAAAAACAGTTAGTGCAAAATTAATGTAAGTAAAAGTGTTTCGAAAATATGCAGCATATACTGAAAAATATGCTGAAATTGTCTGAATAAAGCTAATTAGTCCATCCACCAAGTTAATTTGACTATCTCCTTTTTTTGTATTGGTCTTTATTTGAAAATAGATAAAGCAAAGCATATGATCCCTTCTAGCATAATACATTTGAAACATATATTTGACGTCCCTACTATAAAGCACATTCTCAAATGCTACTCTTCAAATATTTAATGCATGATATTGATCCTGATAATAATAATAAGAACATTGGTACAATATGAGAGATTATAATGATAGCTTTAAAAGGTTAAGACTCCATTTGTACATAGTGATTTAAAATTTGAAATCCGCTCATATTGCTAAAACATTAGTTCGAAATAAGTCTTGCAAGATTTCTGTTGCTCTTTTTATCATAATTAGGAGAAAGAAAACTTGAACCTGAACTTAATCGGGTCTCTGTGAGAGATGTAGTTGCCGTTAGACTAGTTTTCGGGGTTAATTACGCGGACGAAAGAGACACTAAGGTATGGATCCTCACCTTTTGGTTTGATGAACTCGCAGATGCAGTGGTCGTCTTTCTTTACCAAATTTACATCGCAAAGGGATTTCCATCCCCCTTTCAATAGGACCCGTCCATCCTTCCATATTCTACGCTGCGAATAGAACTTCCTCCCCTTTGGATCGACTAGTATCATCGTCTCTGGGAGTTCAATGTTGAAATGTTTCACAATCTCATTTGGGATATACTGTTGTTATAACAGACACAAAGTGTAAGAGATCATATAATCATGTGAGAAGAATTTGCCAATAAACGGTTGAAACAAGTTTAATTTATAAAGCTAAATTTGCAATGTACACATCAAATTACATTACTTACCAATTCAGATAGTCTATTCCGTCTTTTGTTTGTGACGAAATACCAATTCACAGGCTGTGGAATTATCCCGGACCTGAAAATCTCTGTACCGAACCAATCATGGGGCTTCCTTCTTCTACGTGCACACGTACTACTTCCAACTGATCAGGTAAAGGATTCACAATGATGGTAGACGGAAAAGGGTAACTTCACCAATTGCAACAAGAGGAAATTCCAAAGAAAATTTAAGAGGTGTACATACCATCGGGTACTTGCCCTCCTCGAGGACAATTATCTAATTTGTCTTCTTTAGTTGAAGGCGTGTGGTCATTGTCATCAGTATCATCTACCATATCATCATGTGATCCCACCATTTCATACTGCTCTTCAATGTTCTCATTTATAAGACCTCCAAATCCTCCTTCTTCGCAAGCAGAACGACCAAATATCTTAAAATCAAATAAACCATATCCAAAGTAGTCAAATGTTAGCACATATCCACTTTCAATCATATTCTCATGTATGAAGGTTGTGAAACCATCTCCGAAGAACCAATTATCACCAATCTTGTCCAGCTTCACATGCCACAAGTTGTTATAACTGTCTCGAAGTATTACATTCTCAGGCAAATCTCCATGAAGAGAACGAACAAACTTTCGGGGGATTTGCTGAAAAAACACAAAGTCAGATTAATATGATAAAAGAGAGCCCCTCAAAAATTTATATGCATTGCATGCAACTATTATGCATCTTAGTGTGAAATAAAAAATATAAATTTTGTATACATAATTTAAAAGCATCAGTACGTCCATTGCATTTAGTGGAAAAGGAGTTACAGTACGCGTGTGTAGAACCTGATGCCAAGAATAGAGATTAAGAAAATTTCCTCATCAATATCATCAATTTCAAGAGGTTTCGAGTCCAACAACCAAAAGAAGTACATTTCCTAATGAAGACCATAAAATATTTTGTGCCTAAAAGGTTGAAGCTTTCCACTAAAAAGCACTAGTTTTCCTTATCAAGAGAAATTTCTCTGAAGATGTTTAATAAAGAGGTACTATCAAATTGCACATATCAAACACAAAGGAAACATAACAATATTTGCCTTAGAAAGGCCACACAGAATCTAGAAGTTAATGATCTTCTTTTTAATGTTGAAGATTTTCATATAAAAATAATTTCAAGGAGGCTTTTTGGAATAAATTCACAACTTTTACCTATAAAAAAGTGGAAAAAAAATGATAGAATTAATCTATATTAATATCAAGCGTATAAGAGGATCTAATTGCATAAAGGAACAAAGAAATACCAAATTCTCTGAATAGAGTTCTGGTGCGTAAAACTTGAAAAAAGCAGGATGATTAACCATTTTTGCACCTAAAACCCAATTCTGAATCAACAAATTCTGCAAGATGAGAAAAGAGTTTAGTCATTCCGCATTCGTGATGAAACTAAAACAAATAATAACAAGATGGAAGCTCATAGAATTTATGTGCTTATGGTCTGTTGAACAGTTCGGCAAGCAAATAGATCTTCCATGTTAAAGTTGGGTCCAGGGTCCAGGCCTTCACAAAACACATCAAATCAAAATAGTATGTAACTAAGAAATATTCTAGGCTGGAGGGGTCACAATGCTCCCGCTTAAAAAACTATTCTGCTTAGACAGAACTGATCATTCAAATAATACATTACAAATGAACAATAAAGCAGCACCCAAACCTAGTATTTAATATTATTTACAAATGAATGAATACTAATATAATAAATTGCAAAAATATAAAGCAAAGAGCACACCACAATCTCATCAGATTATTAAAACAAAAAAAACAAAAAAGAATGAAAACTACATACATACATCATAAGAGAGAGCATACCACAATTGGTAATAGGATCCGGAAAACTTTGCTCCCGTCTTTGAGGATCACAACTATAACCACCTCTACTGTAATTTCACAAACAATTACAAGGTAAAATAACCTTGAAACTAGGATATCCTTGCGGACAAATACAGAAAGAGAGTAAATAAGATGTGATTTAGGACAGAAAGATGCAAAGGTTAAGAACCCTTTTCTAAGTGAGAAACGGGGTCTCTCTCTCCACTACAAATTCGATGTGGGACAAATACAAAGCTTGTTCTTTGAATTCATCCATTATAAAGTCATACTTCTCATATAGGGATGAGATTCTATTTCTGATAATAATTATTGAGAAATAGATTTTCTGTATTTGACACTTGAGGAGAAATGTAAAATTCTCTATAAATGCACAAGGTTTAAAGAGATTAACATAATTCTCAAATTTTATATTCTACACGCCAGGAAAGTTTTGAAATCACTCCACAGACTTTAGGGCGACCTATTTAGTTTTGAAGTGAATGATCTTTCAAACCATTAGCAACCAACCGATGGGCATTCTTACAAAAATGTTTTGCTACATTTTACTAAGAGTGATACTGCAAATATAACTAGTTGGATAATTATTGTATTTGTCGAGTTTACATACATCCAGTATCAAAAGTGCAAGAAGGAATGCAGCCAATAAGAATCATCCTTAATTTCAAGAAACCATACCTTCACTATTCCTTCCTCTTTTTTTTTTTTTTTTTTCTCTTTTTGAAGATCTTGAGAAAAAAATTCAAAATTTCTTTCACATTCTTCAGGGTGAATTGCTATATCCTAAAAGGCCAAAAATAATAATAATAATAATAACTCCTTAGGAAGCCGGTAGTGGCAGGAACTATCACTTTAAGATAAGTGTGATCACACCCGATTCAAATTCATATTACTACAATTTAGCATTCAATATCGCTTATCTAACAAATTAAGACGAATTCTGTAAAATGTTTCTTAACACTTACAGTAATTGCTTTCATAGTAGATCACATCACAACCATTTTGGATACTATATCATCGTGCAACCAGGGAAGTCAACCATTAAATCTTATTAACTAATTTCAGGGTAGAGAAACAAATTTTTCGTCCATAAAGCTATTAAGAATGAAGAAAATGGTGAGTCACTTTGCCACCTATCATGATACATCATAGAGGATAAAGGTTAGACAAGAACACAATCTCAAAGCAAACTAGCACTACGAAATTAATGTAAATCGTAACAACCCTAACTAAGCTAATCTGCAACGAACCCTAAGTGCTAAACCCTCCGAAGCTAGATAATCAAAGTGCATTGTATCGAACACATTGCAAGCACTACCAACTTATGCCCAAAAAGGGCCAAGCATTCCATGAATTTCAATGATTCTTATTTTTGTCAACTAAAATTTCATTTAAATTAAGTTGAATAAATTTCACCACTTAATTCTCGAATATAAATGAAAAAATTACAGATTTAAATCAACAAAAAAAAAAAAAAAAATCGTATACAGGCACAGCTGCAACAACAGATTACCAATCAACAGTTAAGAAGCAATAAACATGAGTTACAATACAAAATATAGAATCAAATAAAAGATGTTGAGAGAAGAATGCTACCTATCCTTGCCTGAATTAGGACTGTAAAACTCGAAGAACTTTGCACGATTCACCAATTTCGCCCTCTTTTTTCAATTCTCTGCAAGCATTTACATAACAGAGAAGAGTTCAGTTAATCTTGATGAGAAAAAGGAGTCAATTATAAAAAAGGAAATAAATTATGAAGATTTGTGCATGGCGGATTTCGTAGTTATGCTAATTAGCCGAATCTTAGAACAGCAAACTTCCTTAAACAGGAAAATTGCCAGTTTGGAGGATTTAGTTCTCCCTCTAAGTGGGCCGGTAATGGTTAGATGGGTCAACTGAAATATGTCCAATAATATCGGCCCAATTAATAATATGGGCTTACTATTTAATATTTTATGAAACTTCTAACGATGACCCAATACCTCTTAGTCAACAATTTACCAATTGGGCCTATCTACTTGTAAAGTTCTAAGCACATACTTATATGTAATATGCTTTTTTTCTTATAATAAATACTCCCTTCCACCAAAAATAAAAATAAAATGCCTATTTGAATTTAATTTAACAATGATAAATTATGTTTCCAATTATAAATTTGTTTTTAAAATGATATAATGGTTTTATAACAAAAATGTGATCGCAAAAAATCAATTGTAAATGACGAATTTGTGATTAATTGAGAAGCAATTAGTGAAGTTTAATGACTAGTAAAAAGTTATACATGCATTCAATTAATCAAAAGAAAACACTTCACTATAATTAAAAAAAATTGCTAGGTTCAGGGTGGTCTTATACTAGGTAATTTAATAGCATAGATAAATATACACCAATACATGTGCATGTGTATTATTGTTATGATAAATCCATAATAGATAAGGCACATATTGCTGTTGATGTAGCATCAAATAGACTACTTATGCTCGTATAATTTTTCAATAAAAACAAAATCCCGAATTCTGGGATGTTGAAATAACATTAGGAATCACTCAAATTCCAATGAAAGAAGGAAATCTGCAAATTCCGTTGGAATTTTTGATTCCAACGGAAAGTGGCCATAGGAATTGAAAATTCCGACGGAAATTCTAAAGGAAAAAATTATTCCAACGGAAATTCTAACAGTACTATTCCACTGGAACTAATGGTAATGAATAAAAGTTCAACTATTATTCCAACTGCAATGGAAAATTCTGTAGGAATTTTAATGGAATCCGTCAAAATTTTTGGATTTGAATGATTTCTAGTAGTGTATATTAATGATAAGATCGTTGTAGGTCTACATATCCTCGAGTGTAGCATCTCACACACTGATAAGAAAAAAGCTATATCCACTTGACTTAGAAATGATTAAAGAAATAGAGAACATTAACTTTATTCAAAATGTTCATGAATGTTACACATAAGTGTACCCTCATCAACACATGATTGGTTTAGAGTCTTTGAACTATATTGGTCACAAAGTGTGGTTAAAATGCATGGTTCATAGCCCGCAAGAACTCACATCTCCTTAGCTAAGAAAGATTCTTGAGGTCCCATTAATCATCTCATTGTAAAGAAGTATATATGTTCCTATTTTGGTAGCAACTTTCAGTCAAGAGTTGATCAGAAATGTAACAAGTTGGTAGATAACTAGTCCTGCAATACCATCACAAAAAGAGATGAAAATATTCTCAGAAATGGACAAAAATAAACAAACAGTTTAGCAACAATAATTATATATTGAGCCCACTCAACTTGTGACTATTATCATAGGATATCATGTTAAGTTTGCAGATTTTATAAGGTAGTCCACATATTTTATATATATATATATATATATATATATATATATAACTTGAAAAAACAAAGTTAATTTTGAAGGAACGTGACAATGTACTTATATTATCTAACAATACTTTGTGTAAAACAATAGTGTCTGTTGTACAAATAACCTATACAGAACTTATTAACTAAGTAAGATTTGTGAGTTTTTTGATGTGATGTGCATCGATTATCCATAAAATTTTCAAATATATATCAAGAAATCATGATTAAAAAGTGGAAAGATTCGACAATAATGATTTTTACTCTGACGTATAAGGTTAATATTTTCACTTTGACGTTTAAATTGATGAGTGTTATGATGTCAAGTTAGAATCAACTATTTATAATCCTCAAACTAATATCTTACATCAACTATATTTATACATATACACATATATATGTATAGTTCTCCAATTAATTATATTTGGATAATTTGTAGATAAGTTTTAATTCCTAAATTGAACTAGAAATATAGTTACAACTTCTAATTTTTTGATGGTTTTCATTTATACCATTGTAAATTCAAATTCAATTCAATAGCATGAAAATAAAAGGAATCAACTGCATGAAAAGTACTGCTAAACTTTTCCTACCAACTACAATCATTTTAATTTTGGTCTTTTCTTCATATATGTCAACCTATATGCTTATAATCACATCTAGTCCATAAGATTCCTTTTGTTTTAGAAAATGCTTTTCTTTCACTAATGATATAAAAATGTGGGCTCTAATGGTAAATAATTGTTTAGGGTGATGAAACTCCCCATGTGCATAAGAAGTCCAATAATTGTGAGTAATCAATTAAATATAATTAAATATGTATATAGTTAACATTAAAATCATATCGTGTGTCACTTCTTAAAATATAATGTTCCTGTAAATTCTTATCAAAGATATAATCTGTGTAGATTTAATATATGCTTTGAGTTTTAATCTATATTTACCTAAATATGAATCAACTTTACTATATACATAGGTTTGAGCTAAAAGAATAATCATTTCCTGTTTTTGTTCTTGCTTAGTTTTTTTATATCTAATATTTTTTCTACTAGTAAGAGTCATGAATAATGTTCAAAAATTCAACAATCATGGATTCAAGTTTTCTCAAGAGTTATTAAAATTCACCTCATTATATATATATATATATGAATATAACCTTTTTGTTGAATACAATGGATTAAACATTACATAATAATTAATTCGTTGGTTATTGATGATAATATATTTAGGGTGGGATTAAAGGCACCACACTCATTTCTAAGAGCACCACACTCATCAGTAAAATTTGTTATGGGTTAGTGAAATGAGTGTGGTGCCCTTAGAAATGAGTGTGGTGCCTTTAGTCCCACCCTATATTTAATTAATCGTTGGTTGAGAGAAAGATATCAAACCTGGAGTACTTTAAGCTAGCCAAACCCAACATCATGACTAAAACTATTATCGAACTAAAAATCTACAATATGATTAAACTCGAAAATTAAAAGTGTGATAAATTCCTAATTTGGAATCCTCAAAAGATTTCCCAATTTGGCTTTTTCCTTCGATTTACTAATCGGTAAATAGAATATTTTATCTATAATTCAAGAAAAAACATAAATAATCTGGCGATATTCGCATGATGTAATAAATTATAGCTCGAAATTTTATAATAAAAACGTACCTCACTAAATTTTCGATTTTAATTTCAATACATATATTTTATAATCTCAACATCTTAAACCTTAATTTAACAAGATGGGTACATCTCATAATTTACATGATTTTGAATTTGATATAAACAGAAAAAAAAAATGTATATAAGAAAGTTAGATATAAATTAAAAAAGAATACCATAAGTAGAGAAATAAATAAATTCAAAATTCATTTATTAGGATTAGGAAAAAGGGAGCTGTCCCTTCGTTCGTCGGCAAAGAAGACGACAAAGACGTGGGCCATTGAAGCTTCATCTTCTCTTCGATGCTACCATAAATATCTACTTCTTCATTTTTTTTTCCTTCTCTCTTAAAATTTTCCTAAAAGTAGTAAAAAAAAAAAAAAAGAAGAGAGAGAGAGAGAGTATGACACATTTTAGTCTGTCGGTGATGTCAATGAGTGACTGAGGTCTGAGTGTATGATTAAATTCATTTCAAAGGTTTAATAGGCTTTTATAAAAATGTATTAAATTAAAGTTTATAAAAAAAATTATCTTTATTTTAAAAAATATAAGTTGTTATAAATAAAGTGATGATGTTAGTAACAATATTTGCAAACTTAAATAATGGAATTTGAAGAATGTTGTCAAAAATCTATATCTATATATAGATAAAAAGAAGACCTTCAATAAAAATAACATAACTAATTTTCCCTCCTAAATTTACATACTATAATTGGAAAGAAGTTAGTTACAAGAATTTAAAAAAATCAAAAATAAAAAGATTTATACTTTTAAGGATTGTAGGGTCTCTAGCTATGTTGGGCTATAACCTATTGGTAGGTTATGTAGGTTATTTTTGTCTCTTTTTTTTTTAATATGTTATGTAAATCATAGTATTTAAATTAAATCATAGTATTGGCTTATTGAGTTATCTAACAAACCATTAAAAAAATTAATCAACAAAAGCTTTCAAATGGTTAATTTTTATTATTAAAATTTCTCAATGTTTATAATTATTTTTATTATCAAATTTAAAGTTAAAAAATTAATTTATTTTTTATAATTATAAGAAATGTTGTACATGATAAAACATTTCAAAACATATACTGTTAGATGAGTATTAACTATTAAAGAAAATTATTAATTCATTAATTTAGTATATTATAATTTAATGTACTAGAGTATCCCTATTTGATAGATTAAAAATAACAATTTAGATTTTTTAATTTTTCAATTAAAAGTAAATGGGTTTATATTAATATTATAAATTGATAATATTTTAAGAGATATTTAATCCATTTGAGATTCATATGTGCAAATTAGATATACATATTCAAATATATTTGTATTATGGATTTATTGTGTTCTTATCTTCTTTTTTTTCAAAAAATATTAATTCAAATCAAGTTGTCCATTAATCAGAAAATATTTTTTCTACTAAAGATGGATTGAAAGTTTTAATTTGTCGTAGTGGGGAGGAATATATTACATTCACTATGATTGTTGTGTACAAAGAGATGTTGCAAAATGTATAATAGAAGTTTTCAGATTAAATTGTTAAATGTATCATTTTGCATTACATTCCCTTTCCATTTAGGTATATTAATACAATACTTTTGAAATTTGATATACATACATATATATAATTTTAAAATTACTTATTAACTATTTAAGAAATATACAAACACTTATTTTATAATAACTTACATTTACTTTTTTCACTTGCATAAAATTATTTTAACATAAAATTATTTAAAATACAAATCCATACAACGCATGGGTTAAGTACTAGTATGATTGTAAATTGAAAATGTGTCTCACTATCTCTTAAAAAAAAAACTTACAAAATTCTAAATCTTATTTTATAATGAAATTATACCTTATTTCCAAAATTTTACCAAGCGCAATTAAATAATGTATAATTTCTTTGACTTCTTATAAGATGTTACAAATAATTTTTAAGTTCAATCAAATACTTGTCGCACTTATAATTTCACGGGACATTGATCACAAGCTGAGAACATTTTTGATAAATTAGATCTATGATATAATTTGTTCCAACTCATGAGATTAGATCTATGATATAATCTCACAATAGTTCTAACTCATATGACAATTGGTTAGTGTCTAAAAAATAATTTCCTTAAATATTAATACCTAGTTGCTAAATTTTAGTTTTTCAAAACTATGTTGTCATTCAAAGGGGTTATCATCATACAGACTAAACTTTACAGAATTTTCATTATACTTACACTATTCCGATTAACATTGAAGAATCTTTTTGAGTGTCGTCAAAAAAAAATTGATCTAAGTAGTGAAATTTATAGTGAAAAATTTCGTATAATTTAGTTAATATGGTAACGCATTTAAAAAATTCTTACCAAAAAATATAAAATCAAATATAGTTGAGATGAGAAAACATATTTAGCTCAGTTTCAAATTTCATCAAATTTTATTAAAGTATACATTTAATTTGACTTTTAAGTGGCACATGCAAACTAAAACTACATTAAGCAAACTCTTGTTCTTCTTGGGCCTTTTAATTTTCTTATTCATGATTACATTTAGCATCCAGGCCCAGTAAGCTATCTTTGGAATAACTATTTAATTTATTAATTACAAATGCGTAGCATTACACGAATTCAATCTCAAATTTACGATCATATCTCTAACTTATAGTAATTACTATTGAAACATATACGATTTTATTCCATACTTTATTATTCGTTGCATATAACTAAATTTGATGTGGTAACTATAATATCTCCTCAATTTTAAATATGAATAACAATATTTTGGAGTAAATTATTCCCAAAAAGTTGTTGCAATAGGGCCCCTACCAGAGACAACAACAGATGGTTAAAGTCCCAATTTATTTTTTGAGAATTTCTAAATATTTCTACACCTATTTTAACAAGTGTTTTCATAATCGGATTGGATCGGTCGGTTCAATCGGTTCAGTTGGGAATCAGTGTCGGAATCTGTTCGAAAACAACATAATAACCGTTTTTATGGTCAATTAGGAAAGAATCGGGTAAAAACCGGTCGAACCGGTTATAGTCGGAAAACTGGAAAAACAGGAAAACCGACTAACTATCTTTTTTTTTTTAAATTACATTTTCATTTTCACTTAAAATTAAAGCTAAAAGAATTCTTTATAAATTAATAAACAATTAAATATATCCTTCCCCAAATTCCAAAACTTCCATGGGAAAATGGTTGAAGGAGATGATCTGATTTGATCATATTATCAAAAATTTTACTTTGTCATTTTATCTATCTAAATTTTAATATTTAATATTTTAGTTTGAAACTTCATTATGGATTATGGGGGATGTAGTATGATACTTTATGACTTGATTGTGTTTATTTCAATATGAATCTTATAAGTATTTTTTTTTAATGTAACATAAATAATATTGAACAAAATAGACAAAGATCATTTTACTGGTTGGATCGGTGGTTCAACTGATTCGATCGGTTGAACCGTCAATCGGTGGCCAGATCGGTTTGGTCACCGGCTCAATTATGAAAACACTAATTTAAACCTTAAACAGTAGAATAATTATACATTTGTACGGACAATATATTTATAATAAACTGGTAGACCTTCGTACAATTGTACGGACAGTGTATTTATAATGAAATTTGGGCCTTATGGCATATAGGCCATTTGTTTCAATGTATAGGTTTTATTGGATATGAATTTAACACTTTTGGGACATTGTAAAATAGCCTCAATATTCCACCAAATCCCAAATTTTATGACATTCTACTATGTTTGTCAGCTTTTTTAAATTGAAAGTTTATAATTCTAGTATATGAATTAAATTCAAATATTAAAACAAAAGACCGTACAATGGGGGGGCAAGGGGTCAAATCCACATCTCCAAGGTTCTGAAAATCTTGTGTAAATTATTGTTAGAAAATATATAAAATAATAACGAGTCGTATTGAATGAATGAAATTCCTGTTTAATCCCAACAACTCATGCTATAACATACATAAATGTTTGACCAAAAAATTAGGAAAAAAAAAAGACACTACATTTAGCATAATACAGTTAATCACTTATTAAGATTACAATTTACCAGTTATCTGTCATTTCCATTAAATGAAACCGAGAATTTTGCCTCAAAATTGCTTTATTTTCTATTTGATATATATCACATCTTACATTGAAAACTTAATTTTAAAACGGCATTATAAATTTTCTATTAAAAGTTCGATTCTAAAACTATGCTTTCTCTAGATATAAAATATTTTTTGAAACATGATTTCAGAATAAATGGAGTATTTTAATTCCCCATACTCTACTATTAATGTGATCATCCCTGGTACATCATGTATACACAATATACCTATTACTTTTCATATAATTAGGGAATGAAATCATACACATTATTGGTAGACGAGTTGCCAATGATGAGCTTTTTAGCATTTTCCCAAGTACGATTCTATTGTTTTCTATTGTTGTTTTTTTTTTAACATGTAACAGAATAAAAGTAAAAAAATTGACAAATCATCATCTTTATAGCTCTTTAAATTACATTATAATCTTTCAGTTTTGTCATCAAAAGAACCTCCAACTTTTTAATAATGCAATACTTGAAAGGATTTCAGACTCCTACTGTTGTCTTGAAGTCTAAAATTCAGAATCACGTAATATATGAGGATAATTCTTAAAATTCAAGTTCCACATCAACAATTGAAGCTAACTCAAAAGGTTCAGTAACACACTTGGTTGTTAAAAACTAAAGGTGATGATTTGTTAAAAAAAATCAAAATGTCATGTTTGTATGAGTAAATGGAAAAAAATATTAAAGGTGGGTAATTTCAAAGTTGTAATATAATTAAGAAAAAAAGGAGCAAGACTGGTCCATTGAAATTTTGTTAAAGCTAAATCTTATCCTATGGTTACAATATACATATATTAATTAAGTTATTAAAGATATAATAAAAGTTGGTTATTTGCTAGGCATATATAAAGCCATCTAGCCCGATTAGCTAGTTTGAAAAATATTACAATAATAAATTGATCATTTTATATTTTTTGTTGTGCATAATTTGAAATACAAAGTGCAATATAGAAATTAAAAAAGATGTGCATATATGATGCAACAAGTGATTATATCAATCACGCTTCCATTGCACAATATGGGTATGAGTAGATATTATGTGAGACCATCTTACGAATCTTTTTTCGTGAGACGGGTCAACCCATAACCCACACTTAGCAATTCATATGAAAATTTGTAGATATGAGTTCAATTCATAGGTAATAAGAATTCGTCTCACGAAAATTATCTGTGAGATCGTCTCATATGAGTTTTTGTGTACGTATATATATATTTGATGTCGAATCAAGATTGTTCACTCCAAAATAAATTGGCAAAAAACTTATATGAGTCGGTTGCATAAATCTAGATTCATGCATCAGGGTTGACCTGGTCAAAATGCCCAAAAAAGCGCTCCCACGCGAGTTTCACGCGTCTGCACGCTCCCCCACACGCTTGATACTTGCGTTGAAACTTACCCAAATTTGACCTACCTTTATGTATAGTTAGACATACATTTGTGTTATGTTAGACCTATCTACATAACACAAATGTATGTCTAATAAAATGTAATGATACATGTGTCAAACTAAAAGGTTTTTTTTTTTTAAAAAAATAAAGTATGAAATTTGGGCAGAATGGTAGACTTAATATAACATAAATGTAGGTTTAACATACGTCAATGTAGGTCTAACATAACCTATTGGTAGGTGCAAAATTTCAAAAACATAAACAAAAAAATAAGTGGGTCCCCTGACTCGGATCCTACCCAGGTGCATGGATTACATGCACCTGATTCATAAGAGACTTACTCAAATAAATAACGAAATGACTCTTATAAGTGTATAAAAATTTGTATGAAACATTCTATCGATATATTTCATGACATGAATCATTTGTACTTATTACCCAAATTCATTTTCACTAATTTTATTATATGTGAATTGTGAATTATGGGTTAAGTGGGTTATCCATCTCACGGAAACTATCTGTGAAACCTCACATAAGTTTTTGTGTATTTTTATAAGTGAGGTTGGATAGAGTTCAATAAACGGGTTTTTTCATTGTCGCAATATACTCCCTCCATTTCAAAATAAATATTATTTAAGTTATTAATTAAGTATTATTTTAGATTTGTATGTAATTTTATTTCTAAATTATCCGTATTAATACTTTTTTAACTAAAATATAGGAATTAATATGATATTTCATTCGTTTCAAAAGAGATTCATTCCAAAGTTTAAATTTTGTTTCAAATTAAGTATCGTGATCGACTTTTATGCAACTGTATTCCGAAATGATACCTATTACTATTAATATTTCTTAGCTAAATTTAAGAATTTTATATCGTATTTTATGAAATTACTTTGATTTTTTTTCAATTTTAAATCTTCACTTTTTTTATTAATTTGTTAAGATTATATTTATCTTATTCGTCCATATGTTACTTAATCTATGACAAAGACTTATTTTTATTTTGAAACGAAGAGAATATCAAATATTAAATTGTAATTCATATACATGAAACATGATTTGCCCACAAAACAGTGAAGATCATGAGCTATATAATATACACTCTTAAATATATATAATATCAGTATAATTCATCACCACATAACCAGAACCAGCACTAAGTATAGGGGTAAAGATCCATATTCAACTAAGTTAATTTGATCACAAAATTTTTTTTTTATAGAAATATATACACTAAAAGATAATTAAAAGTTGAAGAGACGGATTTGCACACTAATCACAAAGTATTCATTGATTAATTAATAGTCAAAAGAAGATTTTAATGCATGAATCCTACAACAATATTAACACAAAATTAATAGTGATAGATCGTAGAACGCTCCATTGTTATTTTAGTATAAACCTTATCTTCCAGTCATGGCAACATAGATTGTACTAATAATAAAGTTGGTACAATATATTACATAATTTTTGCTAGGGATATAGCCTTTTATATGATCGTGACTAATTCAGTTATAATATATATATTTGAAAATTAACACAAAATAACACAAATTAATAGTGATAGATCGTAGAACAGTCCATTGTTATTTTAGTATAAACCTTATCTTCCAGTCATGGCAACATAGATTGTACTAATAATAAAGTTGGTACAATATATTACATAATTTTTGCTAGGGATATAGCCTTTTATATGATCGTGACTAATTCAGTTATAATATATATATATATATATATATTGACAAATGTTAAAATACTCTTAAGAAACAACTTTTAACATGTCCACCACTAATGTGTATATGATCTCATCCTCTCATTATATGAAAAATGACATTAATTGATATTGATATGCTAGAAATCAAACACGTTAGTGGTGTGCACACATTAATATGTCCACGATGGATATAGTAACATATATATATATATATATTATCTTTCACCATTTATCTTTCAACGGTTGATTTTTAACCTTTATGTTTAAAAATTACCCTTTTTTGCCCACTATTTTTTTTTATTTTTTAACCAAAATTCATCTTTAACCACAAAAATAAAAATAATTAAAAATGATTTTTTCAATTACTATATCTAAATTCGAGATGTCAAATATTAGTATTAATAATTATTAATAAACTCTGACCCACGTATGAAACATAATTTGTGTTAAAAAAATACAAACTATTTGATGAAAATTTATTAACATTAATATAGGATTTTTTGATGAGGAATATATATTCAAGAAAAATAAATAACTTAAATGGGGTATATTAATTTTCAGAGTAGGTCTTGTGTGAGATCATCTCACGGATCTTTTTTCGTGAGACGGGTCAACCCATAACCCACACTTAGCTATTCATATGGAAATATGTGGATATGGGTTCAATTCATGGGTAATAAGGATCCGTCTCATGAAAACTATCCGTGAGACCGTCTCATATGAGTTTTTGTGAAATTTTCAGGCCATGATGATAAATTAAAAAATGAAAAGAAAAATTGAGCAACATGTGAAATACTCATAACCTTGAGAAATCCTGCTTTGCTTTATATGTGCACACATCGATCTAATCCTGTTTCCAAACATCTGCATGAAGCTGGATCTCAAATGTTTCCTAATATTCCAAATATTCACTCAATATTGTATGGATTGATTGTAATATTCCAATTCCATCTGAAAAAGACTTTCATTATAATTAGTAAAAAAATATTATGTAACTTTCCACGAAATCCTTTTTTTTTTTTTGGTTTGTGGACCATTGCCATCAAATTACCTGGCCAAAATATATTCATGCCACTCCGATTTTGGGGTAAAAAAATTTAGAATTTTAAAAATTGAACTGAATTTAGAAAAGTTTCAAAATTAAATGTCCGAAATATATCTGGAAAATTTGAGATAATCTAATATGAATTCTTTTTATATTGGAATATTGGGTAGAAATTGGACCCTTAAAAATATGTACTTGTTTTTTTTTTTGGTTAAAGTTAAATTGAGAAAGCATATTTTCTTTGAGTAAGTCTAATGTGAGACCGTCCGGATCATTTCATGTGAGACGGATCAACCCACGATCCATACATTACAATTCACATATAAATTTATGGATATAGATTTAATAAATAGATAAAAAAGATCTGTCTCACAAAAATAATTTGTGAGACCATCTCACACAAGTTTTTGTGATTTTCTTATATATTTAGATAAAAACCCTTATTATAATTTAATAAGAATCCTCCAAATTTGTGGTATAAATTGAATTCGACACGTCACAAGATTATTTTAATAATCCTTTGCATTTCAAGATAAAGATCACTAGCTATAGTGAAAGAAGTTACAAATCATTGACACCACATAATAGCTAGTAGCTAGTGATGATCTAGATGCAAATATTTAATTTGTACGTTTTAATAATTTACATTTCACTGAAATTTATAATTTAAAATAATTTCATCCGCTCATAGATTAACATTAATATAAAAAAATCATAATTAAATGAACCATTATTATACACACGCATACTTATATTTGTATGTATCGATCATTATATGGATATGAGTGAGTCTTGCGTGAGACCGTCTCATGAATCTCATTCCGTGAGATGGGTCAACCCGATCTGGTCAACGGTCAATGGTCAATGCTCGGTCAACGTCGGTCAACGGCCGATTAACGCCGTTGACCAAAAAGTATTACATGTCATCATAAAAGTATTACATTCATAATGTAATACTGTTATTCTACTCACATCATACTTATATTTGTATGATGTGATACTTTTAATTAGTATTATGTACTACATATAAAAGTATTACATGATATATATAAAAGTATTACTTATTGATTTCAATAGTTTTACATGTTATACACAAAAACATTACATTATGAGAACATTACTTGTTGATTTTAATAGTATAACATGTTGTACATAAAAATATTACATTTGTGTATTAGACAATATTTTTCTATATATCATCTAATACTTCATAGTATTACATGATACACATAAAAGTATTACTTGTTGATTTCAATAGTATTACATGTTACACATAAAAGTATCACATGATGTATATAAAAGTATTACTTCTTGATTTCAATAGTATTACATGTTGCACATACAAGTATTATATGTTGCACATAAAAGTATTGCATGATGTTATGTTCTTATAATGTAATAATATTTTTGTGTGTATTAGGTAATATACTTTTATATATCATTTAATACTTCATAATGTAATACATTCATGTATATTAGGTGATATTTTTCTATAGATCAGATAATACTTTTGTATTATATAAATATAATGTATAATATATTACAAAAATATTAGATGATATATATAAAAATATTACCTACTACACATAAAAGTATTACATATTTTCATACATTCTAACCAAATCCAAAATCATACTATTTTACAAAAGTATTACATAATATATTGAAAAGTAATACTTAAACCACACAAAAATATTACATAATTTCTCAAAATTTTGTCACACATAATACACATAAAAGTATTACATTCATAATGTAATATTTTTATGTATAGTGTGTACTACTTTTACATATAATATGTAATACTTTTGGTCAACGACGTTGACTAACCGTTGACCGGTGTTGACTTTTGACTGTTGATCGTTGAATTTTGACCGGGTCGAGTTGACCCGTCTCATGAAATGAGATCCGTGAAACGGTCTCATACAAGAATTTGTGTATGGATATTGCATTAATAAAAAATATTTATTTCCATATCTAAATTGTCACATGTATCTAAATTATTTCATTAATAAAAAAAATATTTGTTTCCATTATCCATTCGTTACATTGCTTCAAAACTTGTGTATATACCCAATAATTAAAGATGACGTTGTGATTTGTTAACCAAATACAATAAGATAAATTTGTACAATAAAAAAGTGTGAATAAAACCATAGTAAATAAAAATCATATGTCCCGATCACTCCCACTAACTTTCAATAAAAAAAATAAAATGTTTTAACTTGTTTTTCTACAAACATACAAAAACTAAAATCCAAAGTTCCAAACAAAACATATATCATGTTCGATTCAGGCTTAAGGGTTTAAGGAAATCTTGCTTTCAAAACGTTTGAATAGTGAAAATTTTGTGAATAAAATTATAGTATGTTGTTTTTTGTATTGATAGGGACAAGCAATAACATTATGGGCGGAAATAGCATATGTTTGTGATATTTAATTATGAAAATGTGTTATATTAATAATGATTATTTTATTCATATACTAATTATAGTATGTAAAAATAATATATATATATATATATTAAATTTCATTCATTTTTATAAACGTATATTTTAATTATAATCTCACACACATATTTAAATATAGGATACTATTTGGGTGAATATATATAATATTTGAAATAGAATCTGAAAACAAACAGGGACGAAGTTAATTAAATCCTTAAACATCACCATTAATCAAGACAAGACTCTTAGGTTATTGGTAGTCACTGCCCTAGAGATACTAATGGAGATTACATTTTGTCAACTTGTGCAAATTTTAAATATTTAAAAGTTGATAGTACAAAGTAGTGGGCATACTGGGGCTCATAATATTGACAAATTATTCCACCAACATGAATTATTGCAATAGAAACTTAGGAAATAATTAATAATTATAAACATATAGTAAAAAAAAAAAAAAAAAAGAAGAAGAATTGAAGAAGAAGAATTATTGAAGGAAAAAAAAGAAAGAGAAAGCAACTGCATGTGGCCCATTGCATGTCAACTCAGCCCTCTATGATGTGATCTTCTTCATCTGGTTACTATTATTATTCCTTTCACCTTGCCTTATTTAGCCAAGAAATTCCTCACTGCAATTTTAATGGTGTTCGATCCTCTTCGTTCACATGGATAGAGGCAAAGATTTCGCAGAAGACAGGTCATCATGGGGCGGCGGGGCTGATCCGGGGGGCGGCGCCGCCACTCCGAGCCGCTACGAGTCTCAGAAGCGGCGGGACTGGAACACGTTCGGGCAGTTCCTGAGGAACCAGCGGCCGCCGGTGTCGCTGCCCGAGTGCAACAGCAACCACGTGCTGGAGTTTCTGAGGTACTTGGATCAGTTCGGGAAGACTAAGGTTCACTTGCAGGGCTGCATCTTCTACGGGCAGCCGGAGCCGCCTGCCCCGTGCACCTGCCCGCTGAGGCAGGCTTGGGGCAGCCTCGACGCGCTTATTGGGCGGCTACGCGCCGCCTACGAGGAGAACGGAGGGTCGCCGGAGACGAACCCTTTTGCGAGCGGGGCAATAAGGATTTATTTGAGGGAGGTGAAGGAGTGCCAAGCTAAGGCTAGAGGGATTCCATATAAGAAGAAGAAGAAGAAAGTTGCAGGTGGTGGAAAGGCTACTGATCATGATGAATCTCATTCTTCTTCATCAATGCCTTTTTCTTGATCCATCCCTCCCTCCCTAGCTATTATATGCCCGGTAAATTTCTTTCTATCTCTGCTGCCCTATCTATTTTCTTGTTCATCTACCCTAAAACATATCATACGTACCTAGCTAGCATTCAATTTTTTCAAGATTATTGAATCATATCTTGCCTACCTATGCCTGCTCTGATCCCTTCATCGGGATCTATTTCATCTCTTATTCCAATATGATCGGTGTGTAGGGTATATTGACGGTCGATGTCATTTATAGATGTCCATATAAGTATAAATTGGAGGTAAAATTAAATACTACTATTTGGAATCTAGAATGTGTTGTGCTGGAAAAGAAAATCTTTTCTTCCTTCTTTATTTGGGTGATTTCATGGTAAATTCCCATTTCCCACATTTCTGTCAGTTTCTGATGCTTCATCACTTCTTGAAAGTTGAAACTGAAGAATAGATGATAAGTGTGAAGAGCATTATTAGTCCACCCACTCTACCTATTTTAATCACCAATTAATAGATCACAAAATTATAGAGGAGACAAATTGGTGATCAGACATTAAAGTCTGTGAAACTGGAGATCGAATTAAAGTGTTCATGTTGCCCTTCATAAACCCTAGCTTAGGAGCAATGTGCTTCCAACACAAAAATGACAACTTAACTCTCATTTGATCCAAAGATTTCCTCTCAGAGAGTATCAAATGTGTTGTAGCGAGACACATTTGTTAATGATGTATGATTCCACACCATCATAATCCCTTCCTTTAGTTTTAAATTTATTACTTTTTTTTTCCTTCTGAAAAGTCCTAAGATATATATATATATATATATATATATATTAATTACGCAACAACTCATATGAGATCTATTTTCACGAACCAAACCCATTTTCCGAAATTCTTATATGAGCAAATTGATCTCACAAAATTAAAATTTTAAACTGTCCCAGAATAGTCCTAGCTAGTCTATTCATTTATCTTTCATATCCTACATGAAAACCTACTATATATATATATATATATAGATTTTTAGATCTTCATCTAAAAGATTATATATATTTGAAAGATGGTGACATTATAAGATTCTTGCTAAGTTTTACCCTACAAAAATGGACCCTTTTTCACTGACTTCAGGTGCTGGAAATGAAGTGAACATTATTTATTTTAAAGCAATTTTAATCACAGAAAACACAGCAAAGTGTAGTGCAAGAAAAGCCTAATTTAGCAGTACTCCTCCTCCATTAATTTCATTAATTCAGCCTTCCATTTTGTTGGGCATTTCTTTTTCTAGGATTGTGGCAGATATCTGCACCCCACATATTCTTATTTGATCAGTTTTAAGTGTGGGGGCTATTGCTTTTGCTTGTTAATTAGGCCATGCTCGACAAAATTTTCAATTATTTTGTTTGGAAAAAGCATATTTGGGATCTAACCTCTTTTTTTAATTCTAAAAAATAAAAAGGATTTAATTATACACGTTTATTAATTTGTAAATGTTGGATCAGTGCAATACTTAATTTCTTTTGAATTGCCTGTACACTTTTGTTTGTGAAAGTTGAATTGAGTCACTATATAGTTAGTGGCCAATGTGCCTTGAATATGTTCCAGTGTAATTAAAACAAGACTACGTACGAAAGACTTCATTTTTACTGATGTAAATATAAGAACTTAATTCTAAATTTACTACCTCTGTCACAAAATAAGTCTCGTTTTAGCAAGTAAATTTTTTCACAAAATGAGTGTCGTTTTTGGATTTCAAGACATATTTGCATACAATGTACCAAAAATACCCATATTTATTTCTCCTACCATTAATTAAACTTAAATATGAGTAGATCAGACTTTTTATCATATTCCTTAATCTGTATGTAAAAGGCTAGAACGACACTTATTTTGAAACGAAAATAGTATATAAAAACTGATTTTTATAAATAATTCTTAAAAGTGCATAAACCAACTTGCATGAGAGAGAGAGAGAAATTATAAGTACTACAAGGAATGCCCATAAATACAATAATTTCTATGTTGTGTGTCATCTTACACTAGAAAAACATTATTCATTCAATTTGTGTATATAAGTTCAAAATAGGCCAGGTTGTCGACTCTAATAATACTAGTCAAGTTTATTTTTAAGTTTTATCGCTTGTTTTTTTATAAATAAATTTCATTTGATTTATTTATTTAATTATTATCAACCAAATTTAATTTTGAATGTGAGTTCTACTTACATATTTTTTTCCTTTTGATATTTGAACTAAAAATCCTTAATGGAGAATTTTCTTCTGTCCAAGACTCCAAATAGAGTCATTATTTGGATAATAATTTTAATGTTAAATTAATAAACCATCTAATCTTTGAAACCTGCCATGTACGAGAAATCAAAAATGCAATTATTTAATTACTGTGGTGTTTTGGTAATGAAAGCTCCATTAGCATTAATTAGTTTCCCCACTAATTGCAATTTTTATTCAAATATTATTTCTTTAGTGCATAAAAGATCATTATGATTGCATTCTAGAAATTCGGATTTCAATACTTATTTGTCTTTTGAATATATCTTTACTAGATCGCCTTCTGTCTGCTAGGATTTTGTGGGACTACACAATGATGCAATTTTGTCCTAATCTACGTTTTTAATTTTTTTCGTCAAATTAAAACAATCATATATTTGATAATTCTTTAAACACAACGATTGGATCAACACCTTTGTTCTTTTCTTGTATAAAGAATTTCATGAGAATGAATTAATTTTATACAACTATTAAAATGTTATCTTCTTTCCCACTAACATTCATCGAAATATTTTCAATTATGTTTGTTTCTATTTCTTCGAAATAAATATGATTATTTCCTTTCTTCACCAGAAACTTAACAAAATAGAAAAACTTCCAAATACATGTTGCAAGCCATCTATGTAACTGGATTAGATGTGATTGCAATTAAATCATGTTGAAATTAAACTCAGTAGAAAATTTAATTAAAAAATATTGTTGATCAATTCTAGATAAGGTTTTAGTAATGATATCAGTGCATCCAACCTCAAATTCGGTTATTCAAATGAGTTGGACTCCTGTGAGACCGTCTCATGTGCGACGGCACTGGCGCACGGTCGTGTGTTGGGACACGGTCGACCGTGCGCCAAAACATATAGCACTAAAAGACATACTTATAGACAAAAATCACATACTTATCTCGACCGTGCCCTGAGACCTGACCGTACGCCACAGATTGTTCACGCGAGGCACGGTCTGTCCCAGGGCACGGTCGTGGGCGAAAAAAAAAATCACATACTTATAGTGAAAAATCACATACTTATTATTGAAAAAGACATACTTATACACTACACTAGCGCACGGTCGTGTCCTAGGACATGGTCGACCGTGCGCGAGTGCCGTCGCATGTGAGACGGTTGCATATGAGTATTTGTGTATTCAAATTATGATTTCAAAGTTACAAGTTAACAGATAAATGAAAATCAACCCAAAATATGTAACTTTCTGAATTTTCAATAACTAAAGTTGAAGGGTTTGATCTTTTAGAAGTAATGGGACTATCTCAACTTTCAAATGTAGTTTTTAACAAGAAATTTTCTGACAGCAAAAATCCACTGTATTCATGTGAAGATGTCCTTGTATATATGCACTGCTGTTTGACTGCTCACACTCATGAACTTAATTCACTAACATCATTAATTAATGAGATTTTTTGTCTGTTGAAATCAAACTTGCAATCCTGTGTTAAATTAAGTTAAAGTCCCTTTTATGTGTTTAGATCTGTGTTAGTGTTTCTAAAGTGGCTATCTAGGGTTTTTTTTTTTTTTTTTTAATGGAAGAATATTGCATCTGATTCACTGATTTGATGATGACTAAATTCATTGTAGCAATTAATACCGTTTTAATTTGGTGAAGTTTAAATACATTTATTTTACATGGACCATAGTACGTACTTGACTCGTGTCACGAAAATATATAGATAATGTATAAGTAATATCACACGATTCATATACACAACATAAATATTGTAATGTTCGTTTCAGAATCGATCTCCATTGTTTCATGATGACATGATATCTGATTGCAATTAATGTTGATATTTATAACAGGAACTGGAGGTGGTAAGTAGCAGGAAGAAATTAATGTCTATGTATGTGCAGCAGGTAATTAATTCGAAGTTTCTAATGAAGTTGCCTTAAATATATTTTATGATCTTCCTTAAAATCTACATATATATAGTAATGTTTTACACTCAGATGAATTTAATAATCTCAGCCCTATTTTTCGTGTTTTGCAGCTTTTGCAAATTTCTTTTTAAGCTTTTTGTAAGATCCTAAACTTAAATCTATTTTTGTAAGTCTGACTTCATCATGTGGTTTATCTCTTGCCCTAAAAAAATTCATCATGTTGGTTGATTCTTTTTTCCAACATTTTTGTATAGAGACTACATTATCTTGTAATTATATAAGGTTCCCAGAATTTTCTTTGATGAATTGTTTGTTCGTGATCATGTTTGGTCGAACTATGAAAATAATTCAAAAATTCACGTCAAATTAATTAATAGTATCACAAATGCAATTTCATACATAAGAAGGAGTTCATTACTCACAAATCAAATTTATTTTTATAAATTTATAAGTGTATTACTATGAACCTATCTCACAGAATTATTATATTAGTAAGACAGTTACATTAGATTAATTCTGTCAAAATGAATCGGTATGTTATGTTCACTGTATTTAGTCAATATCTTAACCAACTGAAAGTCTTTTTAAAATTGTTGTTTTAGTCAATTCACATATATAGTGACATCTCATTGCTATCATATAAATTGAAATAGTCTAATGATATGGACATTGACGATTACAATTCATGATCGATATTTACATCTCTCAGGAAAAGTCTTATTGGTTCAAAACTTCAAGAAGAAACCATGGTTATTAGGCTAGGACGATGTTTTTTATTTATTTAATAAAACCGTTATTATTATGCAAATTGTTTGTAGTGTCACGCACATGTGTTTATTTTATTTAAATTTGAGATAGTATTTAATTAACATGTGTTTATGATTTTTTAGACATTTTATTCAGAATAATAATAACTACCATCACACACATACTACCTCTGTCCCACTCTATTTTGCCTACTTTGACCGGGCACAAAGCCTGAGAAAATGCAGTTGACTTTGATGGGATGTGTTAACTTTATGTTTTTTATACTTTAACTAGAATTTAAAAGGGGAATTTGGGTGGCAATTTTGTAAAACGGTAGAAATGTAGGGGTAAGGAGTGAATTTTTCTTTTGTCATTTATGGGGTTGGCAAATTAGAATGAGACAAACAAAAATGACAAATAGGCAAATTAGGCCGGGACGGAGGGAGTAATATTTTTACAAATAGACTTCCATGACTGTTTTACGTCGATGATGTTAAAAGTTAAATCTTATGGAAACATGGGCCAAAACGATAGTTTTGGGCCGAATTGTTAGTAATATACAAATATTAGGGGCCAATTTAAAGAAGTTTACATCCCTCTTATAAAGCCCAATCAAACAGAATCCAAATACTGAAAAGCAGCCCAACTGTTTGATTAAATACCAGAAAGGGAAATCTATCTATATCTATATATATATAAAAAGAAGACCTTCAATTAAAATAGCATAACTAATTTTCCCTTCTAAATTTACATACTATTATTGGAAAGAATTTAGTTACAATAATAAAAAAATCAAAAATAAAAAGATTTATACTTTTAAGGATTGTAGGTTCACTAGGTTGGGTTATAACCTATTGATAGGCTATGTAAATTATTTTTGTCTTTTTTTATATTTATATAAATCACATTCTTTAAATTAAATCATTTTTTTATTTAAAATTTTGTTATAATCTATGATATATAAAAAATTTATCATTTTTGTATCTAGAATTTAATTGTTCCTTTTATTTTGTATTCACAATTTTGATAACAAGTGGGGTATAAGTGAATGAATGTATACTTAATGCATATTAAATAAGAAATCATGATTTCAAATTAAATGATTTTTCATTCAGAATTTATGTTTAATATATGATTGATCAGTTTTATCGTTTTTATTATAATTTGTTTATTGTAATTTTTAATTTTAATTTTAATGAGACCATGAGACAATTTTAGGGACATAGATTTTTTAACAAATCATAATTTCAAATTAAATAGTTTATTCATCTAAAATTTGTCGTTAATGCATGATATTAGAGTTATCATTTTTTAAGAATTCTAATTTGTTAATTTACATTGCATCGTAAAAAATAACAATGTATAAATTTGATATTTAAATTTTTGTGCATAATTATATTTAACACAATTAGAAATACAAAAACAAACGACTAAATTAAACAAAGATTAGGAAATAAAAAAAATTTAAAATTCAAAGTTTTAGACTTTTGGAAAAATTAATTATAATGAAAAATATTTTTATATAATTGTTTGGTTTATTTGTCAATTTAAGTGGGTTCAATATTCAGTTATCTACGTTATTTGAATATATATAGCAATATATTAAAGTATTTATATCTTTTCTTTAATTAACTATAAATAATTAAGTTATTTGTTAGACCGAAAATTTCAAAGAAATTTATAATTGTGAACGTCAAGGAATATGCAGTTTTGTCAATAAAATTAATCAATTATTAAGCATGCATCAAAAAATACAATAATATATTTATCATGACACTTATGTCTATATTATAAACTGCAACATGCATAACATATCTTTAGGAGTTAAAATGTTTTTTTACTATCAATTATTGTTTAACATCCATAACACAATAAATGTTTCTCATTACTAAATTTTTTTTTTTTTTTTACAAAATTGATTAGTGTATAAAATTGGTATTATTTTTAACAACTTCATATTTTAAATATAGATTTTATAATTCATTGTTCAACAAAAATATAAATTTATATATTATTATTTACATTTTAAAAATATAATAATATTTAAAGTAAGAAACAGTAGAGATAAAATGTCTAAATTCTTATTGATATATAATTTAGGTTACGATAATACTATCACATTATATTATTAAAAAATTTAAAATTAATAAATTAAATTACAAACCGTGCATCGTACGAGTATAATTCTAGTTCGGCTAATAACAGTTTAGTGGCTTGAAATCACTAATTGTGTTTTCAAGAATTAATTTTGTTCTTCAATAATGAAGACTTTCCAATATAAGAAAACGAACAAGGACTAAATCAACTTCAAATTTTTTGCAGTTTTCAGATATTAATTGGAATAAATAGTCTTCAATTTCACTTTTCAGATTTACACGCATTTTGATACTTTTTTTTTTTTTTGATTCATTTATATTTGTTTAAAATTAAATTTTATGTTTCCTTCATGTATGAGATTTATCGAAATTATTTTTTGAGATTTTTTTTTTTTTGTAGTTAGCTTATTTTTGCACATTTTACAATGGTAATGATTAACAATCAGGTCTTAATTTGCTTTATGCTTTTTTAAAATTAAGATTAAAAAATAAAATTATAACGTCGATATCATGTAGTACCTTTATTTGCTTTTATGCTTTTTTAGTTACGGATGAATGAAACGAAATTGGAGACTTTTTGTTCTTTTTTTTTTCCTTGAAAAAAAAAAAGAGAATAATCAAATTAATATATTCTTTTAAGAGCGGATTGAAACTTAATAGTTTATATAACTTCTAAAACAATTTAAAAAATTATAAGTTGAGTTTATAGATTTGAGCAAATTTATATATATATATATATATATGTGTACGAGTTTAGAGTACGTGTGTTGCACGTGGAAAGATGAACGTGGAGAATAAACTAATATTAAATTACTATTAAGACATAAAATAATAATCTTTAATATGAAATTTTTTTATATTAAATTAGAGTTCTAATTATAATAGAATTTTATGTGATTTTAGTTTAGAATTGTAATGTATAATTATATAAATATGAAAATCCTAAATTGTTATTATAATCTTAAATAATAATCTTGAATAAGAATATATTAGACAATCTATATTTTGTAAGAAATATACATACTTTTATATAGATGAGAACTCGAGTTGATTAGTTCATTACAACTTTCACTTTACTTTCTAAATTGCTACAGCTTTCACTTTACTTTCTAAATTGCAATTAAAAAAAGGTGATGAATTGGAAATGTGAATGCATATATGTATTGCTAAAAGTCAAAAGAAGTTCATCAAGATTAAAACATGCAGATGACTTTTGTTGACTCCAATTAATTCATTAAATATTCAAAAGGTAGCTAGGATTATCAAAATTTTCTAAAATCATCATGCAAACCCTAAAGCTAGGTATTTGAGTCAATCAAAGAGAGTATTAATGCATTAAATTAAAGACAGACACACATTCCATCTCATATATATGTTTCAAAACAATTACAAGTATTATTCCTCTCTCTCTCTCTCTCTCTCTCTCAAATCCTCTGCAAGAAATGGGAAAAGAAGCAGCGTTTCTAGTGTTGTTGGGAGTATTAATCTTCCTTCAAAACAGTTTTGTGAGTGTTGTATTATCTCTCAATAAATCTAGTACAATTGATGAGTCATCTCTTCTTTCTCTCAAAGCACACCTAATAAACTCCGACATGTTGGAGAAGAACTGGACGAAACAAACCTCATACTGTACTTGGATTGGTGTGCTTTGTAGCCGGAGACATGATCATCAAAGGGTAACAGGTCTGAATCTTTCGAGTATGGGTTTGCAAGGATCCATTGCTAGAGATATTGGAAACCTCACATTTCTAACATTCTTGGACGCGAGCAAGAACAGCATCCATGGCTGGATCCCCGGTGAAGTCGGAAACTTGAGACGCCTTCGTGTTCTAGACATGTCCTTCAACCACCTCACTGGTCATATTCCCCACACCCTTGCATTGTTAAGAAACTTGAAGGATCTCATTCTTTGGAATAATTTCTTAAGTGGACATATTCCGACAACTCTATCTGCTTGTCTCCAACTTACCACACTTGATCTCGATAATAACAATCTCACTGGAAACATTCCGACAGGATTTGGGAACTTGTCGCGCCTTCAGTATCTCTCTTTATCTTCCAATCAATTGACTGGTAAGTTTTAATTTCTTTCTAATTCCTTGTTTCGATTAAATAGTACTATTTATATAATATATAGGTGGCCATTTATATATATCCAGGAGAAATACCTTCAGCGATCTTCAACATATCTTCTCTAGTATCCATGGAATTGGCAGATAACCAAATGTTTGGCTACATTCCGGAACATATATGCAGGCAAGCTGCAAAGCTCGAAAACCTATTGCTTTACCAGAATCACTTTGAAGGAGAGATCCCTTCCACTCTCATGCATTGTTCTTCTCTCAAACAACTCTCTCTTGCCCTCAACAAATTTAAAGGAAATATCCCAACTCAGCTTTGGAACTTATCTTCCATTCAAGTTCTTGAGCTATTCCAAAACCAATTGCAAGGCATTATTCCATCCTCGGTCACCAATTTGTCAAAGTTGGAGAGTTTCGTTATTGGTGAGAACAATTTTCATGGGACAATTCCTTCTGAAATGGGACAACTATCGAGCTTAACATGGTTGAATCTTGAATCAAACAAGCTAAATGGCCAAGTACCACCATCGATTTTCAACCTCTCCAGGCTACAAATGCTTGCACTGGGATTCAACAACCTCACTGGAAGTACTCTTCCTTTTTCTATAGACCAAGGGATTCCAGACATTGAAGAAATCTATCTTCCTGAAAATCATTTTCATGGAAAGATTCCTACTTCTATCTCAAATCTCTCCAGACTCGTTACATTTGAGCTTCCTTATAACTCATTCATGGGGCATATACCGTTGACTCTTGGAAACTTGCATCAACTTCAATGGCTAGGCTTGGCTGGGAATCAGTTCACAGATGATGTGTCCAAACCTGAACAGGACTTCCTCTCTTCCTTGGCAACTTGCAAGTATCTCACTTATATCAGCATAGGACATAATCCTATAACTGGAGCCCTCCCCAAATCCTTAGGCTCCAGCAATCTATCTTCATCACTTGTTTCATTTGACGCTTCGTCTTCCAGAATCATAGGCCCGATCCCTGATGAGATAGGGAACTTGAGCAAACTGGTGGAGTTGTCACTTGGAGATAATGCATTGAGTGGAGCAATTCCAATGGCCCTTGGGTCTTTAAGATCCTTGCAAAAGTTGGAAATCCATGGAAATAAGTTGCAGGGCTCCATCTCACATGCCTTATGCAACTTGCATAATCTGTTTCACCTAGATTTGGCGACCAATAGTTTGGTGGGACAGTTGCCAGCTTGTTTGGGGAACCTTTCCATGTTGAGAGAAATCAGTTTGGCAGACAATGCATTCAGTTCCTTCATTCCATCAACTATATGGTTAAGTGAGCATTTCGAAAGGATCGACTTTTCTAACAATTTCTTCCATGGTGTTTTGTCTCCGGAAATCAGTACTATGAAGAGCGTAAGGGAGTTGGATTTATCTGGAAATCAATTCTCTGGTGCAATTCCAGGCACCATTTCACTGCTTCAGATGCTTATACACTTGTCGTTGTCAAATAACAAATTGGATGGCCCCATATCAGATGCTTTTTACACTTTGAAGGATTTGCAATACTTGGACCTATCTCAAAACTCTCTCTCTGGTGTGATTCCCAAGTCTTTGGAGGCACTTCAGTATCTTAACTACTTCAATGTTTCGTTCAATAAACTCAGTGGTGAAATCCCGGACAAAGGGCCCTTTGTCAACTTCTCGGCTAGTTCTTTCACAGGTAATAAAGGTTTGTGTGGATCGCCTCGATTCAAAGTGGAGGCTTGTAAAAAGGGTACATCCACATTGTTGAAAAGGAACAAACTTTTGATTTATATATTACCAGCAATAGCTTTACTGGTTGCCGTTGTCCTCATTCTAATGGTTGTTCTTAGATATTGCGGACGAAAGTTATTGCCTTCATCTGTATCAGATTCAGCCCCTGGACTCATGCACGAAAGGATTTCATATTATGAAATTCTACATGCCACGAGCAACCTTGATGAACAGTGCTTGATTGGAAGAGGTAGTTTTGGCTCAGTATACAAGGGGAACTTTTCTGAAGCAACCATTTATGCTATTAAGGTATTCAATTTAGATGTGCAAGGTGGATTAAAGAGCTTTGACACGGAGTGCCATATGTTGCGCAACATACGACACAGAAATCTTGTCAAGGTTATCACTGCTTGTTCTAACCTTGACTTTAAGGCCTTGGTGATGGAATATATGCCCAATGGAAACCTCGACGAGTGGCTATCCTCTGCCAATTGCTCCTCAAACATTTCCGACAGATTGGGAATAATGATAGATGTTGCAGCTGCCTTGGAGTATCTACACCAAGGCTACATATTCCCCATTGTCCATTGTGACTTAAAGCCCAACAACATTCTTCTTGATGAAGACATGGTTGCACATGTAGCCGACTTTGGCATTGCCAAGATCCTGACACAAGAACAGAGAATGCAACAGACCACAACTTTGGGCACTATTGGATACATGGCCCCAGGTAAGAATCTCCCAAAACTCTTTGATTACAGTTCTCTTTTGAACTCATGTCTTCCTATATGAACATTGTAGAGTACGGGTCGGAAGGATTAGTATCAACACCGGTGGATGTCTACAGTTTCGGGATTTTGATGATGGAAATACTTTCAAGAAGAAAGCCGACAAATGAAATGTTTACAGGAGAATTAAGCATGAAAAAATGGGTGTCACGATCATTTCCTCATGCAGTGCTGGAGATTGTTGATGTTGAACTGGTGAACATGAATGATGGAAGAGGTAGAGCCAGACAAGAAAACTGCTTCATAGCAGTTATTGAACTTGCTCTGCAGTGCACAGCAGATTTGCCAGAGGAGAGGCCCAATATGAAAGATGTCACGGTGAGACTCAACAAGATCAGGTTGAACTTGTGAAACCATACCTAGCAAAGAGGCAGCTGGAAATAATGAGCATGCTTTTTTCTTTTTTGTAACAAGAATTTAGAGATTTCAAGAAATGCTACTAAAGTATATATAACATCTGTGCTAAAAAAATGTCACTCATCATAATATTTGTCCAAAAATGTCATCCATGGCCGTCAACCCACATATAGTGCTCTGGGTCTCATTATCAGGTTCCTCCTACTGGTATTATGTTTTGGCCTCATATCGAGGATACGAGAAGTTGGCAGCTTGGAGAACAAGTTCTGCCAATAACTAGCCTACTTGGATCTAGTCCAATTACGAGTGGAAAAATCATGCTTTGACTGCATTAAAACAATCAACATGATACCAGATGATTCTGACGGTGAAAATGTAAGGAAAACTCTGATTCCGAAAATTCACACAGAAGTTTAAAAGTTGAGCCGAAATACATGATTGACCTCAACATGTATTGTCTTTTCTTCTGTACAACAAGCTCTAGCAATTAGCAAAGTGCTAATTCGCAGTCCAGTAAACGACTGAGAATCTCCTCACAACTTGGTCGTTCATGGGGTTCTGCCCAACAGTCTGCAACCAATAAGTTCAACTAACATCATTAATGTTTCTACATTGCTGCAAACATGAAATTTATGTTACTCGTTGCTTTCAACTAAATACCTGCAATCAAACTGCCCAGAGGCCCTTCAGGTATCTCCAACCGAGATCCCTCATTTGCAACAACATAAACAACCTAAAACAGGACAGAAAATAAGGAAGATGCAAACCTCCAAGAAAGAAAGAACTAAACTACCTTATAACTTGGAAAAAGGAAAGGGGAAATTCCGGTGTACCCGCTCGGGTGGTGTACCCTCCCAGGGTCTATTAAGAGTGCACAGCTCCCACATTATAACACCAAGACTAAAAATGTCGCATTTCTCTGTGAAGGGTTTATTCTGCATAAGCTCAGGAGCCATCCATTCTGGTGTCCCAGCAGAACAGTACTCCTTCACGGGTATATGAGTCATGATTCTTGAGAGCCCAAAGTCACATATCTTAACTGTCCAGTGCTTGTTCACAAGGCAATTTGCACTTTTAAGATCACGGTGGATAATCTTCATGCGATGTATGCACATCAAACCTCTTAATTGCAAAAAAAAAAAAAAAAAAAGGTGGTGAGTTATACTTAACAAATTAGGTAATGATCTTTTTCAGAATAGACCACATTCAAAATGGTATGACAAAAAAAAAAGCAGCGATTTTGGGCAAGTCGCTTTTCTTTCCCTTCTTTTTTGGTGGGTGGGAAGTGTGGGAAGATTGGTAACTCTAAATTTCAAACAATCATGCTGATGACATATTGGTTTTAGGAAAACAATTCCCAAAAGCAATAGTGAATCTAAAAAATCTTCACTAACCTGCATATGTCACGTACCATCTTGATTCTTCTTCGCCAGCTCAGTCTCTTCTTCTGACCACTTAGATGAATCAAATAATACAGTGATCCCATTTCCATGTATTCAGTGACCATTGACAATCGTGGAGGTCTCGTGCAGGCACCAAGAAATAGGATTACTGAACAAAAGCATAAGATGAACAACCAATATTAGAGGGTGCTAGGGGTGAGCTTATAAGCTCCTAAACAACTTATGTAAGCTTCTCAAAAGTGTTTGACTAAATTTTAAAAATAAAATCTTTTATCATCAAAAAATAAGATGCAATCTCTGGCTATTTTTTTCAAAAATTTGCTTTTTTCTTTCTCTTTTTTTTTTTTTTTATAGTAAGGGAATCCCAACTTATATCTCGAATAAGATCTTATTTTTCTAAAACACCTTCAAATTAGATCACTGAAATTACACAAATGTTATTACTAACATCTTACAAGTTCGACCATCTTATTTATCCAAATACTTCAACAACTTTTTAAACTAAAATTATACATCTTATTATCTTATAAGATGCAAGACCTCATAAGCTCTAAAATAAGCTTAATCAAACACCCCATTAGATCTCAAGATACATATAGCTAAAACGTTTATTGTTATTCATTATTTCTTCAGCTTGAATATATACCAACCACAGTTGTATAAAACGTTAGTTCCTTTCCTTGTCCTATAGGCTATAGCCCAACACTTAAATGACAAAATTTTCTTACTTGACAAGTTCCCTATGTAGTACATCTAGAAATTCCCTTCCTATGTCCCACAGTTCAACCCTTGATGGACAAAATCTTCTAACCTGGCAGGTTTCCAATGTTCTTAAATCTCACGAAAATAGAGATTAAAGGGCCTTATATCTGGCGTCAGTAAAACACACAGTATGAGTCAGAGATAATACCCCAAATCATTATACAATTGGTCCACCATTAAATGGTTAATCTTCTTATTAACTTTAAAATACTCTTGGCTATGTCTCAATCCTCATATCCTAGTAGAAAATTACTGATGAATTATCCAAAATGATCTCACAAAATGGGATATCTGCCATGGTTCTAATTTGCAAATAAATCTTCAGTGTTACCCAAATAAGGAACTGATTCTGATCGATCTGAAGAAAAACTGTTTAAATTCTCTCATTGTAAACGCATTTGAGTTTGCCTCGCAGTCATTTCTAAAACTTTTTTCCATTAGTCATTTCTAAAACCTGCATTACAGACGTTCAGAATTCAATTAAAGCAGGTTCAGAACGTTACCATTCGGGTGCCGAAGGCGACTGCAGCAAGAAAGAAACAGATGAAAACTCAAAGTTAGAATGATAAACCAGAACAAAACCAAATGCCATTAAAGCAACAAAATGACCACACCTGAGGATGGAAATTTCATTACAAAAATCCTCCATATTTTCAGCAGTGAGATCTTGCTCCAAGAACACTTTTATAGCAACTTCAGTTCCATTCCAAATGCCACGAAAAACTTCCCCAAAGAAACCTGAAAAATAGTCCTCATAAGTAAAAAGACAGACATGTATATGTGGAAAATAAGAGATGTAAGCTTTAACTGAACATGAGAGATCAAGGTAGTTTCACAAATTCAGCATAGAGCCAACTACCAGACTCATTTTCTTTCTCACCACCAGATGTGGGTCATAATTCACAAAGAGAAACATGTATGAGCAGTTGCAATATGGACACTTCTATATTTCTGAAAAATTAAGGTCTCCTACTTCCTTCTTTTTAGTTTATATTTTTGAGAGCAAAGCAAGGATTACTGCAATACTAACATAATTCTGTGCTAATACAGCAGTGACAATAGCATGAATTTTCAAATTTTGAGCAAATAGAGGAATTGTTGTATTTTTCTTTTCCATTTTTAACAAATAGCAGAAAACTAGGCATCATTCAGCTACTCAGCAAATACATGGATGCTTTGGCCACCGGGCCACTTTAATTTCTTCTTTGTCCCTTGTAAATTGAAAGCTTTAACAACATAACAGAAGGGACAGTACCCACCAATCCCAACGCGAGTGCCTACAGTCAACTCTGAATAATCAATATTCCACTCTTCAAATGGCAGCAGAGGCTTGTTCTGGAACATAGGTGAATCCAAAACTCTGTTCCATGTTGAAACCATTTCCTCAATGACCCTGGGAGTCCCACTCTGACTTCTGAACTCATGAGGAGATGTAGGTAATGACATTGCCTTCTGGGAACTGTGCTGCCTTTCAGGAGCATATAGAGCTGAACTTCCACCAGAGAGTTTGCCACGATCATCAAGTTGAATATCAGTAACCTGAGTACAGTACAAGCACTGCTAAATGTAGGCAGATAAAAGGTTTTGAAACACAACTATTGGAGTCAATATAGTGAAAAGGAAAAATATAAAGTATTTGAGTACAGATGCCGGCTTGCACCAATAAGACTAATTTAAAAAGAAAAAAGAAAAAAAATAGAGAGATGGTCTAAGTATTAAAACACAAGGAGAAGGGTATACAAAGAAGTAGAGTGCAGCTAATAACTAGATTGCTAGATGGTAGACTATTCAAAGTTCAAATGGAAATGATCGCAGAAGTATATCAAAATGGGAAGACAGTATGTATTGTCAACGATAAGGAAATACATAGTAAGAGGCTAAATGTACCCACATGTGGGAAAATAAGCAAAACAATGTACTCAAAACCCACTTTAAAGAAAAATACATGTTATAACCAGTAGCAAACTGATGCAGAGAGAGAAGGTACCAGAAAGCAACAATGTCATCAAAGATGAAAGAGAACATACATCTTTTGGTTGACCTGAATCATGTTGGTCTCCTTGTTGACGATGATGCTTCAGCGATTCATTCATTGCGCGCACAGCCCTTACATATTCATGAATGGAGTTAAGTAAGCCAAACAGTTCTACATAAAACAATTTCACATATAACAATCACACAGCTGCACCAAACTGGTTGTGGGACATATTCCACGTTGCTGCAGAGGATCATAAACCAGTGATCATAAGCAGATAGTTTACAATTTTACATACAAATGTTCACACGAAGGCTCCATAAAGGCAAATTCCAATTTATGTGTGCAATAAGGTGTATTCTTTCTTAAGTTATCTTCGTTTAGATAATTCTTTTTATAACACTCTGCCTGATCCTCACACAGCCATTGTTTTAAAGTAGCATTTATGATTCTATACTATTCCATGTAAGATAAAGGAGGCAATAGGTTCTGTGGTGGAAAGTCAATTAATTGAAGATATATTGCAGTAGAAAGACAACTGATCGGAGAACTAAGCCTCTAAAGTCTCAGATAACGAAGCATACAAAAGATATGCTTGAATATTAAGCAGTGAATACCAGAAAAATCATCAATAAAGTTCAGTTAATGATTGAATGTTTTTTCCCTTCATACATTGGTTATAACTCTATGAATGGCAAAATCCCAAATGCATTTTATTCAGCAATCATTATGCTGTAGGAGAATGTCAAAATAAATGAAACTTTCTTGTGCTTATATATTGCTATACTTTAGTTGCATGGAAGATAATATTAACCTTACGATGTCATCGCCAATTTCTGGAGTCATGCTCATGCTTCTTCTTCTTAGCCTACGTGTTTCTGACGTTGATGCACCTTCTGACCTGCAGCAAGGTTTAATCTTGAAACTCAAAACCTAACTAAAAATACTGGTTTCAGGAAAAAAAAAAATATTTAGATTGTGAAAGAAAGTTCCAGAAGGAGCCCAATCAATCTGAAATAAAAGGCTCCGAAGCACAATAATCTCATTAATGTAACTATTATCAACACAAATGACTATTTATATTTTAATTATATTAAAATATGATTATGCTCGGGCTTTCACATTAATTGAATGAATTATTGGCAGCAAAACAAAGAGATGAAACCATTTCCAGATCAAAAACCAGAATTTCTGTGTAGCAAATACAGGGTTTTCTGAAAAACATATCAACAGAAGAAAGAAAGGTAGAACAGTAAACCTACCTTGAAATAGCACTATCAACAGCATAATCTTTAAAAGATTTGTTATCTCCACTAAGCATAGAGCGAGCACGTGCACGAACTGATGGATGCTCAGGACTGGAAAAGATAATAAATTATAGAAGTGCGTGAAAACACTTGCCAAAAAGAGGGTCTAAAAAAGACCGTTCTACATACTACAAACTCCAAAAATTAACGACTTAGGAATTGAAATGATGACTGCGAAACATAAGAAAGCCTCTCATAGTAGGGAATTGAGATAGACCAGGAAACACTTAGTCATATTTATTACCAAAAAAAAATTCTTTCATTTTAAATTAGAGATCATCAGTAGGAGTTGTCTTACAGCACAAAATCCTGAATGTCAAAAAAAAGAAGAAAGAGATACTTGAGCCATCAGCACAAAATCCTTATTATCCATAAGAGATGGTTGCAATGACCTTATCTTACAAGTACTCAGGATCCTATTGATCCAATTGAGCAATTAATCCCATATGGATATCATAATAATTTAAATGGTTTTACTTTTAACCTCAAATCCTTTCACAAAAGAAAAAAACATTCTTAGTGGATCGTACATTTGTGAAAATGCATATAAGTTGCTGAGACAAGAACTGTCAAAGTAATCATCAGGTACATTTTACTTTCTATGGTTATGAAATGGCTTTAGCTTCAGTAAAGTGTGCTAATTCTAGGAAAAACAGATATTATTTAGTTTAAAATTCACTTAAACTAAATCCTGCAGACTTTATCATCACATGGTAAGATCACAAAACCTAAATGGAAAATCATTGTGATAGAACCTTTACAAGATATTTTCAAGTTATAAATCATCTTAAATTCAGAGTTAAAAACCATGATAGAATAACAATGTGCTCCATAGAAAAAAGTAAACAGGATTCCAGTATCTCAAGAAAACCTTGAACTTGCAGTCCTTTGCTCGGTAATGGCCTTTCTCCTGCTCCTTCGCCAGAACGTAGCAGCTATATTAGGTTCACTGTGTGATAAGCTGAGAGAATAATATTAATCCCATAAAAGAAACCCTCATTCTTAGAACAAAATTTACACATGGAAAGTTAGATCTTTAAGTGGTCAAAAGAATTCATCATATTGAGCACCTCAGTTTTCTATCAACTGAATTTGACCGCAGCATCATATTCCGTAATGAAGGCCCTGCTGCATTCGAATATGCTTCTAGTCTTCGCTGATACAGCAGACCATCTTCTCTTTCAGCACTGCAGAGAAGTCAGAAAATTAAGTTTAACCTTTTTGCTCTCCAAAAAGTTTGTTCGATGATATATAAGATAGAAGTTTTAATTTTCTGGGCGAAAAAGGGTTAGATGCTAACCACTCTGGATCAGGTCGTTCTGAAACCCCATAAAGAGGGCTATTTGGTTCCATTGGTGAATCACAAGAATCATTCTCTGCAGAATCACTCTCCCCCGCAGCAGATATGTGAGTCATGAAGATAGCCTTGGTTGATCGTGGTATCAGTTGGCCAGGAAACCTCATTAAATCAACAAGCAATTCCACAGAATTCAACACGACTAGTACAGACATATGCTTGTGCGAGTCTACACACTCAGAAGTTCCTTCAGTAGGTAAACCCTGACAGGATAAACTCAAGATCAGATGGAACTGAGTGAAAAAATTCAGGAGAGCTTTCACAAAAATTCACACCAATTCCTAGTCGAAAGTTTGGCAACAAGAAAGTCTAAGTACAACCGATAAAACAAGCAACTATTTAGGTTGAAAAAAAAAGCTTACCACCACTAGCCTACTTTCAAGTCCTACAGCATCTGCAAGAACTTTGAATAATATGGCTCGAGGTCTGCATGAACCGTGTCGTATTTGGCCCAGCATCTGCATACCTCGATTTTCAGATTGATGTGAGGATTCCTCCTGAGCAGCTTTCTTGGGACTTATTTCTGGATTTGGCCGCTTGTAGAAATCAGACACCTAATAAGGAAGTCTGAAGGTCAGGAACCACAAATCACAATAAATGAATTTTAACATGATGAGCAAAACTGAGAAATCAAATTAACTTTAGCTAATAAAGAAGCAGAGTAGATGTATATAGAACCATGCAGTATATATTAGTCAACTTCAGAACGGCTATATTTTTATTTGACCAAATTATACTCACCAATCCAGCAATCTTTTTTATTACAGCTGCAGTATTTGAGTTCAAACCCTTAACCAAAGCTACAATTAACTGCTTCAGCATTGAAAGCTTCCTATCTTTCTCTGCATCCACAAGAATGACATCAGCTCTCAACCCCTCAAGCTCCCAAGCATGAAGCTCCTCCAAAGTAGGTATATCTTCATACAGCTCCTTGAGCTTTTTATCCTGTCAATTTAGATACTGTTAAGAAATTCTCTAAAACAAAATAAATAAACAGCTACACACACACAAGGAGCTGCGGAGGCCAGCTGATTAGATCATCAAAGATAACTTTACAGTCTAAAATGTAGAAGCTGGCCCTCTAACGGAGTGGCACGAGTCACATGCAAAAGCAACAGCACATATGACAAGATTTAAAAGGTTTCAGGAGGAGATAATAATTTGATATACTTTCCTTCAGCACAGTAAACTATTTGTTTGTGAGTCAGCAAAAAAATATATTGCATTCACGTATGAAGAATGCAATCCAGATTCAATTGTGAAAAGCTCTTTTCTACAATCATTGATTCATGCTCCTGGTTCATCTTTCAACAAGAGGAAAAGTAGAAAGAACTAGTACAACAAGCAACTGATGATTTCTGCTTCTGCATTCTCTAAGCATAAAATCTTATATGTGGCAGGTTTGCCACTTGTTTTCCATTTAAAATTTACAATAGTATGCCAATCCAAACACCTACTCATTCTAAGAACCAGTGTTGTAGAAGGCAACATAGGCATGGCCTTGGGGCTAGGTGGCTCTGGCCAACCCGCTGTTGGTATAATTACCCTTCCAAAGCATCGCCTGAATCTTTTCATGCGTATATTTTCATTTTGCTAGCACAGGATGTGTATCAGTTATGTCTTAGAGTTAAAATACAACAAATACAAGAAACCTAATAAAAAATTTACAATGGTTTCATGTACCAGTATCATAAGAATAGAAAAGTCAGACCAATATTTTCTTAGTGACTTCAAAAGTCTCAAGTGAACTTGAGCCTTGTTTATTATCAAAAATCTAAAAATGTCAAAAACACTTAACCACATATATCCCCAAAAGTATACTCTTTAAAGGACTGGTAAGATATAAAATAAAATGAATTTTTTCTTTGAGAAATTCAACTGGCCATGTACAAGGCCTTGATCCGGAGATTATGTTTGAACTTGAACTTTTTTTATACATCAATGCAATATTTAAGAGAAACCAGTCATATCTGAGGATGTGGAAGTCCATTGATTACAATTTTTCAGAACAAGTCCAACCCAGTAACTACTCTACAACTAACAACCCTGAATTCTATGAATCTAATGTTTTTGTAGGATATAATGTGAAGTCATCTCATATCCCAAAAATTAGGTATTATTTCCATCGTCAAAGAAATACAAGCAAACTCCATGTTATCCTGCTTCAGAATACTTTCCTATTTACAAGTTTGAATGAAATTATCAGGTTTAAATTTGAAAACTCCAACACATGTCCCAGTCTTATGCTTCAATACCCTTGAACAAGAAATAATATTTCAGCATATCTCCAGCAATTACTAGGACAAATATCATTTTGCAAAGAGCTAACGATCACATTTTGCTATAAAAACCAACCATAGATGTTCATCCTACGACTAAAAAAGCATTTTTTGCAAGGGGCGTTACCTTCCCTTTGCTATTCCAACAGTGTGATACTTGAAAAGCTAATTAAAACTAGAATGATGCTGCAGTAGTTAAAAATTGTAAAATGATGAAAGTCAAACACACATGATAAGGCCATGAGACTTAGAGATGAATCATAGAACTCACTGGAACAACAGAGTAGAAACCATTTGGAATTGGTTCAGAAAGCATTCCTGTGCTCCATAGGATTTGCGATGCATTTTTATAAGATAACCTATCATACTTCTCTTTGGCATTATATTCTTTACTCATCAAATTCTCATCTGTAGAGTTCAAGGATATAGATCCAAAATTCTCAGCAAAATCAGAAGGCCACCATCTAGCACTAGAAGAACTCTGCTCTGAAGTTTGAGTATCATCTTGCATATCCCCCAAATCCATAATTCTTCAAACACAATACCATCCCATTACCAGTGTCACCACCATTGAAATACTTATTAGTTGCAGATATTCAGTAAATAGGAACTCATTCATATATCAACCTCCTTTTGAACTCCCAGTGCTGGAGGTCATACGACCTGAAAAAGGATAATAGGGAATGTCACGTTAATCTCACATCCAAAGAGCTTTGCTCCACCGACACTAGTAGTACACATATAAAATTCATTCAATAAGGGACAAAAAATATGATGAAAAAAAGTAGATATCAAAACTTCAACAACTACACGAGAATTGAAAAGAACACATAAATAAGAAAAGTGTGTATGAAATAACCAAAACCAGAAAGGGAAAAAGAAAATGAGCATCCAAAGTAGCACCAGAACTACTAACCATAACCAAGAAAAACTTAAAACAATTGAAGAAGAGAATACAAACAAGCCACATACACTTTACAGAAATGTTGTAGAAGACAAGAGAAACCATGGTTTAACTCATCATACAGAAGGCAGGGCAGTTTGAATTTAGCAAGCACACATTTCCAAGAGATATAGAATCACAGGGCCCAAAAATTTTCCTTCCATTCGGAGCTTTTTTCACCAATTGAACATAAGAAATTACATTCATTATACCTGATTCATCATGAGCAGAATTTATTTTCATCAACAAGAGCTATCTGTACATACAATGCCACCCAAACATTTCATGTGTGCAAAAAAAAAGTCGCCCATTACTAATTTTAATTAAAAACGTTTTGTGCAAAAATGTCATAGATGGTTGCACCATGGGTGGCATTATAGCATAATTTAGTGATGGTTGCCATTTTTGCACACATGTTATGTTTGAGTGACATTTTGTGAAATTTCAAAATTGTCAAAGTTTTAATCTCACACCTTCTAATCATTTCACTTTTCTTCATGAAACTAACTAGGAGTTTATTTTAAAATGTACTACCCTTTCATGTCTTTTCATGCAGAAATATTCTATAATGAATTATCATTTTCAAAACTATAGTCTTCACATAAATAAACCAAACATTTTCACTTCACACACAAACCTCGAAAAAATAGAAAAAGATGAATATGAGATTAAAAATGAAACCAGACGGGTACTCAATTATTTAGACTAATTTTTTCCAGGAAATATAATTCAGTTCCTGAGAATGTATCTAAACAGAAAGAATGAAATTGTTTAGAAAAAGGCATCAATGTGATCTCATTTCTGCATACAATTAGTTTTACCTGGAACGTATTTACAAAAAGGACTGGTGTGAAACACTCCAGATCTGTACCTACTCTTGAACCATAATCTCCATAGTTGACCTACAGATATGCATTTGTAACAAGGTTTTGGTTGTTTGATATAACTATACCCGTAAAGTCTAGAGAAATTACAGTATTTCACACAAAGCATGTTCCTCTCATTTCATTCTTCAGGAATAATGTATACTAAGAATAGAAAACATTTACCAAGCTTCCTGTCTTGTAGACAATGAAGATCGACAAAGTTCTTTTATTCTTAACTGGCATTGTTTAAATGAAGGTGGGTAATGATATAAGTTTATAGACATTGACACAAAAATGTACAGCTTTCTGAAAAGCACTCAAGATACAAAGATTTGACAGCATTTCCAGTAAAAAGGTCAATTGATAGGGCCCATACAAGAACAAACATCAGAAACATTGTCCAAAGAAGCATTTCGCAGACACCTAATAATCGAAACAGATAGCTATGGAGCACTCTCATAAACTAGTCTCTGAATATATTAGTTTGATCGTGCTCTCATCATAGAATCTTCAAAGTTATCAAAAGGACATATCAAAAATTCTGCTTCAGCAGTGCCATCATATAAGCGATCAAAAAGTTAATCCATATACAGCTAAAGTGAATTTGCAGATGAGGAATTACTAATGTTTCCCTTTCAAAAGCTCAGGTTCATCACACTATCTTAGGATTTGAAAACAATATAATAGATGCTGTAATCTACATTCTCAAAATAGTATATTAAAACAACTGATCCATCCGAGAAAAAGCACATTTCAAGCTGCTTATCTCCATTGCGAAATTCCGAGCTCCACAAGGAAAATAAATAAATGCCACCATTAGAATGTCCAACCATGCACCGTTACACTATACAAGCTTAAAGCATAAACATCAATCCAAAATTTCTCAAAATCGAACTTCTAGATCCTCATCGCTCACCACTAATTCAAAATCAAAAACTCAATCACTATCCTTCCTCGCGTTCTTCCATGGCACGTAAAAATGCTTCGATCAGTCCACTTCAGTCCAAATCAACACAAATCCACCAACAACAATTCCAGAAAATCAAACACAAACCAGCAAAAACTTCCAAATCCAAACAAAACACACAAAAACCACACACGCAAACACATGATCGAAGAATTTACCGCCAGCAGATCTTACACCTGAACCTCAGCTCACATTTGAATCCGCCAACTCTCCAACCAACAAAATTCCGTCTCCTAAATCCAGAAAAATATCGAGAACACGAATTTGAGCAACTAAAATCAAATTTGAATCGGATTTAGTTAGCAAACAAAACACAAACATAAATGCAAACGATATGATAGCTGCAGTGCTATGAACTTATATAGTTGAGAGCGAGGGAGGCGGGTGTTTTATGGTACCCGGCTTAAATTGGTAGTGTTCTATTCGGATCCGGGTAAGGATTCGGGTATTCGGATCCTCTTTGGAGGAAAAGAGGAATTAATTGCCTGTTTCGATGAATGGATCCATGGGAAAGTGATGGTGGCTGCCTTTTATTCCCTTTTTTGGGTTTGAGTTCAAAAATCGAACCTAAATGTACACCTAGTGTTGCGCGAGGTACAATCTCTTAAGCTGTCTTTTCCAGAGGCCAGAACCTGTTTGCTTTTATTAATTTATTTTTTGGGCTTTGTCATTGACCCAAAGTTGAATCTAGGTTAAAGTAAATTCTTCTATTTAAATTCATTATTGTCATTTTATATATCAATGTTAGCATTCTATAAAGTCTATATCTTGAAACAAGTATGTGAATTTTGTAAGTTTGACAGAGATACATAAATATATTTGAGTGTGGTTTTTAAATGCTACATCCAGTGATATAATATATAAGTGTAAATTCTTATTAGTTTGTAACAAATACATTTAAGTGAGGGTCAGGAAAAAATAAAAAGGTATCGCGGTGATGAATTATACAAACAAGTTCTCTCTAATTTAAATGTGAAAGTTAGGCTCCTTTCTAATCTTTACCGAGTTGCAAATTACACTTTATTCGGTGTTGTATATGTTTTGAGTTGTTCTAATAATTATCGAAAATATATAATTTTTTGTTGGTTGTATTAAGTTTATACAAAGAAAGAACATTTCTACGTTTATCATTTGATGATTTATATTGCGTTTTAAGAATACACTTGTAGTCCACACATTCGTCTTAATTGTACATAATTCATACATCTTGTGTGTATGAATGTCAACAAAATTATCGTATTCTGTCATGTACACTACGGTGCTATTAATGCCGCATTGATATAGATATGAAAATTAATCTAATTTTTTTTATAAACCATTACATTTAATTAAAATTTTAGAATATAATCCAAGTGTGGTAATATTTTCTGAACAAAAGAGAAAGATGATGGGAAAAGCAGAATACTTGAATTAAAAAACATTTGTTGAGACTTTATTAAATATTGTCATAAATCCTGCGTGAGGTTTCTTTTGAAGGGGGTTGGGGGGGGGGGGGGGGGGGTTGGGGTGAGATCTCCGACAGCCAGCTGGCACAGAGGGGGTGGCTTACCAACAGCCACAGCTTTCATTCTCGTGATTTCCAATGCCCTGCCTTTTTATTCAAACTTCAAATCAAACCCCTCCTCTTTTTTTTTTTTTTTTCTACTTTGTTTTTTTAATGTTATTTTAAATTCAATTTAAAGACTTGGATCCAAATTTCAAGTTTATAGTTATGAATTATTTAATTTAATGGATGAATCATTTCATATTCGATATTCTATATTACATTGTTCGTTATATTTACAATTATGGATGAATAATCACATTCTTAAACTTTTAAAAATGATATTTTATATGTAATATTTCTCATATGATTTTTCACAGTTCGTAGTCTTTCATAAGAAAATCATGTAAATCATTTTATACATCCATTAGCTCCTTATTTTACGTTACATTATGGAAATTTTTAGTCTTAAGAGAAAAGTTTAATTTTGTCTATATTTAAAATGAGATAAAATCACATTTGGTCTCATAACTATTGTCTTTTTTACAATTAGTCCCACAACTATTTGTTTTTTTAATTTGGTCCCATAATTTAAATAATTGCTCTATTTTGATCCCAATATCGTCAAAAATTTCAAATTTAGCCAGAAAATAGTCATATGACATCCAATTTGGGGATTTCCAATTAAAAATAATGGCATGACATGAGATGTGATGATTATTGTATTGATCAAAACATTAAAAAAAAATTCTAAAAAAATGTCATCTTTATTAAATGCGTAATTATTTTCGCCGGAAACCTCCAAAACGGATGTCACGTGACAATTTTCCAGTCAAATTTGGAATTTTCAGGGACATTGGGACCAAAATCGAGCAATTATTCAAGTTACAGGACTAAATTAAAAAAATAAATAGTTGTGGGACCCAATACTGAATGCTATAATGACATGTTGCACACTAAATTGCCTTACAACTCTAGTTTAAGTTGACCATATGAACAGATTATTTAAACTAGTTACTAAAGTAAGTCAATGAAATTTTGGTCTCACTTCTCACCAAATCCAAGAAATCTTGTTGAGTAGGGAAGAATTAAGCTACAAAAAAATTAAACATTTACTTTAAATCAAGATTTTCTAATACCTAACACTCACAACAAAGTCTAGAAAACATGTAACAATGGTGGATGTCGAAATGTGATTGTATGTATAGTTAATTGTAAATTAAAATAGTTGTTACAATTTCCAATTCAAATAAAATTCATTATATGTGATCTTGGAGTTTCTCGATTGTTCACTAGGAACCAGAGGCTTCGAACTGGTTTTGAAAGGGAAAAAAAATCATTTGTCAACACATTTCTGACAAAATCATCATTTGTTAGTTCAATATTTAAAGGGTTACACCGGGTGTATTAATACACCAGACTCTCAATCATTTTCAGTCATTAGATCTAAGATCATAGTTAACTTTGACTTTAATGATCTCAAATCTGATAACAAAAAATAAGTGAAAAATTTGATGTATTAATACACCTAATGTATTATAGAACTACACATATTTAAATTAGTGACAACACCTATGTAGAATAGAAGAACAAATAAAAATGGATACGTCAAAATGGCCGTCATTGTAAATGTAAGCTCACTACATTGGGCCTGGGCCTGGGCCTGGAACTGGTCCTGGGCCTATCCAATCAGATAGAAATATATTGACCAATTCTAATTTGGGTTGACAAATTTTATATTTATGTAACATTTCCTATCGGCCCATTGAATTGGCAGATAATATTTCGTATTACATAGCACAAACCTCAAATGAATAGATCTATATATTCTTAGTAGAGGAAATGGTCTGTAATACCCAATATTATATAAATTGTGATTATTCTACCCAACAATATAGTGAATTGTCTCCATTTACTTAATTATATAACAAAATGTATCCAAATACCCACTTTTCATTTTACTGCAATCAATGATTGGTAACTTATTTCATTGTTTTTATTTTTTACTTTTCTTCATGTTTTATTTACAGAGTGGATTTTATTTTGCTTTTTATTCTACATTTTATTTTGGTTGTTTACAGAGTGGATTTTATTTCACATTTTATTTTACTTTTTATTTCACATTTTATTTTGGTTTTTATTTTACAAGATTCATTAAATTTTTATCTACTTCTCATCTAACTCCATAAATGTTCACTCACCACCAACTCTATTTTTACTACTTTAAATTCACATTTCACATTCGTCATTCATTACAAACAAAATTTACATCAATTTCTTAAGAGCTTTTCCGATAGAAATTTTTTCAGAAATCTTGAAGGAGAATCAAGTAAGTCTACAACTTTGAAATTTTATATTAAAATTTAAGTAAATGCATGTAGATGTTTATTGTAGAAATTGTAGAAATTAGTTTAATGGTATATTGTATATTTTAGGGTTTATGGTTTGAATTGTTACAAATATCTTTTAATTATGGGTTCATATTTGAATTAGGTTTCTAACATAATTAGTATTCAAATAGGATTTCACGAAAACATTTAGGGTTTCCCGAAAGATTTTAGAATTTCACGAAAGGTTCGAACAAATTCGTGCAACCCTATCACATTAAATAACGAAAACAGAAAAAAACCGGCCTTTTTAAAAAAATATAGGGTTGCACGAAAATGTGAGTAGGTTTCGTGCAGCCCACACAGATTGGGGGCTGCACGAAAATGGACACGAAACCTACTCACATTTTCGTGCAACCCTATATTTTTTGAAAAAGGCCGGGTTTTTTCTGTTTTCGTTATTTAATGTGATAGTTATTCAATTTTTTTGTTTTTTAATTATTAAATTGTTTTGAAGCAGAAAATGACTTTCACCGTGGCTTTATGGTTCAGAGGATATGGGGAAGGTTTACAGTATGTAAATGGCAGTCAAACACTCATTCATCTTGAAAGTTTTACATATCAAGATTTATTGAGCTCAATTCATCAGGTCATATATGCAGACATGAATTGCTGGAGTTATTTGATTCATGCTCTAGTGGAAACGAATGAAAGGTTGAAGAGGAAAAAAATCAAGAATGATTTAGATTTACAGAACTATTTTGCAGAATACGATGGACTTTTAGTTCTTTTCGTGTCTTTGAAAAGGATGAACGTTGGAGTATCAGATGTATTCTCTTATCGTGAACAACAAAGTTCAGTAGATGAGGAGTATAATCGAGGTGGTCAAACTTTTAATGTGAGCAGTGAGGACTTTGGAAATTTGAATTCGTCAAATGTTCCGTTAAATGTACACGATAACCAGGAATTATTTTCAATATGGGGTTTAGACAACACATGTGTTGGAACGTCTTCAAATGATAGGAGTGAACCTTGGCCATCCCCATCTGGACGTGTTGACTACACTGGTGTTAACGTTTTGGACCTGAACTTGGACCCAACTAATCAAATTGAAGAATCGACGCACGAATATGGACCGGAACAAGAAGACTATGATCATCGAACAGGTAATCATGTTTTTATATATGTATCTTGATTAACAAATTGACATATATATATTTTTTTGATAGATCCAAACAATGAAGAAGATAATTTTGTACTGGATGAAGATGTTGAGGCAGGGTTGGATGAGGAGCAACGAAAAGCATATGAGCAATTCTGCTCTGACATAATGAGAGCTGAGTGGTATATTCCAGAGTTACCTTCATTTGAGCATCCTGCTTCTTTAGAGATTGAGCAAGCTCCACAGGGTCTGCAAAAGGGTTCGACGTTTGGCAGTAAGGTTAAATTGAATAATGCAGTTGGGATTTATCATTTGGAGAATCAACTCGAATTTCGTGTGGACCACTCGGACAAACACCGATGGTGCGTGAAATGCATTCAAAAAGAATGTCCCTTCATTTTGGCTGCTTCGGAAAAATATGGTATTTGGAAAATCTCCAAAGTTCTCCGGCCTCATACTTGTTCACGTGAGCTGAACACTAGTGCACCCCGCAAACTTCCGGCCTCTTTGATTGGAGATTATTTTATCCAGAGGCTCCAAAAAGATAAGTCTAATCTCACTCCTAGGGACATTATTCGAGAAATGAACTCACGACATGGATTGAATCTGAGTTATAGGTATGCATTGAGTGCAAAACGTTATGCAATGAGAAGTGCATACGGTGATCGAAAGACATCATTCAGCATGCTTCCGGTTTACTTACAGGTATTGAAGGAACGTAATCCGAATACATATATTGCATTAGACACTCAGAAGAATGGGAAATTCAAGTACGTTTTTTTTTGCGTTGGGTGCATCTATTATAGGATTTCAGCAGTACTCAAGACCTGTTATAGTTGTGGATGGTTGCCACTTGAAGGGGCAGTACAAAGGGATCAGATTTGTTGCCGTCACAAAAGATGGAAACGATCAAATTTTTCCCCTTGGAATTGGGATAGGGAATGTCGAGAACGATGAATCTTGGACATGGTTTTTGCTTAAAGTCCGAGAAGCATTTGGTTGCCCAGATGGCCTGGTTATTGTCTCCGATCAACATGTGAGCATTGGTAATGCCATTCAACATGTCTATCCTGAATCAACCCACGGTCTTTGTTGTTTCCACCTTCAGCAGAATCTAGCCAAGTATGGATCACATTTTGTCGGGCTGTTCCACAATGCTGCATACTGTTATGAGGATTTTGTCCAACTTATACAAAACAAATCATTCATATTAAATACTTACACCTTGTATGCCATTCGTCCATGACTGCATAAAGTTCCATTTCGGTTTCTCCCCTCGCACATAGGGTGCAAGTAGCTCCAAGTCCTCGGACGAAAACTGCTCCCGCATGGGCGCCTTGTATTTCATCTCGTCATCCTCGTCAAGATGTTTTCTCATCCAAATTCCCTTACAAATTTCCTACATTGTACGACAATTACCTATCAGATACAATAACAGTAATTGTCCACATCCAAGTCAATCAAATTTTCATATGAACTTACGAAGAAGTGACAATCCACCATCTGCACCTGCCCGGCAAGCGGGTATCGGGGATGAAGGTTGGCAGCCTCTGGGCGGCTCTGAAGTATGCCAAGGTACGCATCAAGGACCTATATAATATATGACGATTAAACCACATAATTTTTAAATATATACATAACTTTAAGAACTAAGTATTACCAGAAAACTCATATCAGTGGACTCATCAAGGATGTCCCGGAAGAAAGATGGCCCGACTGGCATGCCGACACCGACGTTGCGGCTTTCAATATCCAAAAGAGAATATTAAGTATTAAACAATAATAATTAAACATACTATGACTGCAGAAATTCCCGTATTACAAAACAACATAGAATGCTTACCCTGTGATCACCTTCTCGTCTTCACCTTTGGAGTACGCGATCAAGTCTGAGAACTTGAGTCCCGTTCTTCTAGTCGGCTCGATCGCCAAAAACGGGCTGCAAACAGCTCTAAATGGCTCTCTCCGTCGAACTGCAGGTCCAATAGGGCCTGTCTCTGGGATGATAGGAGGTACGCATGAAAGTCTGCTCACCTCTAAAACGACTGAAGGTCAATCGGAACGGCTGAAGGTTCCGTCGAACCAGGTGGAACAACTCTATCACTGTGGACTGGTGTCTGGTAAGCAGCTGCATCAGGAAAAGTCTTCAAAGGGTCCAACCCGAGCAACATCAAGTATAAAATCAAGATCTTGGCAATCTTGATAGAGTCATGCGCGCTGTCACTAAACTCGTCACTTCTGAATCGATCAAGCAGCTGAGAAACCGTGACCCGAGCAGAATCAGCATGGACTCTATAGTACACCGCCCCCTCTACTGGCGTGTGATCCCCTGATGTTGGGTCGAAAGTTAAGTCACCGAACTTTAGACCAGTGACAAGGGCAAACTCCATCTTCCCAAAACAACAAATGTGTCGGTCTCGCCCTATAACAAACCATCTCTCATCCTTAGGGATGACCTGCTCATTACTGATCTCATGAGACATGAGGACGTGTAGAAACGATTTGCATGACTCCTTGTTGGTCTTCCAAAGAAGAAAATGCCCAAATGAACTGTTCAAGAAAGTACGCTCGCACCGCCGGTCTATCCCTCGTAATTGTGTCCTGATATCATCGAGGATGCTCAGACGTACATATCCATTAATGTACGTGATAGTCCTTTGAAAAGAGGGACGAACCCACTCCCAATCGAACTACACATGTACAAACACCAAAACATCGAAATATTAAATAAATACAAATCTAAATATAAACCAATCAAGAATTTACATAAATTAAAATAAAGAGTTTAAACTGAGTTACTAAATTTAAATATTAACCAATCCCTAATTAATTCATGAATCCCTAATATTATTGCGGTTAAAAATTAAATAAATTAGGATAAAAATTAAAAAAAATTAGGGATTGGTTAGTTAATTGTTGATTGGTTAATATTTAGAAATGTTTAAAAACTAAGTCTAAAATATTAACCAATCAATAATTTACCAATTCCTAATTTTTAAAATTTTTTACATAATTTTTTAAATAATTTAGGGTAAATTAGTATAGAGTTTCCCGAAATGTTTGTACGTTGCACGAGACCTTGACACCTTTCGGGAAACCCTAAAAATATAGGGTTTCACGAAACCTTCTCAGAAACCTTTCGTGAAACCCTATGTTTTTAGGGTTTCCCGAAAGGTGTCAACAAACCTTTCGGGAAACCCTATGTTTTTCAGGGTTTCACGAAAGCTTATGTGAAATTCTAAATTTCCTAAATTCACGAAATGAAACCTAAATTCAAGTCCTAATCCAAAATATATTTTAGCATACAATGAACTAATACATAAACAAAAGAAAAACTTGAACTAAAAAAAAATAAAATACTAACTTGTTCGCCCATAGGAGAGGAAGGGAGTTTGAAGCTTGCATGAATCGGTGATAGCTTTCACGAAGGAGAGAGGAGAGTGAGTGTTTCACGAAGGGAGAGATTTCGAAGAGATAGAAGAGAGAGTGAGAATGAGAGATCTGTAAAAAAAATTTCACTGTAAAAGAAAGAGAGAAAATGGAGAAGAAAGAGAAGAGAAGGGTGAAAGAGAGGGCCAATTTTTTTAATTTAATTTACGTTTTTTTTTTATTACACATGTAGATTTGGGGTGGGAGGGGGTGGGTTTACAGTTATTGTATCATTAAATGCAAAAATGATTTGCATAACAATTTTTTAAAAAATGGGTATTTGATGATAACATGTTATATAGGTGGGTAAATTAAATATTTTTTATCTTCCATTGGGTATTTCAAGTAGCAGACCCTTTTTAGTATGTACTTTTAATTTTTATTTTAGAAATTATATATATAAAAGTGTGGTTTGATACTCTCAAGTGATGACATTTGGAGCTCTATATGCATGCCAAGTGTCCCTTTTTAAAATATATTTTATTTATCAAATATAAAAACATTAATATCAATTAAATACTCACCTCACTACTCAACAAAAAATAAATATGTAAGTTATTAATGTTTGCTAATGTTGTATTGTTTTTCACTACATAAAATTTTTGCTTCCAAATTTGAATAATTATTTGTCCAACATTTCAATTTGAAAGGAAAAAAAAAAAAAGTAAACAACAAGGTTACATAAGCCTATATAATATGAAATTCTTATAAAAAGAAAACAAAAAGTACACAACAATGTTACATAAACCTTTATAAAATGAAATTCTTATGCAAAAAAACAAAAAAAAAAACAAAAAGAAATTTGAAGAGTAAATATACTACTATTTTTCATTGAATTAAAACAAATAAATAAAAAGATGTTTGAAGATAGTAATACCTTACAAAAGAACATTTAGGATAGTTCAGATTAAAAAAATAACTTTAGAAATAAATTTATTTGTAGGATTCAAGAAAAAAAAAGATAATATGGAAATATTGAAAATACTAATATTTTACAAAAAAAACATTTAAGATAGTTCAAACTCTGACATTAGCAAAAATAGATGCTAAAAAAATTAGGATATGTTTGGGTTAGACATAAGTAGATTTTGTAAGTTTGAAAGTGGATTGTGAAAATGATGAAATTTGATAAGTCTGGGTTTGTTAAGAGATTTTATAAAGTAAGATTATAATTAATTTATCATATCATTATATCGGGAACTATAAGAAAAATAGATGATGTCCTATTATTTTATTTCGAAAAAAAAAACAAATGTTTTTAAAATTTCAAGAAAATGGATAAAGTAGAAAAAAATTAGAATTCCAGAATTTAACAAAATAAACAACATAATTAAGATATTGGTCATCCAAAATCCGGATGTGCACATCCAGTCGAAACACCCCTTAAACAATTGGGTAATTATATTAAAACTTTATAACAACAAATATAACAATTGGTTAAAATTAATAAAAACAAAACAACAACAAAAATTACAAAGGAAACCAATATGTAAAACAATTAATGAGTGCAGTTAAAGATAAAATTTGAACAAAATAGATGTCTTCGAGCCATAAAAATGAGATGTATTCTACACTTTTTACAGAATGATATGAAAATTTCACAAATACTCATATGCAATCGTCTCACATGCGACAACACTCGCGCACGGTCGACTGTGTCCCAGAACATGACCGTGCGCAACTGTGGTGTATAAGTATGTCTTTTTCAACAATAAGTATGTGATTTTTCACTATAAGTATGTGATTTTTTTTCCTTACCCACGACCGTGCCCTGGAACACGACCGTGCCTCACGCGAAAACTAAGAGCAATCTATGGCGCACAATCGTGTCTCAGGACACGGTCGGGATAAGTATGTGATTTTTATCTATAAGTTTGTCTTTTAGAGCTATAAGTATGTGTTGTCGCGCACGGTCGACCGTGTCCCAGGACACGATCGTGCGCGAGTGCCGTCGCACATGAGACGGTCTCACAGGAGTCCAGCTCAAATACTTAATGTTACAGTTAAAACACATATAAAAAAAACAATATTAACAAGTTTGTGCTAAAGAACAAATGAAAAAAAAGAACAATAAGAAAGATTATTTTAAAGATAAATAGAAAATGTCACACTTATAAAAAAATATGTTAGTTAACATATAAAAAAAAATATTACTTTAACATAAAAATAAGATAAGTATTAAATAAAGTCCGTGTATCGCACGAGTTCAAATCTAGTATATTTTAATGACCACTCACTTCTATAATACACTAATGTAACTACAACAGTTTTTTTCCCCCAGATTAGGACCCAAATTTGTTTCACACAATATATACATAACGTATACTGAGTGTATATTGGAAGTGCTTAAATATAAAATAAATATTATCATTGACAACATAAAAATTTATATAAAATGATCTTACACTTATAATTTCGTGAGATAAGCTTTATTTTACTTATAATTCAAACTAAATTCAACAAGTTAATCCATGCACATTTTATCCAATCGTAAATACATTTTTATACAAAATTAAATTGACAAAAATTTATATATCCATAGGGCATATAGGGGCACAGATTCAGGTGTTATATACATGCTCTTCAGGTGTTATATATATACTCTATAGATGTTATAAATATACTCTATAGGTATCATATATATATATATATAAGAGTATATATGTGATACCTGAAGAGTATATATATGATATCTGTAGAATATATATTTAACATTATATGATAATTAATTTTGAGGCACCATGCCCCTGGGACATACAAGTTTCATTCGATTAAATTTACCACACTGCGTAATATTTGGTCTGGTGATAAAAAGGGTTGCGTAAATGCTTTAATCGAGAACAATTTATTGGAATCATAAAGCTGGATTAAAAAAAAGAAAAAAAAAAGCATAGTAAAAGTGGGTTGCTTGATTTTTGGGGTACATTATACAAAGGTTTTAATTGATGGTCCAGCAAGACAAATTCATGTGTTTTTTAGTGGCTTGAAAAAGCTGACTTTTTACGAGTTTCTTGTGAATCCACATCCATTCACAATTCCCCCATCATGTGAAAATAATAATCTAATTACCTCACAAAAATATCTAGAACTATTTGAATAATTCACCGCCCAATTTCTTCAAAATAATAAATGGATCAATTGTTTGTTAAAAAAATTATGCATAATTTCGTGTGAAACAATTTTTTTCGAAACCATTCAAATGAGAAGTTAATAAAATATTTATAGAACCACCACACGACTAGAAGATGCACAATTCAATGAAACTCGTTGCAATCAAATGTTGCTTAAACTAATTTATTTATCCTTTTTAATTGTAATTTACATGAAATTAGTAAAATGTCACCAACAATAGTCAGCACCAAAGATGTTCACATATTTCCAAAAGCCAAACAATGACATATATATATATATATATATATATATATAAGCATTAATGAGTGAGAAAGAGGAAATAGAGGGAACTTGGTAAATATTCCTAACAAAATGATGAAAGTGAAATATAGTACTATGAATGCAAATAATGAGTGGTGACAATGAAAGGAAAATAATATCATAATAATTTTGAATTCAATAGGAAAATTAATTGTGCCAAAAAATAAAAAGAGGGATGGGAAAGAAGGACAAGGGCCTTTAAAGTCTAAAAAAGAAAGGGTTCGCTACTTGAAATACCCAATGTAAGATAAAAAATATTTAATTTACCCACCTATATAACATATTATCATCAAATACCCACTTTTTATAAAGAATGTCACCAAATACCCATTTTTAAAAAAATTGTTATGCAAATCATTTTTGTATTTAATGATGCAATAACTGTCAACCTACCCCCTCCCACCCGAAATCTACATGTGTAATTAAAAAAAAAAAACCGTAAATTAAATTAAAGAAATCGGCCCGGCCCTCTCTTTCACCCCTCTCTTCTCTTTCTTCTCCATTTTACTCTCTTTCTTTTTACAGAAAAATTTTATTTACAGATCTCCATTCTCACTCTCTTTTCTATCTCTTCGAAAAAACCAGGCCTTCGTGAAACACTCACTCTCCTCTCTCCTTCGTGAAACCTATCACCGATTCGTGCAAGATTCAAACTCCCATCCTCTCCTATGGCCGAACAAGTTAGTATTTTATTTTTTTAGTTCAAGTTTTTCTTTTGTTTATGTATTAGTTCATTGTATGCTGAAATATATTTTGGATTAGGACTTGAATTTAGGTTTCATTTCGTGAATTTAGGAAATTTAGAATTTCACATAAGCTTTCGTGAAACCCTAAAAAATATAGGGTTTCCCGAAAGGTTTAGGGTTTCCCGAAACCTTGACACCTATTTTTAGGGTTTCCCGAAACCTTTCTGAATGTTTCGGGAAACCCTATATTTTTAGGGTTTCCCGAAAGGTGTCAAGGTCTCGGGAAGCCCTATACTAATTTACACTAAATTATTTAAAAAATTATGTAAAAAATTTTAAAATTAGGAATTGGTAAATTATTGATTGGTTAATATTTTAGACTTAGTTTTTAAACATTTCTAAATATTAACCAATCAACAATTAACTAACAATCCCTAATTTTTTTAATTTTTATCCTAATTTATTTAATTTTTAACCGCAATAATATTAGGGATTCATGAATTAATTAGGGATTGGTTAATATTTAGATTTAGTTTTTAAACTCATTTTAAACTCTTTATTTTAATTTATGTAAATTCTTGATTGGTTTATATTTAGATTTGTATTTATTTAATATTTCGATGTTTTGGTGTTTGTACATGTGTAGTTCGATTGGGAGTGGGTTCGTCCCTCTTTTCAGAGGACTATCACGTATATTAATGGATATGTACGTCTGAGCATCCTCGATGATATCAGGACACAATTACGAGGGATAGGTCGGCGGTGCGAGGATTTGAACACTTCATTTGGGCATTTTCTTCTTTGGAAGACGAACAAGGAGTCATGCAAGTCGTTTCTACACGTCCTCATGTCTCATGAGATCAGTAATGAGCAAGCCATCCCTAAGGATGAGAGACGGTTTGCTATAGGGCGAGAACGACACATTTGTCGTTTTGGGAAGATGGAGTTTGCCCTTGTCACCGGTCTAAAGTTCGGTGACTCAACTTTCGACCCAACATCAGGGGATCACACGCCAGTAGAGGGGGCGGTGTACTATAGAGTCCATGCTGATTCTGTTCGGGTCACGGTTTCTCAGCTGCTTGATCGATTCAGAAGCGGCGAGTTTGATGATCATACTCTTCTTGTTCCGATCCATATTCGTGCGTCGATTCTTCAATTTGATTAGTTGGGTCCAAGTTCAGGTCCAAAACGTTAACACCAGTGTAGTCAACACGTCCAGATGGGGATGGCCAAGGTTCACTCCTATCATTTGAAGACGTTCCAACACATGTGTTGTCTACACCCCATATTGAAAATAATTCCTGGTTATCGTGTACATTTAACGGAACATTTGACGAATTCAAATTTCCAAAGTCCTCACTGCTCACATTAAAAGTTTGACCACCTCGATTATACTCCTCATCTACTGAACTTTGTTGTTCACGACAAGAGAATCCATCTGATACCCCAGCGTTTATCCTTTTCAAAGACACGAAAAGAACTAAAAGTCCATCGTATTCTACAAAACAGTTCTGTAAATCTAAATCATTCTTGATTTTTTTCCTGTTCAACCTTCCATTCGTTTCCACTAGAGCATGAATCAAATAACTCCAGCAATTCATGTCTGCATATATGACCTGATGAATTGAGCTCAGTAACTCTTGATATGTAAAACTTTCAAGATGAATGAGTGTTTGACTGCCATTTACGTACTGTAAACCTTCCCAATATCCTCTGAACCATAAAGCCACGGTGAAAGTCATTTTCTGCTTCAAAACAATTTAATAATTAAAAAACAAAAAAATTGAATAACTATAACGAAAATACAAAAAAAACCGGCATTTTTGAAAAAATATAGGGTTGCACGAAAATGTGAGTAGGTATCGTGCAGCCCCCAATCTGTGTGGACTGCACGAAAATGGAGCAGTTTTCTTGCAACCCTATCGTTGCACGAAAACTGCCATTTTCGTGCAGTCCACACAGATTGGGGACTGCACGAAAATGGAGTAGTTTTTGTGCAACCCTATATTATAGGGTTGCACGAAAACTACTCCATTTTCGTGCAGCCCCCAAAGATCGTGGGCTGCACGAAACATACTCACATTTTCGTGCAACCCTATATTATAGGGTTGCACGAATTTGTTTGAACCTTTCGTGAAATTCTTAAATCTTTCGGGAAACCCTAAATGTTTTCGTGAAACCCTATTTGAATACTAATTCTGTTAGAAACCTAATCCAAATATCAACCCATAATTAAAAGATATTTGTAACAATTCAAAACATAAACCCTAAAATATACAATATACCATTAAACTAATTTCTATAATTTCTACAATAAACATCTACATGCATTTACTTAAATTTTAATATAAAATTTCAAAGTTGTAGACTTATTTGATTCTCCTTCAAGATTTCTGAAAAAATTTCTACCGAAAAAGCTCTTAAGAAATTGATGTAAATTTTGTTTGTAATGAATGACGAATGTGAAATGTGAATTTAAAGTAGTAAAAATAGAGTAGATGGTGAGTGAACATTTATGGAGTTAGATGAGAAGTAGATAAAAATTTAATGAATCTTGTAAAATAAAAACCAAAATAAAATGTGAAATAAAAAGTAAAATAAAATGTGAAATAAAATTCACTCTGTAAAACAACCAAAATAAAATGTGAAATAAAATTCACTCTGTAAAACAACCAAAATAAAATGTGAAATAAAAAGCAAAATAAAATCCACTCTGTAAATAAAACATGAAGAAAAGTAAAAAATAAAAACAATGAAATAAGTTACCAATCATTGATTACAGTAAAATGAAAAATGGGTATTTGGATACATTTTGTTATATAATTAGGTAAATGGAGACAATTCACTGTATTGCTGGGTAGAATAATCACAATTTATATAATATTGAGTATTACAGAACATTTCCTCGAAAAAGACAACTTCTATAAATTTCACAAATAAAGTGATGAGTGTGAAGTACATAAAGCTAATCATTCAAGCCTTTGAGTGGATGATAAAAGGCAATCCACCTAAATCATTAAGTTGCAACCATGTCATGTTATTCCCTTAAATAAAAAACAATAATTACCATAATGATGTGTCATGTTAAACCCGTCTCATCACCAAATAATTCAAATTTTTTATTATATTTGATGTTTCAATTCATGTTATATTACATTCAAGATATAACACATGTTAATTGATGATCTCATCCGATCCACGTGATATATAGTAATTATCTTGAAATATAAGATAAAACACAACATACAATATAAAATTCATTTCACCTTCAACGTAATTCGATAATTAATTTAAAATTACAAGTTAAGTATATAAACATGAGAAGCAAATTTTTTTTTCACAAAAACTCGTGTGAGATGGTCTCACGGATCACTTCAACCCATTAATCAAATCCGTATCCATAAATTTACAGGTGATCTGTGGAGTGTGGATTATGAATTGAGCCACCTCACATGAAATGACCCATGAGACGGTCTTATCACGTGAGAGTTATTATTATTATTTTTTCACTATATACAGCACTGACAGCATCTAACAACTACTTATAATAATAAAATAAACGCAACATAAAAAATTGATCTTTCAATAAATAATCCAAGACCCCATCTACCTATTTTTTCTCATGCTGAGGTGTAAGTTCAACTTTATTCCAAAACTATCAAATTCTCGAATAACATGACTAATGAGTAATGAATAGACAATCTACAAGTTGGCCCTAATATTATACTACTATATACAATGCTCAATTTCCCAGATTTTAGACTTGAATAGAAGATCAATGATGCATGTGTAATGTGTATGACTATGACTTTAGGGCCCTCCAACCCCTCCCTAAACCCAACTCATAATTAAATGCTATCACATGATCCAAAGATCAGTAGACCAAAAGGCAAAGTCCAAGAATTATTAATTATTATTACACAATAGTTAATTAAGCATTGCATTGATTCTCATTATCTCATTATTACAAGAATTTAAATTAAAATGTATAATAAAAAAGGATGCTGACATAAAAGTACTTGCTATTATGTGCTTCTCCATTTACACAAGGTCAGCCTCATCTCTTTATCTGTATGGTTTAAAAAAGAAACGAAATCACTGCAAATATAATTCATTGCATAAGCTGACAAATTTGTTTACCTCTCTCTCTCTCTCTCTCTCTCTCTCTCTGAAGTTATTACTTTTGCGGTTTTACAGCTGCGATCAATAAACATGAACAAAAATGGGCTCTTGTGTTTCTGATGTATTCGGCTATATTCAATAAGAGTTCAACCAAGAAATCAGTGAAGTTGCAAGACTCCTCTGTTTTTTGGGATAAAGGTTAAATCTTTCAGTAGAATTTTTATTTCTATGTCATGTTTGTTTGGCTCTTCTGCTGTTTATTCAGCTAATATTTGTTGGGTTTTAATCTTAATCATAGTTTTGATTCTGTGGGTGGTTGTCTTTTTCAAGAAATTTTAGCCAGAGTTTTTGAAAATTTTAATGGGAACCTTCTGGGAATCGGCCTTAATTTTATATGTCTTGTACTGTGTGTTTAAGCTTGAAATTCTCAGTAGTTTATTGAACTCTGTGTTTGATTCTTGTTTATTGCGAGATTTGAGATTTCAATGATTGCATAGAAAAGATTATGATTATAAAATCAAAGTAGCTTTAACCTGTCAATTGTTGTGTAAAGATGTGATCAGAAAGCATTTACTCTTTTATCTGTTCTTCAAATGTAAAAGTGTATTTTATTCTGAATTCGTTGAGACATTTTATCAAGTTTAGGGGCCTTTTTGCGATCATACTTGTTTGGTTACTCGGATTGATCTTGATTTTTCTTCATAGCTATCTATCTAAAGAATTGTTGTTGTGTTAAGTAAATGCTGAGATATGTGTAAAGAGCTATATGCCAGTCGTAATCTTTAGAATGCTTTAGCCACCTGGATATGTCGTGTCATGTTTGCACTAGAGAATTGAACTAATCTATGGGAGAAAAGTGTTAACTCAATGATTGATGTGGAAACTATTCAACTCCTGGAACAATTATAAGATAAATAGTTAACCAATATTGGTGATGTTTAAACTGATAGGAGGAGGAATTGATGCCATTGGAGCATCTGATGGAGGACAAACAGTTGGACTTCAATCAACCATTTTTATCAGTGAGACGAACGACGACCTCACAAAGAAGTGAGAAGAGGAGAAGAGACGATAAACGGCCTGTTATTCCCCGCCTTCCTAGTCACAGACCAGAACTGAAGTCTGGTCCTTTAAGAAATCCAGGAGCTGTGCCGTTTCTATGGGAACAGTCCCCCGGACAACCTAAGGAAGAGACGAGACCACAAACTCGACACTCTGATAAACCACCGCTTGCTCCAAAGCTTCCTCCTGGGAGGTCTCCAATGGTGGACCGGCAAGATAGTCCTAAAGATGCTGCAAATACTGATTTCACTAACAGCCAAGCTGTTAATGAACCTTGTACTAATGATAATATGAAAGAAGAAGTTGATGTTCCTAGTAATTCTGGTGCTGGACCGTCTCATGAAGATGATGTCAAGAACTTTGAGAGAAGTAAAGAGGCAAGGGAGGAGGAGGGCTCTGATTCAGGGGATAGTGATGTAGTGTATGTGGATGCACGTGATACGCTCTCAAGGGCTGAATCATCTTTCTTGAATTGTAGTATGAGTGGCTTGAGTGGATTGGATGGTTTGAATGTGAAATCGTCTGGAAACCTTTCGATGGATCTACAAACTCATGAGTTCATGATGGATAGGTTTCTGCCTGCAGCGAAGGCAATGGCTTCAGAGACGACCCCTCAGTATGCACCCAAAAAGCAACCTGTTGTTCAACCACAGCCACATCAACCCAAGAAAACAGTTAATCAATATAAGCCTTCACTCAGATACGGGCCGGAGTTTGCAGACCGGTATTCACATTACCATGACAATGAAGAAGAAGAGAGTGATGATGAGTTTGAGCAACACCAAAATTTGCCTGCAGTGTGTGGTTTGTTACCCCGGTTTTGCTTTAAGAGCTCACTGGGCCTTTTAAATCCTGTTCCTGCAATGAGCGTGAGGACCCGAGTACCTATATCATCTGCTAAAAAATTACAACCTAAGTCTTCATCAGCCAGTTCTTACAGTGGGACAGAAAACGAGGTAACTTCTTTTGGTATTTACTATTTTTCATGCCAAGGTATCTTTGTTAATAAATTCTTTTCTTTTCAATTTTTGTTGAAACAGTCCAGGTCTGATCGGACCGATGTAAAATCAATTGATAAAATCCAGAGAGCTGAGATTGATGAGAACATTAGGATGGGAAATGAGAGTGGTCAATTCGAAAGCCTCAGCACATCAGCATATCGGGATTCATCTCCTCCGTTTCTTGATAAAAGAGAAGTCATTTCTGTTTCTAAAGAGAAAATGGATGCTGGGTTTCAAGGTATTGAATTGCATAAGAATGGCATCAAAACCTTTCAGGAACTATTGGATGATCCTGTCATTGAGAAAACTGTCTATGTAGATACAGAACAGAAAGTGGAATCCCCACATTTAAGGTCTTTTTCTCCCAAGACACATGACACTAAGGTTGTTCCCAGTTCAAGAAAAGAAGATCATGAGATCATAACAAAGAGGAATCATCAAACGCTCACTATAGATTCATCTCTTGAAGATTTGAAGGAGTCGCTAACAAATGATCACGAACTTGGTCACTCCTATATTCTATCTTTCAGTGACAAGTCAGCTGAAAAACCGAGGCTGGAGATGCCTCAAGGTTATGTAGAAAATCAAGACATCAACCTATTTTTAGCAACAAAAGAAAATATAGAAGTTGTCACCGAACAAGAAGCAATGGAAGCATTAACTCTGGAAGATTCTCATCAGAATTATACTGGACTACCTCCTCCACCACCTTTGCCTAAAACTCCGTCTGATTCTTGGCTGTGGCGTACATTGCCTTCCATGACCACAAAAAGTTCGTCTCTACGTTCATATCTCGGTGCAGATACATATCCCAAAGACCCCTGCAAGAAGGCGCCTACAAGTGATATGAAGTGGGAAACTATTGTTAAAACCTCAAAGGTGCAGCGTCGTCACTTGCACTATTCTGAGGTAATTTTGTTTGTTGGTCATCAAACATCTCAATAGAAATACATTTATAAGTTTTAATAAGTACATAAATCAGCTCACATTGTCACATTTTATATCAGGAATCATTGACAACTATACCAGAAACTTGAGAAATGCTTTTCTGGAAGTCGTGCAGCTTAGAACAGATGTTTTTTTTGGCAAGTTATTAGCTTGATGGATTTCAAGGTGAGAACTACATCATATACTTCAATTCTGTAGTATTTTTGAGGTGTTAGTTAGTCTTGATGGCAATAAACTTTTGAGCCTGCATTTCCTATTCGTACAGTTACAGTCTGTATAAACATGTTCTTGTACAGGGGTGGTTCTTCGTTCGTATAATAATCCAGTCATATTGGTATATTTGTGTACAAAGAAAGATGAGATCAAGTGCAATATATAAAATGGTGAATACACATTGCCTTCTATAGCTAAACTGGATTTATTTCATTTGTGTTAAGTTTCCATTCATATCCCATTGACAGGGAAAAAGAAAAAATTCCAAAAAATAAAGAAAAAAAAGAGAAACTTTCATACATATACTGCCACCAACTTGAAGCACATCCTAATTGCAAGACAGTGTACTGCAACTGTCATATCCAGCAACACTTTCTCTCCTCACATCATGCATGCGGGTGCCTTTAGTCCTTCCAAGTGAAAGCATTCCAAGGTGTTCGTACGATGATCTCAAATCTCAAGCCCAGCCGACCCATAAATCCTCTGAAACCAGCAAGCTCGATGCACTTCAAATTGTCATCGATATGCTAAGAAAGACCCTATAGCAGAACATAAACCCCCAAGAGGTAGATAGCCAATGAAGGACTCTGATTACTTGATTGATGAAGCAATTTTACTTCTCATATCATGCTTGCAAACTGGACAGAACGTGGCCCATTTCGTCAACCATGAATTCACACAACTAGCATGAAAATCTGCAGAGATAACTTGAAGCCATTAATACAGCCATTTACTAGAGGCATATAAGAGATCCTAGAATATCAATGCCATCATGTATCACAAGAAGGTATCTTACCATGATGACAAGGAAGAACTTTTAGATTTTCCCCATGCTTGTAATCCTCAAGACAGATTGTACACGTTTCTCCTATGTGGCCAATTGGGTTGAAAGAGCCAAATGTGATACTGGGAAGCATATCAACAATCTTACCATCTAGAACAGTCCTTGTTTCTCGATGATTCCGCCAGTGGTTGAGTGCAATGTAGATTGTAGCCAGGAGAGACACTACTGCAAGGACTGACATAAACGATATAACCAGAACCGTCCATCCAGTTTCATTGATAGGTGAGATGATGCAGCAGTCACCTTCCACTCCTCGAGCGTTCTGTCTCAAGATCTTCCCCGCCTCATTTGAGACGAACACAGCATATATCCATAGTCCCTCAGGGTTTCCCATCACTAGTTCCATCAAGAATAATACACTAGAGTAAGTTCAATATGGAGAAAGAGACCCCTCTGCCCTGGCAAACAGGCTCCAGTAAAAACGAAAAGAGAAGCGACAATCAAAGTGTGAAACAAAGATGACTGTGAAATCTCTCAAAGGAACAATTGTGTAAGGGTTATCGTTTAAGTTCCAACTATGGTTACTAGTTCACGATGCAATATCAAAGTCGAGGCACGGTCATGTTTCAGGATTAATGCAGATCAATATGTAGACCTGGTTCTAAATCAAGTCCAGTAAGGAGAAATGAATTTCTGATTTCAGATCATCATCTTCAAATGACTAATAACCTCTATTGTTTCGTCTAATTGACTGCAAAACTAACTCCATCTACATTGTTCACTTTCAGAGAAACTAAGCTATTTCAAACTGTATAAACCATATGAAGCTCGATGTCATTATTGACACACACTTTTTATCCACAGATAATAATAAACATCAAAGAGCCAATTCACACCATCAGCAGCAATTCAACTCAAGAAATTCTCATCCATCATACAGTGAGAGAGAGAGAGAGAGAGTCAATTCACCTACTTGAAATGAGGTTATGGTTGTGCTGATCATCGTAAACAATGGCGGCACGAAACCCAGCTTCTTGCGCATATCTGATCTTCTCCTCAAAAGCGCATTTCCCTCTAACAATCAGAACAATTCTCGCACTGTCGCCATCACTGTGTTCAACTTCATTGAGCAGCGGCGAGCAGGCCACAAGTGGATCGGCTAACTCCAAATTTCCACATATTGCGCTACCATTCAACTCTCTACCTGCAAATTACGAATTCCCAAATCAAAACAAACAATCATTTTACTCCATAAAAAAACAAACACAAAAAGTAAAAAATTAATCAAATTTAAAAGTAAAGTGGCTACTGAATCTTGCAGGAGAGTCTGGGAATGAAGAAGAAATAGATTTGAGTTGGACGATTGAGCAGATGGGATTGATCAAACAGCAGAAAAGAACTGTGTAGACCAAGAATTTGCTCATCACATCAAATTTTTAAGAATTGTTTTCTTGATTTTCTGTTCCGGGTTTTATCGTTATTATTCGCAGAAAAGGGCGTTGAGTTGGACGATTGAGCAGATGGGATTGATCAAACAGCAGAAAAGAACTGTGTAGACCAAGAATTTGCTCATCACATCAAATTTTTAAGAATTGTTTTCTTGATTTTCTGTTCCGGGTTTTATCGTTATTATTCGCAGAAAAGGGCGAATTGACTTGTCTTTTTCGAACAGTTGTATTGGCCTGCTCTGTAAATTTAAGTTACTTAAATAAAATGCCAGAAATTTCAACTAAAATGGCTCAAATTTCTAAGATGCAATATAAGTAGAGTAAGTCTCTTGTGCATTTAGATCCATGCACCCGGGTCGGATCCGGGTAATCCGACCCGCTTTTTTTTTTTTTTTTCGCGCTTGTTTTTTTTTCAATTTTAGTCATGACTTTTAGTTATGCGTAAGAATACCTTTATGTAATGCGTAAGAATACATTTAGATTACCTTAATGATACCATTATGCCCAGATTTCATACATTTACGTTAAGTTAGACATACCTTTAGGTAATGTTAAGAATACCTTTAGGTAATGTATAGAGATACTTTTAGGTTATGTTAAGGATACCTTTGTGCCCAAATTTCATACATTTAATTTAGGTCAGGCATACATTTATGTTATGTTAAGGATACTTTTATGTTATGTTAGAGATACCTTATCCATAAGGTAGTTGTGTTACACATTTTGTACACAAAGGTATCTCTAACATAACATAAAAGTATTCTTAACATAACCTAAAGGTATCCTTAATATACCTAAAAGTATGTTTAATATAATCAAAAGGTATTCTTAAAATAATTAAAGGTATCCTTAACATAACCTAAAGGTATGCTTAACATAACTAAAAGGTATTCTTAACATAACATGGTATGTAACCTGGAATCACGATTTCAAAGGTATCCTTAACATCACCTAAAGGTATTCTTAACATAACCTAAAGGTATGCTTAATATAACCAAAAGGTATTCTTAACATAACTAAAGGTATCCTTAACATAACCTAAAGGTATGCTTAACATAACTAAAAAATATTCTTAACATAACATGACATGTAACCTGGAACCAGGATTTCAAAGGTATTCTTAACATAACTGAAAGGTATCCTTACCATAACTTAAAGGTATCCTTAACATAACTGAAATGTATCCCTGAAAGATATCCTTACCATAACTTAAAGGTATCCTTAACATAACTGAAAGGTATCCTTAACGTAACCTAAAAGTGCGCATCCGCCCAGGCGCGTGGGAGTGCGTGAGGGCGCATCAGACGCGCGTACACGCGCGGGTCGGGTCGGGTGCATGGATCTAGGATCCATGCACCTGATGCATAAAAGTTTTTGTGATATAAGTATGGGATATTTTTTAAAATTATACTCCATTCTTTTATTTTCTCATAAAAATGAAAAAAAACTTGAGATTTTTCCAGAATATAACAATAAAATATAAATTACAAAAATTTGGGTAACAATTTACAATTTACAATTAAATAAAACTAATTAGACTGCGTTGCAATATGGCATTTTATTGGGGTCGTTTTTGAGAAAAGGGAAGAATAAGATTTCATAAAAGACGAAAAGAAACATATAAACGAGAAAATTTTCCCTCTAAATCGCCACCACGCCGCCGGCGAAATCAACAGTACCGGCGTCGTTAGAGCATCAACTTCCACCTCTCTTGAGTTTTATCTTCTTAAGTGCATGTAGTTAGCATCATGGATGAGGAGGTCGGTGCAATTGCCACTAAATCACTGTTGCCGGAATCCTTTCTCGATTTTCTCAATGAGAACGGCTTGGATCCTTCAATTTACGATGCTTCTCAGTCTACACCTCGTTATATTCGGTACCTTCCTCTACAACTGTGCTAATATCTGCGCGTTTTGGTGTGCGTGTTTTTCCTTTTTTTGAATTTTAGTGGAACGGTGTTTTTATGTTTCGTTTTCAATTGAAGTTCAGAATTTTTGGAATATGATAAATTTTAAATGCTCAAGTGCATATATGGAATTACAGAGGCTGAAAGTTGATTGGAAGCGACTTCAATTGTTCTTGGATAGTTTGATGTTTAGGAATAACGAATTTGTTTAGTTTTATTATATGAAAGCTTGTGAATGTGTCCTTTTTCTTGAAAGGTTAAAACCAGGATGTGAAGCTGAGCTTGCAGACATTGAATCTGAGATTAAGTATAAACTTGAAGAGGTCTGTTGGATGCCCAACTTCTATTATCTTCCACCCGATGTTCGAATCGCGAGCACAAAGGCCTATCAGGATGGAAAGGTGTAATTTTAGATGTCTGGATATTTTTCTGGTTTAATAGTGAACTATATGTAGTTGTATGATTAGAGTGTGAAGCATAAAGTTCTATGATTAGAATGAGAAAACCTCTTTACTTGGTGTTAAACCTTGGTTTGGATCCGTGATACAAAGATATGAAATTGCTGTTTTGTAGTTACAGTTCTATTAGTGTAAGTTTCTTATTTTGTGTTTCTAAGTATCGTCTATGATAAGCATTCTTCTAAGCTTAAGGGAAAAAAGGAGTTTACGATTTTGTTACTTAACTTTATTTCATCTTGTAGATATATGGCATAGATGCAGCTTCAGGAGCTGCTGTTTTAGCTTTGGATATTACATCGGGTGATCACGTACTTGACCTATGTGCAGCACCTGGTTTGTGCTTCTTTCATAATATAGCCATCTAGATAGGGACCGTATTCCATATGATTTGAACTAAAAATGACATCTTTCATTCACTTGAGGTTCTTTTCTATTTAACCACTTTCATTAACCAGTATCATCTGTTTTGTAGGTGCTAAACTTTGTATGATACTGGACCTTCTTGGTTGTTCTGGTGCTGTGACAGGTGTTGATATTGCTAGACATCGGTTAGCAGCTTCCAGAACTATGCTGCAGAAATATGCTCTTGGTGATCGGTGTCGTCTCTTTGTTGCGGATGGAACAACATTTTCCCTTACTGCATTGAGTGTTGAATCAAACTCTAAGTCATGTATGAATCTGGAAAACAATACATCTAGTTTAATTTAATCTTGAAAAATATGGTTGTCATGACATGAATGAATACCATTGTCATACAGGCAATGCTGAAGGAGAAAAAGACTCTGAGATATACAATGAATGGACTGCTCGAAGACCCTGGAAAGAACGAAAGAGGATGGCTAATGCTAGAAAAAACATTGCTTCTAACACCTGTTCACAAATTCAAGAACCAGAACTTATATATTATGGGCGACATTCTGGGGTTGTTGGTCTGAGCAAACACCACGTGTTCCGAAATGTAAATGACCTTGAAATTTCACAATTTGGCTATGACAAGGTAACTCGCAATATTTGCCAGTCCTTTGTTGCTTCTGTGTTTACCTGGTTTAGTCTTGCAAATTTAACATATGTTTAGGACAATCCAAACCTTTCTGTATATCCTGCCTCTTTCTGCTAAAAGTCTACCATCTTCTTGGGATTCACTTCAGGTCCTTGTTGATGCAGAATGCACACATGATGGTTCAATTAAACACATCCAGAAATTTGAACAATGGGGCTGGACAACAATTTCACGCCGCATACTGGATGCTGAGAGGACTGATGACTTGACTGTTCTTCAGGTGCACTTTTGTTACTTGTTAGTTATTGATTATTTAATAGACTCTAATGACTATTGATAGAGTGCTTTAATTCTGGTTTGCCTACGAGCTAGAAGATTACATACGATACTGGTCAGTTATCCACAACAGTTTGCCTCACTAAACTCTCTTTAACATTAGTGTTTGGTTGTTATTGTTAACATTTGAGCAAATAATGTATCCGTCTCCTTGTTTATCATTCTGGGAATTCCTATAGAATGGTCAGATAAAAAGCTCAAGTAACCTGTGACGTTTACCCATGTTCACTATTCCTCCCTTTCTTGCAATCACTAGTTTCCTATGTCTTGATTAACTAATTTTTTTTTTCTTGTTGCAGTTAAAATTGCTAACAAATGGATTCAGATTACTCAAAGTTGGAGGATCTCTTGTCTACAGCACCTGCAGGTGCCTTACTTCTAGAATTGCCTGAAACTGCGCATGCTTTTTTATTCTTCATTTAAATTTCTCTAACCTTTGTGTATTTATGTTTGTCTAGTTTGACAGTTGCTCAGAATGAAGATGTGGTAGAGCAGTTCCTCTCACAACATGAATCCGCTGGTAGGTTGTGTCGTGCTTTTGTCCCCTTTCCCATCATAGTATATCGGCTTAAATAGTTTCATCATTTGTATAATTTTCCCATAATAGTTTATTTGAATTTTTTTATAGCATATGTCAATCAATCACCATAAAGTTTCAAACATGGTGATAATCAAACTGAATGAGCTAGATAACGATCCTGCCATATAAGCTTGATAGACCCTTTATTCGTATCTTGCCATTTTTGCAGAGTTGGTGGTGATAGAAGCTGCAAAGAAGTGGCCTTGTAGGCAAGCAAGAATACCCAAGACTTTACGATTTGATCCACAGACATCCTCAACAAGTGGGCTTTTTGTTGCCAAGTTCAAGAAGTTGGCTGCTTGAGCTCTTCTCAACTCGCTACATCACATTTCTCTAGCTCAAGATGTACTTGATGAATGGATGAGAGAGAGAGAGAGAGAGAGAGAGATTTTATATTTGCAAAGGGCAAAGTTATTTAAGGCTTCACTGGGAAAAAAATCAGCATTTTAGTGATATTGTCTTGGTTTTTATTAGTTTTCGTTAATTGAGTGCAATCTTGGTTTGTGATATGGGAGTAAAATTGTAGTCATTATCTTAATCACACATCGTCTAGAAATAACATTTCACAAATTACTTAATCTAAATTAACACTCATTTCGTAACATTGATCAATTAATTAAAATAAAGTAGATAATAAAATTTTGCAGTGAGCAAGCATTATATTATAGTAAAAATAAAGATCTTAACATGTGATAAAGAAGTCAAGTAAAGGAACATCCTCACAAATGTTGTTTATAAAAAAGTGTTACAAAAAATTTAATTTATGAATTTGGTTGATTTTTCAATATCATCCATTACATAATAATAATGTCCACAACCTTATAATAAAAAATATAATAATATTTATTTACAATATATAAAATTAATCTCCATTAATTAAATATTCAAAATATTTAAATCACTTATTTTATGTTATTAAATTTATATATAATTTTTAAATTTCAAATATTGTAAATATAAATAAAGTTATGATTTTATCTTTAAGAAAATTTAATTCCGTGCATCGCACGGGTGAAAAACTAGTCTTGATAACACGGGAGAAAGGAATTTCATTGAGAAGCAAGGTAAGTAGAAATTCATTTGCAACTACAATGCATGAACATAGTATTTCATGTTATATTTTGATTGGTTGATATTATATGAGTTCATGTATCCTTGAGAATTAATGTGTTTAATTGATGCTATGGTGATATATGTTGATTGCATTAAGAATGTCATTCACGAGCATCAACATGTGCGTATACAAATGATGAAGGCGATTGCATTTTACATGCACGAAATGCTTTTACAAAGAAAAGTATTTTATTGACCACTACTAGTGCACCGAGGCATGAAAGTCATGCTTATGATAAATGTTTAGTCGGAGACATGTGAGACATGGATAGGCTGGATTCATTCCGCCGATGGCATGTGAGACATGTATATGACTACCAAATGATAAGTTTAGCCGGAGAAATGTGAGACATGGATAGGCTGAATTCACTCCGCCAGTGACATGCACATGAGACATGTATATGACTACCAATGAAATGTTTAGCCGGTAGCATGTGAGACATGGATAAACTGGATTCACTCCACGGTGGCATGTGAGACATGGATATGGCTATATGATGAATGATGTTATGTTGAGCTCAATCTGGTGCCTAGTAGATGGTGGTCAAGGGCCCAATGAAGGAAAATGATTTTGGAAGAAAGGTTTTGATTCATTTGCATGCATCATTGACATTATTCATATCATTCTTGTTACGTAGATAATTTCTGCTTACTGAGCTTTAGCTCATATAGTTCATGCATTGTAGATGACCCTGATTATGCATAAGCTCATGGACTTACTGAATGTGTGTTGAGTTCCTTCGGGTACAGAGATGGTGTACATAGATGACGACATGTTGGGCGATGCTACGGACTTATTTACTTTAAACACTATTTTATTAAAGTTTCTTAACTTCCGTTTTGTCCTCATACTCTGATGTGTATAAGTAAGTAAATATATCAGTGAGTCTAGTTATCTTAATTACACATCGTCTAGAAATAACATTTCACAAATTACTTAATCTAAATTAACACTCATTTCGTAACATTGATCAATTAATTAAAATAGAGTAGATAATAAAATTTTGCAGTGAGCAAGCATTATATTATAGTAAAAATAACCAAGCAAATTTTAAAATGAAGAAACTATAAATAAATAAATAAAATCACAAACATCCCAAAGCGAAAATAGTAATTTTATTTGGGACAGACTATACACACCCCATCAATTCCTAAACACACCCCATTTTAAAAAAATAAATTTAAAATATTTACACAATTACCAATTTACCCTTACCAATTTACAGGGTGTTCGGCGGGTGGCCGAACATCTTGAAGAGTGTTCGGCAATACGCCGAACATATTACAGAGTGTTCGGTGGGTGGCCGAACACTGTGAAGTCTGTTCGGCGTATTGCCGAACACACTTAGCATTGTTCGGCCAACCAGGGCCGAACATACCCAGAACATATCCACAAATAACATAAAAATCTGCAACTCTCTCGCGCACCTTCCAGTCTCTCTCCCCGCCCCCTTTCTCTCCCCCCCGCTCCCTTCTCTTTCTCCCTCTCTCGAGTCGCCCTCCACCACCATCGAACGAGAGGAGGAATCCCGAGCTCGTCGACAGAAGCTCCCAACAAAGTACCCCAAATCCGCCCGAGACTCGCCGGAATCAGACACTAGATCAACCACTTCACTCTCTCCACCGGTGCTAGCAGCGAAGGACGGGGATGCAGTAATCTCCTCGAAGCTCTTCATGAAAGTAGGAGAGAGAATAAGAGAGAGAGAGAGTACAAGTGAGAGGCATTATTCTGTAGTTACATTTATATATATATATATATATAGTTTTGGAGAAGATGAAGTGGGTGTGTTTAGAAATGTTAATAGTAAGGGTATTTTGGACTTTTAATATATATATACTCTTTATTTTTTTTAAATGGGGTGTGTTTAGGAATTGATGGGGTGTGTATAGTTTGTCCCATTTTATTTTAGAGCAAAAGATAGAGAGAGAAATAAATAAAAGATTAAAAACCCATGGCCTAAAACCCCATTTCGTTTTCTCTGTGCCTGCACTTCCCCTCCGCACACAAAAATGGCGGCCTTCAAGCGATTGCTCTCTTTAAACGGCCACCGCTGCTTCTCCAATCACCCGTCACCGCGCCACCTCGTTTCTCTTCTCCGCCGCCACTTCTCCTCCGAGCCGCAACCATCTCCAAATCCTGAACCTAGCACCGAACCGAATGACAACTTCCGGAAAACCATTCCAATTCAACCCGTGTCCTACCCGACTAAACCTAAACCTCCGCCAACCGAAGAAATGCAGCAGGATCATCCACCTGAAAGACAAATCTCGTCTCAAAATACATCGGATTACGCGTCGCGAGAAGCCCAGTCGTGGACCCGTGATGAAATGCGATACATTAAGGATGCGCCGGTCATTGCCCCGGTTTCTTATACTTCCAGGGTTGCTCGGTTGCCGGAGGATCGAATGAATGTGGGAGAGGAGGCGGAGAACGAGAATAGGAATGGGGAGTTGGATAGGGAGAGGAGGAGGATTGATGAGGACAGGAGGAGGGGTGTGTTGAGATATGGGAGAGCGGAGGAGGAAGAGAATTTACCTTTTCCAAAGCTGATTAAGGTGGAGAATACTGATCAAAACAGCAAGAAGAAAGCGAAGGTGGTTTATGATCTCAAGGAGGCCATTCGGCTTGTGAAGGTCAGTTTTTTCGACTGTTTGTTTACCTTTCTCTGTTTGATATTTATGAACTTATTGTTGCATTGTAGAACCAGTATTTAACATGGTTGATGTGAGAAGAATGTTGGCTTTGTTTAAGAGCATTTATAATCTATTTTTGAGAGAAAGGGAGTGTACTTATATATATCCTGCATATCTTCTTGTTATATATTTATCTAGCCATGTTATTTAAGAAGATGGTGATTGATATGGCGGTTAACGGGGTAATCTTTTGGACCCTATATAGACAATCGAAAATATAAAGAAAATGGAGACGATATTAAATCTTGATTTAGTTGGAAGATATTTGGTGTCCTTACTCGCCATTGGGGCTCTGATTGTTGAAGGTTTTTCGCAACTCATGATGTTATTGCTGTTGATTTTTATTGTGTTTGAAGCAATTTTGTGGTTTCATGACATTTTTTAATTGAAGCAATTGAATATAGCAATGAGGAATCTGTTTAGGTCATGTCATGTCAATCTAGTATTATAATTAACAGCTTTAGGAATCAGTGTTTAGAGCTAAATATGATGTCCTTTTGACTGGGTTGTTTTTGCTTCCTTTAGTAGTATAATAAAGAACCATCTCCTTCATACTTTCTCATGATTCTTCCAATTCAATCTGTCAATCTAAAAACAATTTGTTGATTAGTGCATTGAAGTTGGTGGATTCTGTGATGTTCCTCATTGGACGTGAAAGGACAGTTTTCAATGGTATATACCTGGGTGAAATGGACTCTTCTAGAGGCTTGGATGAACCATTTTCACAAATTAAGGACGTATGAGAATGGTTGCTAGTGGAGCCCATGTACCATCATCTTAATGCTGGCCTGGGGCATTACAGTTTCCAATGTTTTTTTTTTTGATAAGATTAGGCCTCATAAGTTGTATTTAATGGTGGTTAACTAATTTAATGTTTTGTGCTTGTATTATGTATAGGATTTTGTGCAATGTGTACATCTCGGTGACATGAGTTAATCGATCTTGTGCTACCCATTCTAATTTCTACGTAGAAGTTAGTTGATCTTGCGATACCCCTGCTACCTAGATCTATATGATCACAACAGTTAATGTGGTTTAAATAACTTAACTATATATGGGTCATAATTGTAACATCTGAATTAGATAAGGGGTGTTCCGTTCCGTACTTCTGTCAACCTAGTGTAGTATACTTCTTGGATCCTAACTAGTTTGGTGATACTTCATTTCATCAGACATTGTATTACATTTACTTTTGTATTTTGATCATGTGTATTGTTACATGAAATGCATTTCTTTTCTGATTTTGTTTGATCTCGTATTAGCAATCATGCAGGCTGACAGCAAGAAAACATATGATGAAACCTTAGAAGCACATGTGAAAATGACTACTGAATTGCGTCGAACTGATCTGGTATGTGTTTTGGTCTTTCCCTGTTTACTAGCTTTCAAGAGTAGCCCCAGCATACTCTAAGGTTTAAATGAATGGATTCTGGGGAACACCCTCTATATGTTCATCCTGGTTATGTTTGCTTCTCTCTTTCTATCTTACTTTTAGCAATTATTAGGAAAATACACTTCTCTATGAAGTTTTCTTATTCATTCTACCCAAGCTGAATGTCTGAAAAGTTTACTGATAGTAACGTGTTTGAGAGTGATTGATATTTCTGTTTTTTCCATATCTATTATTTGATTTTATCTGTTTGAGTCTTTGGCTAAAGTTAGAGTTAGTATTTAGTATTTAAGTACCTAATCATTTTAGGGGATTGTCATGAGTATTATCATAGGAGCGGCTACGGCTAGGGCAGATTAGATTTAGCGATCTGTGGTATTTTGAATTGGTTTCGGCTTGGTACAGATTCCTTTTGGCAATCTGTATTCTTAATAATATTCGTGTTATTTTGGAGTCAAATCCTTTACTCTATCATTTACATTGCTTTGCAAGTTGGCAACTAATTCCTGATATGAACGTATTATCATCTATTCATGAAATGATTCTGTCAAAGAATTTATCTTTGAACTCTCTCCTCTTTCTCAAATGCAGAAGCTGAATTCTTATGTGCGCCTTCCACATGGTTTTGGCAAGGTACGATGGATGGTTCAGTTTAGTTAAAAGTCCATTAACCATGTTCTAACTGTGACAGTTCTCATGTCTGATAAATTGAATCCTTATTAGACATATCGGGTGGCTGTGTTTGCGGAAGGAACCGCTGCAGATGAAGCTCGAGAAGCTGGAGCCGATATTGTTGGCGGCCTGGAGTTGGTGGAGAGTATCAAGAGTGGTCTCGAAAACTTTACCTTCTCTTTATTTATAAATAACCTTTTTGATTGTTTATATGGGACATGCATACAATGAACATAAGTCAGCACTAAAGCAATCTATTCTGTGTCACAACCTCCCCTCCCCTTCTAGGAAAAATTGATGATAAGTGGGTATACATGTCATAAAAGAGTAAAAATTAAAAGAGCAAACTATTAGTTTGGTCCAGTCAAATATTAGTAATGCTATTACCAACTGATAAATACTACTAGGAGTTTACTTGTTCATTCCCTTGTCAGTACAACCTTGAATAAATCTTTTAATTTCGAAACTTTGGTTTGTTCTTTACAATTCAGCAAACATACACATTTTCTGGAGAAGAGGAAATGCATTTTCAATTGTCTTCTTGAAAGTTAAAAGAAATCATGGTTGCCAATTAGTACTTTTGTATTTAGTGGTCTCTTTTCTATTGATGTTTTATCATGTTAAAGTGTGAAACTCGTAACTTGCATCATTTTACTGAGTAGCACTTTTTCAAGGAGTGGCATCTATAAAATTGTCAATGGCATACTGATATTAGCTTAACATATTATTTAACTTACATGCAGGTCAAGTCAAAGTAGATTTTGACAAGTGCATTGCTACTCCATCTATGATGGAACATGTGAAAAAGGTTTAGTTATTAAATTTTCTGGACATGGTGTTAGTTTATCTTTATCCAACTGAGTATTTTTTTTTTTAATAATTTTTTTATTCTTGAGGTAAATCCAATTCAGTATCTTTGATTGTTTTTATGCAGTTATCGAGTAAATTGAAACAATTAACACCTGACCCCAGGGTAAGTCAAATTAGCATCTTGATGTTTACAGTTGAGATGACAATTATGTGACACAAGCATTTTAAATGCAGAAAGGTACAGTGACCAATGACTTATCTCGGACTGTAAAAGAAGCAAAAGAGGAAAGTGTTAATTTCCACAAAGATAAAACCGCAATTGTACATGTGGGACTGGGGAAGGTATAGCTGTTGTCTACAGTGTTTTTTCCCCCCCTAATACATTGGTTACATGCTGTAGCTCTAATTCTTTCGATTGGTTATAATTACCACTTTGCAGCTTAGTTTTCCAGATGACAGTTTGAGGGAAAATATTGGCGCTTTTGTAAATGCACTTTTGCTTGCAAAACCTGCTGGTTTAAAAAAGAGTAAGTGGATTTCGTTCATGCGTTTGACATTTCATTTCAATTCTTGTTTGCTCACAACTAAAAGACCTTTTGAGCAGCAGTTTATGAAAATCCATGGGGAGCATTTGTCTGCATATTATGTACTGGTTTTTGTTTAGCTAATGGTATCAAGGCCCTACAAAAATTGATAGAGTGTTTGAAGCACTTCTTTGAATTCATAGTGATAATCAAGTGTTCGTAACACACATGATCTGAAATGACTAAGCATACCATCCAAATAACATATGAAAGTGCTATAAGATGAAAATAAACATCCATATGTTGTGTACGATTAGCAATTTGACTTAAGGCAACAGGTTCTTTCTCTGGGATTTAATTCTGCATTACACCCCTTTCCCCAATACAAATGGCTTAAAAGTTTACCTTATTATGATTAAAAGTTCAGTTGTATATGAATCTGTAGAAGCTTCATCGTACAAATAAATTATTTGCTGAGGAAAAGAGAATCCGCTATAGTTAAGATGCAAGGATAAGATCTATCTTGAATGCTTGCAATGTTTTATGGTACTGAAAACTGTATAAATTATATTGAGTAGCTGACTATTCACACTACAACGCAAATCACATTATTTTCAAGAAAGCATATAAATCTCCTGAGTTGCTAATCAGATTCATCTCGTTTGATTTCAGGTTCCAAATTCGCTGGGTATATCGAAACTTTCCACATTTGCAGCTCGGTAAGCTTATACTATGTTCTTCTTGCTAGAAATGATTGATCTAATCAAAATTGTAGATTTCATCTGACTCTTTCCTTTGTTTGCTGATTATATCAACCTGTATACTTGCAGATGGGTCGTTCGTTCCCTATTACGATACAGTCATTGTCATTGGCTGCAGACCACATCAACCGAATGCAAGTGCAATGAGAACTATATCATAGTAGATGCTATTTAACCGAATCTTTTGTTGTACCTACAGGTATTTTATCCCATGTTTTCAGTCTTGTACTGCAAGGATAGGTACAGCAATGTGAACTATATAATTGCCTATTTGCCATGTTTTGAAAGGCAGATTTTTGATTGCTGATTATCAATCTGAACATTTCCAAGGTCAAAGTCCAATGCTTCTTTCTTTGAACTACTTTGTCAAGATATCCCATGTGATTCAAATCTACTCTTTTAATATAATTATCCTTGCCAAGTTAGGACCAATACAAAGCAGTTGCTAGCAACGTTTGTTATGTTAGAATCTTGATTTTAGACTCCTATGTTAATAGCGTTTTGAGTATTTTTGCAAAAAGAGATGCATTTAAAGTAGTTGATAAATGGAGGCTATTATGGCTGGCTGATTTGTTTTTGGTCTCCATCTTTTCAATGTGTTGCTTTACTTCGTATCATTTTGATTGCAAAATTAATTAGTTTTTGGACTTTTGTAATGATTTTTTCCTCAAAAAAGTTTAAAATTAAAATACGCTAATGCAATAAACATAAATGATTATCTTTATAATATCCCAAATCTATTATGGGAAGAAAAAGCTAAAAGGGGTGTTTGGTTGTGATGGTAGGGATGGAGAATGAAAGTGAATGAGAAATGATTCACTTTTGCACCGAATTTAATATTGTAGTTACTCAATATTGGTTTATTATAACTAAAATCAATGGCGATTTTTTGTTTTTTAATTTTATGAAGAGAAAAGGTAATGTAGACTATAATATACATAAATTATTCTTTTCTCATTAATGTATTAATATATACAATTATGTTAATCATTAATGTTAAACTGAATAGTAATTCCTTTTTCTTATTCTGCTATTTTCTAAACTTGGAATTTCACTCACAATGATTGAGCCCTTTATGATAAATTATTATTAAAAAATAGACAACTTTTGACAATCCAAATTGTTGGCGGCCATGGCCCATGAGTGGCTGTATTTGGGCCCACAATAACAAAAATTTGATCCAAAATTAGTCCAGTCCCCACCTGGATTGGACCGCGCGCGTGGCCCTACATTCCCACAAATCGCGTAGCGCTCCTCGCCTTTTGTCTTCTTGCACAATTTTTTTCGAAAACAATAATTTACTTAAAATTATACACACACATATATATATATTTTTATTAACGAAATATACATTCATACAAATTCCAAAGTACTAAATGTCTATTGTCTATAGAGAAAAGTAAATTATTTTATTTATATTTTGGATATGATTTTCTTTAAAAAATTAATGTTGGAAAAGCCACAAACCCCCCAATATATTGTCAAGAAAAAATTCATAATTTTGAGATTACTATTTAATAAAAGGTTTGCACATATGTAATAGTCAAGCTACAACATGTCCTGACAAGGTGAGTCATATATCTTGATTAAATAATATCACCTGGTATTTTGCTGTTCAAAGTTTGTATTGTATCTGTCATGTTTATTTCGCATTTTATTTAATATTTAAAAATATTTTGACTAAAATAATCACATTATTATTATAACACACATAATATTCAAATATTAATTATAGTAGTCACCAACTTGATGAGCTATTTAAAATGGGTGGTTATTAAACTCACATAATAGTAACATCATAGTCCATAGAAAGCAAATTACTCATTCAAGAAATAAAATATCAAATAGAGGATAAATAATAAATAACGTTGTTTGAACAACTTTTAATATATATATATATATATATATTCAATTTATTGAACAGCTTAACAAATCGAATATAAAAAATAAACATATTTGAAAATATAGCACATATGTACGTAGAGAGAGAGAGAGAGGAGAGAGAGAGAGAGTGGAATTAAAAAAAGTAGAGAGAGAGAGAGAGAGAGGGGAAATTCACATGGCGTCGTTGCCGCTGGGACCTCAGCAACATCACCATAATCCACCACCCGACCATCAGCATCATCATTATCATCATCATAATGTTCTTGACCAAGCTCCACCACCTCCCGCCGCCGTAAAGCTCGCCGCCGCCGCCTCCAGTAATATGGAAACAGACAAGGTATTACGCACCCCAAACTCTACCTCTCCCTCTCTCCTCATTTTGTTTGCCTTCTAATTTATGTCTACATATTGATTCCTGAAACCCTACTTTGCCTCTTTTCAACTCGATCTAGCTCAGTAGCTGTACTTCGTTCTCGATCTTTGCTTGAAGGATCGGAGAAAGTGCATCCTCCGCGATCTGACAGTTTGTTCGTTTTCAGGGGTGTTTTTTTGCTTCTAAATTGGGGGTCTTATGCAAAATTTGTAGAATAGAGAAAATATCCGTATTTAATCTTTTTATTTCTGTTGTTAACGGAATCTTTGGGTTTATTTACGTGAATGCATCTTTTCTGAGAAAAGAATTGTTAAATTTTGAGCTGAAAATATCTTTTTCAAGGTGTGTAGTTGGTGAAGATATAGTTCAATTTATTTCTTCGGATTCATTGAATTGTTTCTGCTGCTGATTGCATATGCTAAATGATTGATATTGGTGTAAACTTATAGATCTTTGATGGTCTCTTTATGCATAATTTTTTAATAAAAAGTTGTTTTGAAGCTGAAGTTATTGCCCCTTCTCTCAAACTTGGTACTTTGGGTAACCTTGGCTGCTTTTCTTTAACTGTAAATGAAGCTTCAATATGTTAAATTGGGGTTGCTTGTCGTGCCTGCTGGGGTTATTCTCCTTAAAAGGGGAAAAAAAAAAAAAAAAAACCATCGTCTACATCTTTCCTTCTCAAGTTTCATGACATGTGATGCTTCCTTCAAAGCTATTGTTGGTAGCAGACATTACTTTTGTCTGTTCTAAGCATAGCATATTTTTTCGATCCTTGTCCGTTTTGCATTTCCTTATTTCCCTTTTCCTTGAGCACCTTACGAAGCTTCACTTGCTGCTTTTCTGATTTGTAAGCTAATAGTTTTAGGTTATGTGCTAATTTGGTTCCTGGTGAAATTTTTTGGGGAAGCGGCAACCACTAAAGCTCTAGCTTTACTTGTATTGCAGGAGATGGCAGGGCCCTTGGTGGAGGGGAACGATCCACTCACTGGTCATATCATTTCCACGACTATTGGGGGAAAAAATGGCGAGCCCAAACGGGTAGGCATTCAACTTATTATGGTTATAGGGTTCACGTTCCTTTTTCTTGAATCCTAGTTATTATTTGAGGGAATTAGTGATGTTCAATTGTATAAATTTTATTATTTGGCCCAATTTATTTTTAAGGGAGCCAACAGCTCATTCTTGGTGCTTTATGCAGACTATTAGTTACATGGCAGAGCGTGTTGTGGGTACAGGATCATTCGGAATAGTTTTTCAGGTGGGTGTTCTTGTTATGATCAAAATTTGGTTATCTTTTACCTGTTTTGGAGCTAAGTAATTATAACTGCTTTTCTGCAGGCAAAATGCTTGGAAACTGCAGAGACAGTGGCCATAAAGAAGGTTCTGCAGGATAGGCGGTATAAAAATCGTGAGCTGCAATTAATGCGGCTGATGGATCATTCAAACGTGATTTCTCTTAAACACTGTTTCTTTTCTACGACAACTAGAGACGAGCTTTTCCTTAATTTGGTCATGGATTATGTCCCTGAGACTATGTACAAGGTCCTAAAGCATTATACCAATTCAAATCAAAGGATGCCGCTAATCTATGTCAAACTCTATACCTATCAGGTTTTGATTGATCTTATTGTCTTTTCCTGGAAAACAAAATTTTCGTAGTTGTACTATTAGTAACCTTAAATAATTTTTTCCCTGTTCCAGTTATTTAGGGGGCTGGCATATATGCATTCAGTTGCCGGGGTGTGCCATAGGGATATAAAACCTCAAAATATATTGGTAGGTGATTTCATTGATACTAAATTTCTAAGGCTGATGTCTTCAAGTTGTGGAATATATGTGACATGATACTTGTTTTGTCTTCACAGGTTGATCCTCTAACCCACCAAGTCAAGATTTGTGATTTTGGAAGTGCTAAAGTTCTTGTAAGTCATCCGCATTGTTTTCTTGATCTTAATCCTGCCATATTCATTGAAAACTCAGTACATTTCAGCGAGTGGATTCATCTTCTATAGTTCCCCTCCTAGGTCGCATGTGCTTCGAGGCACTATGCAGGAACCAAAAGCTATCTAAAAAATTACTTATAGATCACTGTGCATAATGCCTATAACCGAAAGTATCTTGTTCCAGAGTATACAGATGGGATAGGAATTTTGTGCTGTGATCCGTACATATAGAAGTAACAAGATGAAAACTCAGAAGAAAGAATTGTTGGTTTGTTTGAATTAGAAAGAGCATGACCAATGATTTGTGTTTTATTAACAACCCACTTAACTTGATTACTACCTCAACCAATTGGTATCTCACAGAGCGGGGTCCATCTTTTGTTACTCCTGTTAGGGTATTTGGCCGATATTAATTGACTTTGGACAGCCAGGCTTTTTCTTTGTCTTATCTTTTGTTACTCCTGTTAGGGTATTTGGCCGATATTAATTGACTTCGGACAGCCAGGCTTTTTCTTTTGTCTTCAAAGACAAATAAGATATTGATACAGCATTTTATGTTTTCATCCCATTTTATTCTCTTTAGGATGAAAAATGGCTTACTATTGGCAACATTCTTTTTTTTTTTTTTTTTATATCATCATATGGCAGCAGGATTACTATAATATTATTTTCATTAAAATAAATTATTAGTGTCATTGATGTCCATGAAATTCCATCTTCCTTACCCTATAAATCTAAAATTATCAGGTGAAGGGTGAAGCCAATATATCCTACATTTGCTCTCGATACTATCGAGCCCCTGAACTTATATTTGGTGCTACTGAGTATACAACATCAATTGATATCTGGTCAGCTGGGTGTGTCCTTGCTGAGCTACTTTTAGGCCAGGTTCGTGCCATTGCCATCCTGATGCATAATGAGTGTTAATCAATATATACTCCTTGTTATTCTCTCTTTTTGTTACACATACCTTTGTTCTGTTTCAGCCTCTATTTCCAGGAGAAAATGCAGTCGATCAACTTGTAGAGATTATCAAGGTGTGCTTCACTTGCTTTATCACTTTTATTTTAGTGAACACCCAAACATTCCATTTTGATGGATCAGAGATACAAGAAATGTTGTAGCTCTATACCTGTATTAATCGTACAACTCTCTTAAAATAGGTTCTTGGTACTCCTACTCGAGAAGAAATTCGATGCATGAATCCAAATTACACCGATTTCAGGTTTCCACAAATTAAAGCCCATCCTTGGCACAAGGTATGATTGATTCTGTTGCCTTTTTTTTTTTTTTCCCAGGTTGTATTCAGAAAATTCATGAATGACACATTTTTTTCTCAGGTTTTTCACAAGCGGATGCCTCCTGAGGCCATTGATCTTGCTTCAAGGCTACTTCAATACTCACCGAATCTTCGTTGCACCGCAGTATGTCATAGCTCATAAAATTCAGTTATCTTAAGATAGAAATTCCAATCTTCTGCATATTTGGTTGTAGATATTTTTCATATGTAATTCTTTAACTTTATATTTCTTTATATGCAGCTAGAAGCATGTGCCCATTCTTTCTTTGATGAGCTTCGGGAGCCCAATGCCCGCCTCCCTAATGGTCGTCCTTTCCCACCGCTGTTTAACTTTAAGCAGGAAGTATGCTCTCTCTCTCTCTCTCTCTCTCTCTCTCTCTCTCTCTCTCTCTCTCTCTCTATCTATCTATCTATCTATCTATCTATCTATCTATCTATCTATCTATCTATGCTGACTTGAGATCCTCCTGATGGTAGTTGGCTGGAGCATCGCCTGAGTTGATGAACAAGTTGATACCAGAGCATATTCGAAGACAAGCTGGTCTGAATTTTTCTGCTCCTCATACCCCTGGGACATGATCAAGTTCAAATTCGGTTTCAATGTTGAATATGTTAGTTGATGGATAAGTAGCTAAAGAACAGTTTCTGTGATCAATTATCAGGAGCTCCGACCCAAGTCAGCCGTTTTGACGTTTCCAACGATGGATGCGCATAACGGCTGCTCCCTTGACCGCAAAGCTTTATTCTTCATAGCTAAACAGGTTTCATCTCCTCTGTACATCTATTTTGGTTGAAACTTAAAAAGATTATGAAATGTAGGAATCGAATATAACCGTGGTGATGTCAATGTCAATCCAAGCAGTTTCTCTTCAACAGCATAGTCGCAGGATTTCTATGTATTTCTGTCTCCTTATATTTTCTTTTGTGTTTCTTTACTACTACCTGTAAGTTGTATGAATTACTATTGAAATTCACCTTGCTCCTATCTTTCAATTTTCGTTCAGCTAATTTTTGGACTGGTAAAAACTCCATTAAAATATAAGGGAAATCTAATTTATAGTTAGTTTCAATGTCAAAATTAAGGGAGATAATTTCTAAATCTTTTACTTTACTAATTTATGTCACGTATATGTGTACTGATATCATGATTCATGATACTTATACAGTTATACTACACATTTTAACGTAAACACTAATAGATCGAATAAAGAGTTTATAAATTGTTCCATCTGCAACATATTCTGAATTTTTGTTCACTAATCAATAGAGATTTCATTATTGGAAATCTATCACCTCGATACATGAATACAAATTCAAGCTCACCAAAGCAAACTAAATTTATTATGCATCAAAATATGATTATTTCAATCAGCAAAAAAAACATAACAAAATTGCAGCCTCTAAGCTGATTTGGTGACCTCATGTATAGCGTTCGCCAAGTAACCAACGTTGCCAGTAGTCACTCCGGCCATACTGCATGCAGTGGTTCGTATCAGAAAAAAAAGTTAAAAGTTGCGTATCCATCTAGTAAACGATAACAGAAAAAAAGATGAAAATCGAGCAGTGACGTTACCTAATGCGTCCATTACGAGTCATGTAAATGTGATATTCTTTAGTCAGACGATCTACTTGCTCAGGTGTCATTCCACTATAGCAGAACATGCCAATCTGATTACAGTATAATGTTTTATGATAAGAAACAAATGCATTTTTTCAGATATAAACAGATAAAAATAAGAAATAAGCGCATTGACCTGTTTGGTTATGTGCTCCCATGGAAGAGGGGAACCCAAGTTTTCGAGATTTTCTCGTAGAGCAGTTCTCATTCCGATGATGCGATCAGCCATTCCCTAGAGAAGAAGAAAAAAGACTCCCTATAATCGTTGAGTCATACACATTATGAACAGTAAACAGGAATTCAGGTCTATTAAGAAAGCAATTGACTCAGGCCAACTGATAACCAACTGTTTTTGCTAGTCGAACCAATTAATGAACATTTTCAGGAAAAATCAAGACTCTTAAGTAGACTAAAGTTGAAAATGGTGGAAACAATTTATACTGAAAAAAAGTTGGTTAAATTACTTTAACTTCCTTTAGCCATAAGTTCTTCAACTCGGGGTCGCCAAGAATGGTGGAAACAATGAGGGCACCATGAACAGGTGGATTACTGTACATGGGTCTCGCAAGCTGCTGCAACTGACTTTTCACTGCCACAGCTTGTTTCTCGTCCTCACATACAACGCTGTAATTAAAATACTAAGTATCAAATAGGAGTTTGCCCATTGCTCGTTTCATCATGATTGAAGAATTAGCATTAGAAATTAGTAGTTATGATAGGGTCACCTGAGGCAGCCAACTCTCTGACCATAAAGTCCCATATTCTTTGCATATGACTGCGCGCATCCAATCATATGGCCATCCTCGAGAAAAATACGAATGGACTTGGCATCCCTTTCCGGATCACCACTAGCAAAGCCTTGATATGCCATGTCAAAGAAGGCAAAATGTTCTTTAACCTGAAGATATTAACTTTAACCTAATTAATAAGAAACAAATAAAATATGCTAAACTACCAGCAATGTATGCGTACAACAAAGACAAAAACAAATTAGAGACGTGACCTTGAATTGGTGTGAGATCTCCTTCCACTGTTCTTCTGTAGGATCCACTCCGGTTGGATTATGAGCACAAGCATGAAGCAGAAAGACGGATCCATTTGGCGCATTCTGTGCCAAAACAGAAAAAGAGACAAACGGGGAGTCCAATTATGTTACAATAAAAAAAGAAATAAGCAAACAAAGCTGTAGATTATCAAGTGATCTTTACCTTTACATCATCCATCAATGCTGAAAAGTCTAAACCCCTCGTTTCTGGATGATAATAATGGAATGTTCTCTGAGGAACATGGGCATCTCTCCAAATGTTGTGATGACTGCCAGAATATCATAGTAAATCATGAATCGGATATGAAAAAATCAAAGAGCTTGAACGGACTTACTAAAAGATTGTAAATTTATGCATGACACAGAAACGGGAATAATGGGATAATAATACTAACTTGGACCAGGTGGGAACTGGAATATAGATCTGAGAATCGGGGGAGAAACGCTTTTGGAAGTCTGCAAAGAGCCTGCAAGCACCAGTTCCTGAAAGAGCTTGCACTGCTGCAATTCGCTTATCTTTAATCAACTCAGAATTTTCTCCATAAGCCAACTTTAGAGTATCCTCAACCATAGTCACACTTCCTCCCATTGGAAGATATTCCCTGAATTGAAGCTTATTAACACTAATGTTTGATATTTAACTCTAATTTAACAAAAAGCTGTATGGACTGGGACACATTTGTGTCTTATTCCCAAACAATCTAAATAAACTTTTCTAATATAATTAAATCTTGCAAATTCATCAGAAAATATACTAATGTATTGACAGTAACCATTAGAACATATCACCTCATAGATCATCGAGTATCCACACATAAGTGCAACAGTAACATATATGTATCATCCATGTCATGCATCGCAAATTCGCAACATAAAAACCTGTAACTATTTCTCAAACTTTTAACATGTAATTTCAATATCATTTTCCCAAAATTTAATAAATTTTTTTTTTTCAGGTGTGAATGACACATACTCAATATAATGTTCTGAAAAACAGTGGAATAACAGTATCAGAATCAATTATCCACTATCTGCTCAAAAAGGGGAATCAAAAGAGCAAGTGGGCATAGATTAAAAGTTAGAAACATGGGACCACTGCAAAGATGCAACTTGAAAAGAAATGCATTGAAACGCACAATAGAATTTCAATGTCTTTATTTTAAAACCTAACAACTAACTCTGACATTATTGTGGAATTATTGTATCAAGGGTGAGTCGCGAAGATTGTAAACGATTATACATGCCCGAATTAATATTGACTGCTGTAAAGCAATCCAACGACTAATTAAGAGATGAAGCACAGTTCTGGAAATGAGGATCCTGCCTTGATCATCCATGCTATCAATTAAGACCCTCTATTACAATTCATCATCAACATATATTGATGACATCATTAAACAGTAATTTCGAACAAAAGATCCAGAAAAGGCATGTACCATGAATAATGTACTGACATGATTAGAGATCACAAAACAAAACTCAAGAAAGATTCATTCTTTCCAGTTTTTTAAGAGAAAAGATTCATAAAGATAGAAAAATAAAATTACATGTTCAAATTGCCGGCAACCCTCCTCTCGGCTTCTCTGACGCATTCCAATACCACTGGTTTTCCATTATCATCACGATATGCCCCCTTTTCACAAAAAACAATTGAGCACAAAAATTAAAAACCATATATAATTACCTGAATTTTATCAACACTTACAAGAAAAATTATATACAACGAAAAAAAAAAAAGTGATCTTTTTAAGGAAAAATGAAAACCTGCAGTTTTACTCATATTAACATTTACAATAGGAAAATCAAGAAAGTAAAAAAAAAAACAAAAAACAAGAATCTGCAGAATTCCACAACTGAAAGCAAACTAGAACTCAAGAAAGCCCCACCAGAACCACTGATCTACAGAACTCTGCTAAAACACGTAAGGAATAAGAAAAGAAAACAAGTGAGACCAAGTGCGGGGAAACTCACAACGCCGACATTGACTTTGTTCGGACTAGGATCAGCAAGAAAAGCTTCGGTAACACCGAGGATCGGATCTTTGGGAGCAGGCTCCACGTGGCGCCACCACGCCGTGGACATGGATCGCGCAGCTCCGAGGTTGGACATACGGCCCGAAAACCCGGCCCGAATCAGGTGCGCCATTGAAATAGAGCAAAGTCGAGCAGAAATCGGAGCAAAGGTGTGCAAATATGGGAGCGAGCGACTCGGCGAAGTGCTCGACGATTATTTTAATATCACTTTTTGTCTTGAAATGCGTGATTATATGGCAGGTTTGAGCGTAGGGTGGGGGTGTTGGGTGGGGGGGGGGGGGGGGGCGGGTGGTTAGCGTCGGGACAAAGTCGCCGAATTATTTTGGCAACGAGTTTTGTTTTTGGCCTTCAAATTAAAAGGTCAACTTGTCTAAGGGTAGACAAGTTGAGTTCTTCAATGGAAGTAATAAGAAAGTCTTATCACGACCCTACCCATCCATTCTTTTGTGTGTAATATTTATATATCACAAAATATAAAAATATTATCATATTAAATTTTCATATGTGTGGGCGGCTTGGATATGATTTTTTTGGAGAAATTCACCAAAAAATGTTGGACTAAGGAAAAATCTAAGAATTAATACAATATAACTGTCATTTTTCTTGTAATTTTAACTTTTGAATATTATTTATATGTACCCTTAGTCAAATGAATTTTTTAGATGTCTAAATTCAGTTGAGCAATTTTAATGGAGGTTCGATGAGGAGTCAAATTCAACTATTAGGTTACATTAATTATTTTTGTGATTTATATATAATATTTAATCAAATTAGTTCTATACATAGCTAATAATCGAATTCCTCATTATTAATAGTAGAAAAAAAATGTTAAAATACCTACGGTGGGCAACTCTTAATATGCTCACCGCTGATGTATACAGATTTCATCCTCTGATTATATGGAAAGTCAAATTAATTGATATGCTAGATATTCACCACATTAGCGATGAACACATTAACATGTGTCCAAGGTGGGTTGATTAGCAGGACTGTACTAGTCGTGGTCTTTGTTTTGAGATTTCATATTCAAATAATTATGCAAACAATTGTAAAAGTAACAAAAACTAAGAAAAACAATTTTAATAGTTTGCTAGCTTGTCATACGGATAAGACCTATTGAGTTAGTGGGCTACACGAGATCCTAAATACAGAGGCCTCCGGCCCAGTACCAGGCCCATATCCAACTTATTATTCATGAAAAACGAAGTGTTTAATCTATCCATACTTTTTGTTGGAAATATATAGGGAAAATTGGTCAAAATACCTCGTATATAGGTTATATTGACGATCTTATCCTCTAATTATACCAGTTTTTAAAACTACCCCGTAGGTTACAATTTTTTGCCAAAAATACCCCGTCACTTGCTGTAGGAGGTAACTTGATGACGTGTTCGGTTTTTATACACGTGGAATATCATTTTTGATTTTTCTTTAGAGACACGTCGGACGGGGGTGTCCAAGTAGTCATCCCACTCACACAAGGGGGTGGAAGAATTCAAGACTTAGAAAAAAAAACGGGTGGAGGAGAAAATCCCAATTCGTATCAAACGAAACCCTAATCGCAATCCTCACTAAAAATTCATCAAGATCTTACGATTTCAGTATGAGATTTAGAGACAAAGCCAGGAATGACGATCCTCCCCCCGATTATGGTAGGTATTTCGTGTTTTAGGGTTTAGGAATGTGAATAAAATTCGTACATTTTGTTTTGTCTGTTTGTTGTGTGCTCTGTTTAAATGATTGAAGCTTTTGAGTATGCATTTTGTTTACATTTTCTATGTTTTACTATATCAATTTGTGTGGAATGTGTCCATTTGTTTATTGTCTTTTTTGTTTTGGTTTGGAGTTAGTGCTTAATATGTCTACTTTGTTGCAAAAATGCACTTTGTGGGGTACATATGTCTACTTCGTTGCTTTTTTGTTTTGGTTTGGAGTTAGTGCTTGAATATTTAATATTGTAGTATTGTTGGATATATATTGAATGTTGGTTGGTGTGGGGACCAATTTTCCCGATTCTTTTGATAATAAGACATGTGGGGTATTCATCAATACCATTGGTTGGTGTGGGGGTATTTATCAATATGCTGTTTTTTGATTATTTAATGCTTAGAAATTTTAGAATTTTGATACATTTTCTGCCAATTACAGGGTCAAACAATAAGATATATACTTTATGTCTGAAATTTGGGGGCAGTTGTGTATTGATATTGGTGAGTATGTGGGGGGGGGGGTCTATTTAAATTTGACTATGTTGAGGAGAATACTCTCACCCTAAAAGGATTGAAAGAGCTTTCTTCTTACATAGGTAGTACAAAGTCTATTGCATTGTTTGGTAAAAAATGAAGGGTCTGGTGAGTTCTTTCAGTTCAAGAATGATGATGACTTTAAGAACAATTGTGATGATAGGGGTAAGGAGATAGAAGTATACATTGTAGATGAGGTTTTGGGAAGGGAAATGGTACATAAGTAAATAGGAAGGGTAAAAAAAAATTGTTGAGTGAAGATGAAAATTGTGAAGAGAGTGATGATGACCTTTATTCTATGTCTGACGAAGATAATGATGATGACTTATTATATAAGAAATACATAGATAAAGATGTAGAGGGGTTAGGGTCTGAAGAGAGGGTTGAAGAGTTAGGGTCAGATGATGAGAACATACTAGGCAGTGATGATGATTTCAGTAGTGCCAAGTCTTCTGATGAGGATGGGAAGAGGGTTGAAGAGTGTAAAATATTATGATAATAACTGAGTGATTCCATTGAGTGTAAAATCAAACTCCACCATCTTTTGCAAAAACAGAGGGTTGAAGAGCCAAACAATGCACCAGAGACTCAAGAGCCTGTTATTGAGCAATCATGAGACCAAGTTGCTAAGCATCATCAAGAGCAATGTGAGACTTAAGAGTTCCATCAAGTGCTCACTGAGTGTGGCCTTGCTGACCTTCTTAGCTCTGAAAACCTAGAAGCCAATTGCAGTGAGAGTAATGAAGCAGTGAATGAAACAGTAGAGGAAATTGATCGATTGAATGTGGATGTTCAAGTAATGCAGGAAGCTGTGAATGAGGTAATGAATGTTTATTGTTATATGTTGTCAATGCTGTTAGAATCTTTTTGTATGAGGTATGTTGTTTGTGTATGAGCCTAGCATGTTTGTGTATGCTGATGAAATCTAATTTTGATAGACTGAGATTATGGAAACCAACCCTGATGAATTGCTCTTAAGCCAATTAACTCAATTGGGGGAGGATGAAGCTGCTCACCCTCAAAACTTGGTAAATAAGCTGCCAGATTTGATTTCTTTTGATTTCTTTTGGAGCTACTCACCCTCAAAACTAATGTTGTCTCATGTGATTTCTATTGCTTGTTAGAATCAAATAGCTACAACTGAAAGAACTGTTAAGTTACAATCAAGAAGAAAGACAAAGTAAAACTCAATCTTTTAATTACTCATGCACAATTTATAACTTTGAGAGTATTTTCTTTTATTTTTAATGTGTGGAATGTTTGTGTTCTGTTGGAATAGATTGAAAAGACCCTAGCATTTGGTAATCCAGGGGTAAATATAAGGGCACTAGCTCCTTTCATTGGTGATCAGTTCATGCCAACACCTCCTCCAATTTAAATGGAACATAATGCTCACATTCTGTAGAAACAAGGGAAGAAGTACGTGATGCTTTCAAACTTGGGGGTTGTGATGGATTAAGCAAGGAATACAGAGAAGGGCAAAGGGAAAGAGTAGTTGAAATGTATTTAGATCTTTGAACTAAGTAGTGCTTTTGTGTTCTTGTTGTGTTGTGGTATAAAAGAACCAGTTTAATGCTTTTGTGTTTCTGTTATTGGAATACATGCTTTCAATGTTTTGGTTTATTGCTTTACCCACAACTCCAATATGGTTAAACAAGTTTAGATGCACTCCATTTTATGAACAAGTGTTATTATTTTGGATATTATTTTGATTAGTAGGGCTGAATTCTTGTATTTTTGTTGGACTTATTTCAAGTTTGCTATACTTGTACTTTTATTTGACTCAACTAAATTCATTGTAAAGTTGGTATACCATTTTAATTTATATATATTAAATTCTGATAATGAACACTAATTCACTAAAAACATTGTAATTTAATTGGAAAACATCTTCAATTATAATTTAAATCTACTACATTCATGGAAACCAAGCTAAGTCCACAAACTAACCAAACTAATTAACCATACAAACCATTAGTAATTAACTCCACTAACTCTCACCCTCAACTCTCATGATATCCAAACTAGGACAAAAAAAACACTCATGACAGCACAAGAATCATCTTCAATCTTCTCATCTTTACTTCAACACTTTGAAGAACATCAACCCTCTCACACAACAAACGGTTATCTTCACGTAATTGAATCATCAATCTTGTAGCTCTAGCATTCATCGGAGGGTCAATCCATGTAAAGTAATTGCAGCCATCACTCTGCAACTCAGTGAATCCAATGGCCAAAAAAAAAAAAAAATCGAACATGATAAGGAAATTCAATGGTATTTAAGAAGATTTGAAGGAGAATCAAATTGGGAGGATTGAGAAACCAAGTCATATAAAAAAAACAGTGAGAAGCATACATTCCAATTACGGCAGCCACGAAACCTTCTTCCCGGATTATGTGAAGTCCATGAGCATCTTAGTTGTGCTCTCAACCCACAATAGCAGAACTCCCCTAGTTTGTGGATTCGGACAAACTCTCCATGGATGAGACTACTCAAGGTGTGAAATGTTTGTTGTTTTCCTTTGGTTTTGGAGCCCCAATTTATGGAAAAGGTATGAAATGTTAGTTGTTTTCTTTTGATTTTGGGGGGAAAAAGTTTGGTTTCCCTCCTTTCCTCAATTTCCATCGAAAATCGGTTCAGAAAATAAAAAAATCAGATTACACATGTGAAATTAGACGCCACGTAAGCATGTGACCGGTATATTACCTCCTACAACAGGTAATCGGGGTATTTTTGACAAAAAATTGTAACCTACGAGGTAGTTTTAAAAACTGGTATAATTAAAGGATAAGGTCGTCAATATGACATATATACGGGGTATTTTTACCAATTTTCCCAAATATATATTTGTCTTGAAATATTCAAAATTTATTGAGTCAATAATACCAATATACTTAGATTGTATGGATAGGAATTCAATTTAATCCATTTACTGATTTTATAGGATAACCATTAACCGGGCCTATTAAATGTTGTGGACTGTGATAAATAATTGACCAAAAGAATAAGATTTTCAAATTACAATTTTTTGGAAATTTCTTTGAAAACAAGGTTTATTGAACCATTACCACTACAATCAGCTTAAAAATATATAGATATTATGTGATATGAATAGGTTATTTAATCCCAACATTGCTCTTCCTCACCTACTTACCATGGTAATTTGTAGAATATTATTAAATGGATTCCATCTTAATTAAGCCCATATAATACAACTTTGGATCGATTCGATCCATTCCATATGAGCATGCATGAGATCTTCAAATAAATTTGAAACCAAACAAACAAATAACTAAGGCTTAATTATCAAAAAAAAAAAAAAAAAGGAACTTCCATAAAATTGCAAATTTTAATTGGAATTTATCGGGGGTGAAGTTTGTGATTTAATTTTCTGAATTTAAAGTTGATAATGAAATTGGAATAAAATGTTATAAAAAGTTTGGTTTGATTCTGCAATGAAGTCAATAGTAATTAACTAATAATTCTTGCAATTAAAAAACTTGTACATCATGGATTAAGGTTTCTTGTCCCAGTTGTATCTATCTTCCAATCAAAAAATTCTGACCTTTTTATTGGTTAATTGGTTCTTTCTTGCACATTAATTCAAAGGCTCCAACTGGAAATAAACACACCTCCACAAATTACAGATTTTCATTAATTTAGTCAACCTGCATTTTTACAAGTCTACTAAAAAGAAACAATTAAAGAAAACAAACCAACTCATTTCAATTAAATTTTCCTTCAATTTATTTTTTTGGGCAAAAAATAGAGAATCCAGCATTCAATTTACCTTTTTAGAGTTACAGATTTGCAGATTGAAAAAGTTGTACATCCCCTCATCATCTTTCTCCTCATTTTATTGCAATTTTGTTTTGTTAGATAGAAAAATATGGAAGTTGAATTACATGATCATCAAACCAACAACATTTCCAGAAACTCTGAAGAAACGGAGCCATCGGAATTAGATCATGTAGTCGGAAATGGAGATTCAAGGCATAAACGACGTGCAAAAAAGGCATCAAATCACGACTCTGTGATTGATATAAATGATGGGTCAGGCTCAAAAGAAGAAACAGTTTGCAGAATTTGCCATTTTGCTAGTGATCATGAGGAATCCTCCGGTGGATCGGAGCTCATACCACTCGGCTGTGATTGCCGAGGCGAGCTTGGTGGCGCGCATTACAACTGCGCTGAGATGTGGTTTTTGCAGAAAGGAAACAGGTATTCTTTCGTTGTCGTATGAACTTTAATTTTAATCGTAATTTGGTTATCTTGAATTATGGATATTTTGATCGATAAAATAGCATAACTCTTAGTTTTATGATTGTCTATATGTGGTCATTGGATACTGTTCTTGATAATTGGTTTATGAGAATCTTTTGGCAGTCTTGCTCAAGTGTAATAGGTTTAATTCATTGCTGGATTTGCTGCTCTTTTGTTTTTGGATTTGGAACTTAACAATGACAGCTGCAAACAGTGGAGATTGTCTAATGTTATAACATGATTAGATAGTTTAAATTTATGAATTTGTTTAAAAAAAAAAAAAAAGGTTTAGTATAATGAACATATTAGTTATAAAAAAAGAGGCCCAATTGCATTAAAAAAATTCTTGATATATGCTTGCAAATCCAACTAAACTTTAACAATTGATCAGAAAACAAAAAGGAAGAAAGGAAAAATTTGGATGATGATATGTTGGGCACTAATTATAGTTCATCCACTATTTTTCAACATCAACATTTGAAACATGGCGAATGAGCTACATATTATTTATGCTCAGCAGATCATCATTGATCATCGAAAATTAGAGTACGTAAACCGCTTTGATTGTCCAAAACCTTATAATATTTGGAAGAAATTAAAAAGAAAATGTCATGATTAGTTATGTAATGAGACCAAAAAATGATCAATATGTCATAAACCCTTTGCAGAAATGAAGTAGTACATATATAAATTGTGGACATGATATATTTGAAACAGATTATGTGAAATATGTGGAAAGATGGCGAAAAACATAATGAAGAAGGTGGAAGATGAGGATGGTTCAATATCGATGTTGGAATGCAATGAGATGAGAGTGATTGCAGCCAGTCTTGAGAGTTATGATGAGAATCGGCATTGTAAGAAATCATTATGCAACTTCTTGCTCGCCTGCCTTATTCTTGCATTTGTTCTGCCCTGGTTCTTTCGGCCGACCAAAATGTCCTAGCCCTACCTATCGGAGTGAGATGTTTTGTTACATTTGGTGTTACGTCTCCTATTTCAAATCAACCATCACATGCCACATACGTGTATTCAATGACATCACTAATTAACATGTGACGTGTCTTAAATGTTATGTAACAATAAATGTAATAGAAGATTCAGACTTAGCCCTTACATATCCGGGGGTCTGCCCGCCTTGCCCTTACTTCCCTTTTTTATATGAAATTTGTTTTATTTAGATATAATACTCATTTATTTATACTCTTAATTGGTAAGATTTAATTGGCATTTGCTTCCTACAATAATTATCTAAAATTCTCCTTAAGATTTGATTAATCCAAGATATATATTGTGTTTGATAGATCATTTTCATGCCCTTAATCTCCTTGTGTTAAACTATTAATTGCATTGGGCACCAATATCATCTAGTTCTGTATTATAGTAATTAAGGCTCGAGGAAAATTGATTTTGAGAATGCTAAAATATTTACGGTGGATGAACACCGTATAATAATTATAAAAAGTACTGAAATTAATTGATATGTTAGATATCTGATACGTTAATGCGGTGAATACATATTAACGTGCCAATGATTGATGGGCGTTAAAACCATATCTATTTTCTAGTTTTTTTTTTTTTTTTTGGAATAATAACAAAAACCTTGGTCAAAGTTTGTTATGAAAGCAAAAACAAGTCATGGCACCCAAAATGTGCTCTATGTATGACTTAAAACTAAATAACTTAGTGATGTTCCTCTCCTTTTTAATCAATTCCAAGTTGTCTATATATAGTTGTTTAAGAATCTTGCTGGACTTATTAGCAAATACTTTTATTCAAAGTATATAAATGGTTCAACTGTCCAATTATATATGCATCTAAACCCCGCAATTAGCTGAGTCGAATTGAATTAATACACAATTACTATATTAACTTAACTTATTAATTTGAATTGTTTATCAAAGCTTTAAATTAAATTTTATATATTTGATAGTTTGTCTCATTATCAAAGGCTGTTTGGTTGAGCTTATAGAAGTTCACATAACACAATTTGTAAACTATTTGAAGTTAATTAAGCTCCAATTAAAACCCATGATTCAGTGTTCATTATAAATTATATATATATAAATTAACCTCCAACAATTAGAAGCTACAATGAAATCTTGACTTGGCTCTTCACATACATGATGAAGAGCCATTTTAATTACACTGCTTGATCATCAATATCCATTACTTCATTCCCATAACATACTTTCAACTTTATCATTGAAACTGAATCAACAATTAAACTATACAAACTTAAACTCAATCCTTTCATCATGAACATATATACAATTGCAATCTTTCTTTAAATCAAGCAACAAAATCACAAAAAAATAGAACCAAAATAAGAAATGAAAAACTGGAAATTCCCATCACAGTATAATGATTATCTAACATTTGATGCAACAGTATGAGCCCAAAACCTTAGATGATCTTTCATACTAATTTCATTATTCACAGATGGAAATTCCCACTTTATCAGAAAATTATCATCCCCTCTTCTTTTATTTCCAATACTACCCCATGCTTCAGAAAGATAAGGCCTGGAAATCTGACCTTTTCCATCTTCATAATCAGCCATTTTACCCCGTTTTTGCAGCCCTGGAACTATCGAACACAGGCTTGAATTCTTGTTTTCTTCGTCGAAAACAAACCCTAAATCCATAAACCCTTTGACCTCCTCAAATTCCAGGGCTGATAAGCTTCTACTCATCCCTTCTCTCCCTTTCTTTCTCCTCCTACTCGATTTCTTGCTACGCGATTTCACAGCATTTTCTTCTTCTGCACTAACTTCCCTGGAAAACTCAACTTCTTCTCCCGATAAAATCTTTTGCAGTTTTGGTTTAATGATTAGTGATCCATGCGAAGGTGATTCCACGTTGATGCCTAAACAACGATCACTCAACGATCGAATTTGAAGCTTTTGCACCCCAGACATGATTGATCCTTCTCTTTTATCAATCACAGATTTGGCTGAAGGAGATGGAACTTCATGTCCATGCTTAGTAAATCTTGCAGGTTCGAACCAGCACGAGTCGAAGAGCTTCAAGATTTCTTCAGCTTCCATGGAGTTTTTGAGTCTTCAATTCTGATCAACTAATTTCCTGGAAAGGATATATAGCATTAAACAAGTTTTGTTATCCAAGAAATAGATAATGGGGATTAGAATAGTAGCTTATGTGGCCCGATTTTATGCGCATATCATTAATATATTTCAAGAGTTGGCTGATAGTAGTGATAATAGTTTATGATCTTGAATCATGATGTCATTCTCTAGTTGATCATATTTAATTAAATGCAAAAAACATTGTCTTTATCCCAATCATTGATTTGGTTGTTGGCAAATCAAGTCATCATTATGATGAAGAAAATTTTGAGGGTAATTTTAACGGAAATTTCCATAAATTAATTAATCTTTCTTCTGAGCAGCTATAAGGAAAAAAACAAGAGATATAATTTTTTTCTCTTTTTTATTTTTAGGTTTATCTCAAAAGAAAAAAAAATATTCTTCCAACTTCTCTTTATGTTTTATTTGGTTTTATTAATTGCCTTTTCCTTTCAAGATTTATCTTTAGGCGAAACTTCTTTGTCTTATATAAACTTTTTTTTTTTTTTTTTGAAAAAAATAATTCCATTACTTTTAAGTTTTATCTTCTTTTGGAGCCAATGTCAAATTGAAGCTAGGTCAGGACAGCTGGAAGCCAGGTCAGGAAGTAGATGGTGGAGCCGAGCCATTCGGCTTGACGGCTTGAAAGTGAGGGTGTCCCCTCCCAGCTGTAATACGGCGCCACGCACGTGCTTATGCGCTGAGTCTCTGCCAGCTGGCTCGGCGGGCTAACATACCTTTATCCTCTCTCTCTCATAATAATCTCACCACCCAATTTTAAAACTTCAATGAAAGAGTGACACTTATCTGTTCCATGGGCATTATATCCCTAAATTAATTATCATATAATGTTAAATATATACTCTATAAATATCATGTATATATTTTTCAGATATCACATAAATACTCTTATATATACATATGATACCTGTATGATATATTTATAATATCAAGAAACATAACACCTATAGAGTATATATATAACACTTGAAAAACATGTATATAACACATAGATCCGTGCCCCTATGTGACTCAGAGCCATATAAGTTTTTGCCTCACTAAACCTATCCCTACCTATTAAATGACACTAATCAAACACCAATTATAAAGACACAAATACGAAATAAAACATGTGTCCAACATGGAATATAACTCCTTGAATTTTATTAAAGTTATACCTACTGAACGAGGGTGTTTGACTAAGGGGGTGTTTGACTAAACTTATTTTTAGAGCTTATAAGCTATCATATCTTATAAGTTGTTTTTAGAGTTTATAAGATGTTTAATTTAAGTTTAATATAAGTTGTTGAAGTGTTTGGGTAAATAAGATGATGAAGCTTATAAGTTGTTAGTAATGACATTTGTGTAATTTCAATGATTAAATTTGAATGTGTTTTGAAAAATAAGCTCTTATTTTAGAAATAAGTTGGGATTTTCCAACTTTTCAAAAAATAGCTTATAAGCTTCATATATCTTATAAGCTCATAAAATAAGACCTTATTTTTAAAAGTTAGCCAAACACTTTTGAGGAGTTTATAAGCATTTAACATCTTATAAGCTCTTTTAAGGAGCTTATAAGCTTAGCTAAACACCCTCTAAACTTATAAGCTCCTTAAAAGAGTTTATAAGATGTTAAGTGCTTATAAGCTCCTCAAAAGTGTTTGGCTAACTTTTAAAAATAAGATCTTATTTATGAACTTATAAGATGTAAGGAGCTTATAATCTATTTTTTGAAAAGTTGGGAAATCCAACTTATTTCTAAAATAAGAGCTTATTTTTCAAAACACCTTCAAATTTAATCATTGAAATTACACAAATATCATTACCAACAACTTATAAGCTCCACTATCTTATTTACCCAAACACTTCAACAACTTATATTAAACTTAAATTAAATATCTTATAAGCTCTAAAAACATCTTATAAGATATGATAACTTATAAACTCTAAAAATAAGCTTAGTCAACCACCCCCTTAGTCTTATTGCACTGCATTTGGGCAGTTGAAGTCATTTTAAATTTACATCGTTAAAAAGTTAAGAAGTGCATTACAGAATCACTGACATATATTTTATATGTGTTAATAAAATTTAAATAAATATGCAGTGATAAGTTGAATTCGTTTTTTAAATTTACATCGTTAAAAAGTTAAGAAGTGCACTACAAAATCACCGACATATATTTTATACGTGTTAATAAAATTTAAATAAAGATGCAGTGATAGGCTGAATTCAAGAGGAGAATCAATCTCAAGTTGAACAAAGTTTGGAATTTGATTCCTCCATTATCAGTTGTAGCTTAAAAGGAAAAGAAAAAAAAGATAGGATCTGAATAGAAAATCTTGTCTTCTTTATGTGAGTTGTGTAGGAAGGTGGTGGGTAGTTTAGTGATTCTTTTATTTTTGTCACGTTGTGTCTCAGATAAAACTATTAAGTATTATTTTTATTCAAATATCACCTAATTGAAACTAATAAATTAATTATTATTCTCTTGAATATTCATATCCATGACTTTATTGTACATGTATGCGATCGTCGATTCCTACATTTCCGTTTATTCAGACTCGGATTAATCATTTTTATATCTTGCTTGAAGCCCTAGAATTCCGTTTCCAATTCCTGGTTGAAGATTGAGTCTTTTCAGCAAAAGATGCCAATCAGTGACTCAATTTAATCGCTGAGGTCAGTTTTCAAACCCCCAATTCTGAATTCCTTTTGGTGCCCCACTCAGTTTAGAGTAGAGTGGAAATTAGGGGTTCTGAAGAATTTTGGGTTTTTAATGGTTAACTATTTCTGGGCTTAGCTTAGTAGATGGGTTCTTGGTGGTGCTTCTGTGTACTGATATTTTCTTGATTAATTGAATTTTGGGTTTGTGTTTTTCCGCTGAATTTGGGACTATTTTGATGCGATGAGGGGTTTTGGATCGCATTATTGTAAGTTGGGTCTGCTTCATTTTTAGTTGTTTCTTGGAGTAATTTCTTTTTTTTTTTAAAATAATTCTAATGCAGTCGGTTTGGGCGGTGCTTAGTTGAACAGAGTATTGGGGATTTGGTTTTGAGGTTTGTGAGATTAGAGGCAAATATTTAGTGATTTCTTGAGGAGAGAAAGAGAAAGAGAGAGATAACAAAGCTTGCCAAGATGATGTCAAGATCTTATACCAACCTTTTGGATTTAGCATCTGGAAATTTCCCCCAAGCTGGTAGAGAGAAGGAACGGAAGCGCTTCCCAAGAGTTATGACAGTCCCGGGGAATATTCTTGAGCTTGATGATGAACAAGCTAGTAGTGTTACTTCTGAAAACCTCTCTTCAATTGCTGGTGATAGGATTATTATTGTTGCAAATCTTCTTCCTCTGAAAGCTAAACGAAGGCCAGACAATAAAGGATGGAGTTTTAGCTGGAATGAAGATTCCTTGCTATTACGAGTTAAGGATGGTTTTCCGGAGGACATGGAAGTGCTATATGTTGGATCATTGCCTGTTGATGTTGATCCAATTGAACAAGATGATGTAGCCAACTATCTTTTGGACAAATTTAACTGTGTGCCTGCCTTCTTACCTCCTAGTCTTTTGGAGAAATATTATCATGGCTTTTGCAAGAAGCTGTTGTGGCCACTTTTTCATTACATGTTGCCATATTCATGTGATCATGGAGGTCGATTTGATCGATCCATGTGGGAAGCATATGTATCTGCCAATAAGATGTTCTCGCAGAAAGTGATTGAAGTACTAAACCCTGAGGATGATTTTGTTTGGATCCATGATTATCATTTGATGGTTTTACCCACATTTTTGAGAAGGCGTTTTGTCAGGTTAAGAATGGGTTTTTTCCTTCACAGTCCATTTCCTTCATCTGAGCTATACAGGTCACTTCCTGTTAGAGAAGAAATACTGAAGGCTCTACTTAATGCCGACCTAATCGGGTTTCACACCTTCGATTATGCTCGACATTTCCTATCTTGTTGCAGTCGGATGTTGGGCTTGGAGTATCAATCAAAAAGAGGCTACATAGGATTGGATTATTTTGGGAGGACTGTTGGAATAAAGATTATGCCAGTTGGGATACATATGGGTCATATTGAATCAGTTATGAGACAGGCAGATAAAGAGCTAAAGGTCGAGGAGCTTAAACAGCAGTTTGAAGGCAAAACTGTGTTGCTTGGAGTTGATGATATGGACATATTCAAAGGTATCAATTTGAAACTCTTAGCTATGGAGTACATGCTCAAGCAGCATCCAAACTGGCAAGGAAGAGCTGTGCTGGTCCAGATTGCCAATCCAGCTAGAGGAAAAGGAATAAATTTGGAGGAAATACAACGTGAAACAGAGGAGAGCTGCGAGAGAATTAACAGGGAGCTTGGAAGGCCTGGATATGAACCTATAATTTATATTCACCGACCTTTATCAATCAGTGAAAGAATGGCTTATTACAGTATTGCTGAATGTGTTGTGGTGACAGCAGTGCGGGATGGGATGAATTTGACTCCTTATGAATACATAGCCTGCAGACAAGGAGTATCTGGTGCAGAACCAGGGTCAGATTTGATTGGACCTAAAAAGAGCATGCTAGTTGTGTCTGAATTCATTGGGTGCTCCCCGTCCCTGAGTGGTGCAATACGTGTAAATCCATGGAATATTGAGTCAACTGCTGAGGCAATGAATGAGGCTATATCAATGGCTGAACCAGAGAAGGAGCTACGTCATGAGAAGCATTACCGTTATGTTAGCACTCATGATGTAGCATTTTGGTCTAGAAGCTTCCTTCAAGATATGGAGAGAACTTGTGCCGACCATTTCCGCAAAAGATGCTGGGCAATTGGTCTTGGCTTCGGGTTTCGAGTAGTGGCGCTGGATCCAAGTTTTAGAAAGCTTTCAGTAGATGATATTGTGGCAGCTTATTGCAGGGCTAATAACAGGACTATATTATTGGACTATGATGGCACACTTATGCCTCAAAATTCAATTATCAAGACTCCAAGTTCCCAAGTTCTGTCTCTCTTGAACAAGCTTTCTAGTGATCCTAGAAATCTAGTCTTTATGGTGAGTGGAAGAGGCAGGGACAGTTTAAGTAGTTGGTTTCTTCCTTGCAAGAAGCTGGGACTCACTGCAGAACATGGTTACTTTATAAGGTATGTTACATCATTTGTCTGCCTCTTCAAGACCTAATCTTAATTTCTGGAAAACATTGCTTTAAGTATGCATCAATGATCTAGATAACTGCTTGCTCCGAGCTGGGGCCTTATCATGAACTAAGAAGAGCGACTAAGGGAATGAAATCGGCAATGTGAGGTCATTTAAATCATGAGCTCAGCAGTGACTATTTTCTATTTCACTATATCCAATTAATTCATAAAAAATAAACGCTGATAGTTTCTTTAACATTTTCAGCTTGGATTTGGTTGTTTGCAAACTATTCAGCTGGTATTTGAAATTTATAATGATTTTAAAAGGTGGTTTTGGGCAGCTACTCAGCCAACCAGATCATTTTTCCTTTTCTGTTGAATAATAACCTTTCTGTCTTTTTCTCTTTTTTAAACTTCTGAACATTCGCTAATCAACATTCCGCTTTAGCTTCTTTTAGGGTTGTTACTGAATGTCAATTTCACTGTGCATTTTATCATGAAAAGTCATGTGTCTTGTTTTGTGACACTATTTCCAGGTGGCCACAACTTGATGAATGGGAAACATTAGGCCAGAGTCATGAATTTAGTTGGATGCAGATTGCAGAACCTGTAATGAAATCATACACTGAGGCTACTGATGGTTCTGGAATAGAGAGAAAGGAAAGTGCTTTAGTCTGGCATTATCATGATGCAGACCCAGGATTTGGTTTTTCCCAAGCAAAGGAAATGTTGGATCATCTGGAAAGTGTTCTAGCAAATGAACCTGTTTCTGTGAAGAGTGGTCAGTTTATTGTAGAAGTGAAGCCTCAGGCAAGTGTTAATTACGGCAGTCTTTCTTCTCATGCGTTACTTTCTCTTGAAATTTTGGTTCCCATAAATTAGTTTGGACTGTGTATGGTTCTCAATTTTAAATCTCAGCATTGAAATCCTCTTTGTTTCAAATTTCTCTGTGTCTTGACATTTCTGTTGAGAAAATTAAAAGTGAGATATCAAGGTGTCAATGTTTTTGTTGATGCAGGGTGTTAGCAAAGGCAGAGTTGCAGAAAAGATTTTCTTATCGATGATAGACAAGGGGAAACAGGCTGATTTTGTGCTTTGCATAGGCGACGACAGATCTGATGAGGACATGTTTGAAATACTCAGTACTGCAGTGTCCAACCGTATTCTTTCTTATAATGCCGAAGTATTTGCTTGCACAGTTGGGCAAAAACCTAGCAAGGCTAAGTATTATCTGGATGATTCATCTGAAGTGCTAACAATGCTTGAATCTCTTGCTGAGGCTACTGATACTCCACCTTCATCTGATGAGGAAACTGATGGTTCCCCAAGAAGGTTTAGTCGTCTTGCTTCTTTTAATTGAATTGACCTAATTCTCTGAAAAGGAACAACTCCGAGATCAACTAAAGGCTTCTTGTCCATGTGGGTGCTACCAGGGAAATGTTGTACATTTTCAGTTTTTCTCTTTTACCCATCTCCAGGCTAATTAGCTTCTTAGCTCAGATTGTTTGGTTGGACATAGAGAAAAGTGGGCGATTGGACCAATTTTGGAACCCATTCCCTGTTTATGGCAGATTATCAATCAAGTGATGCTACTTCTAATGGATGTGCTATGGCAGAATCTGGACAATGTTGATGGTTTTATTTTAAAACGAGCAGGAAGACATTATCTGATTGGCAGCGCTTTCTGAAATTAATAGGAGCAGTATATTGTTGTACTGGAAGAAAGGCATCTGGCTTTGGCTGTGAATCTAATGGCTGTAATCAGATATGCAGTCCTAAATAAGATGATTAGGCGATCGACGGTCATTGAAGTAAGTGAGTGAGTATGGTTAGTGGAATTGGTGGCACGCTAATGCATGGATTGACTGAATCGTTCTTTTCTGCTCAATGTTTCCTTGTACACTGTACAGGTCGGTATGAAAGATTATCCCTTCTTCTCTACTTCCCTTGGGGCAGTCTCATTGAAGTAATGTGAATATGGGCTCGATATATGCAATAATGTATCTTCAGTAGATGGATGAATGCTGCAAGTTCTTGTCCTCTTTTCATGTTCCTATGTTTATTCAACTGTGGATATTTTTGATTGTGAACTCTTTCCTATTCAGTAATTCAACTGTGCATTTCTTGCCATTTTGTTCTTTTTGACCCTTGCTTGAAATTATATTTGATATCATCCTGGATTTGCACATATACACTGTACATCAGAACAATTTCACTTCTCTGATGCAGAATTTACCATGTATACACTATTATACAGTCACAGTAGCTGGTGTGGGAGTTACTCTGTTTTCAGCTGGAATTTCGACAAATTCTGAAAGGATTGCTCGGAATTCATCTCCAGTAATCGTCTCCTTCTCAAGAAGAACTTCCACGATCTTATCTATTGCTTCACGATTATTTCGGATATGGCTCAAAGCAATCTGATAGGCTTCATCCGAAATCCTTTTAACTGCAGCATCAATGTCTTCAGCAAGCCTTTCAGACATCGAATTTCTTGCCATCATTCTCATGATCATATCGCCACTTTGAGCTGATGCATCCGTGAGTGACCATGGTCCTATATCGGACATGCCAAAAGCAACCACCATCTGCAAAGATAACACCATAAATAATCAATCAATGAAAACTCAGATAAAAGGAGAATGAGAAGGCTATACCTGTTTGGCCAAACCAGTAATCTGTTGTAAATCACCAATTGCACCAGTTGTTACTTCAGGCTCTCCAAATATAACCTCCTCAGCAGCCCGTCCACCAAGCCCGCCAACGATTCTAGCAGAAAGTTGCTGTTTTGATATCAAGGTTGGATCATCTGCAGGGATGAACCATGTCAAACCACGTGCTTGACCACGTGGGATTAACGTCACCTTCTGGACGGGATCGTGCCCTGGGGTTAGGGTTCTGCATATATCAAGCAACAATAAGAAACAAATAATGAACCAAGTGGACTCTTATTTGTATGATTAAATGAACTCTTAACTTTGGCATCGAGTTTTGATCTGCACTTACCCACAGATGGCATGACCTACTTCATGGTACGCCACGAGACTTTTGCTCTTGCTGTCTGTCATGACTGTTCCTTCCATACCAGCGACGATCCTATCAATTGAATCATCGATTTCTTTTGATGAAATGGCAGTCTTACCACGGCGTCCAGTCAGAATAGCTGCCTCGTTTAAGAGATTAGCAAGATCTGCTCCACTAAAACCAGGTGTCCTCATAGATACCACTTCAAGTGATACATCAGGCTCAAACTTTTTATTGCTTGCATGAACCTTCAGGATCTCTGTTCTTCCACGAATATCAGGGACATCAACACTTACCTGCACAAAGACTCAAAACTTAAAAAAAAAAACATTCCCTTGTAATACACATATCAAATCACATAGGAGACACATATCGATTATTTACCTGTCTATCGAATCTTCCTGGCCTCAACAAGGCAGAATCAAGAATATCTGCACGGTTAGTAGCTGCAATTACAACTATACCGTTATTGACTTCAAAACCATCCATTTCTGTCAAGAGCTGGTTTAGGGTCTGCTCCCTTTCATCATTTCCTCCACCAATACCAGCTCCTCTTTGACGCCCAACTGCATCAATTTCATCAACAAATACAATACAAGGAGCATTTTCCTTGGCCTTCTTGAAAAGATCACGGACTCGTGAGGCACCAACTCCAACAAACATCTCAACAAACTCAGAACCTGAAATTGAAAAAAAAGGGACACCTGCTTCACCAGCAATTGCTTTAGCCAGCAAGGTCTTCCCAGTGCCAGGTGGACCGACAAGAAGAACACCCTTAGGAATACGAGCACCCAAAGCGGTGAACCTCTCGGGCTTCTTCAAGAATTCCACTACCTCCACAAAGTCTTGCTTTGCTTCATCAACCCCAGCCACATCATCGAAAGTGACTCCAGTGTTCGGTTCCATTTGGAACTTAGCCTTCGACTGACCAAAGGCTAGAGGGGATCCAGGCCCTCCAGGGCCACCCGGTCCTCCAGAGGACCCTCTTGAGAGAAGGAGGAAACCTCCGATTAAAATCAACGGAAAGGCTAAATTTCCAATCAAGTTAAACAAAAAAGAACCAGAGTTCTCTTGTGCAGTATGGGCAGCAAAGTCAATGTTTTTGTCCCTAAACTTTTGAAGGAGCTCCTGGCTGAGGCCTGGGAGTTGTACCCGGAATCTCTCCACTCGGTTATCCAACGATATAGCCTCAACATCGGCAATGGTTCCACTTTCATACAAATCAACCATTCTAACTCTATCCTTATCTAGATACTCCAAAAATCTAGAATAAGACATCCTCGAATTTGAAACATTCTGCTCATCAGCAATAGCTTTTCCATTGCCTAGAAATGCAGGCACTGCTAATCCAGCATTACCAAGCAACAATTTCAGAAAGCCTCTTCTTCCTTCATTTGTTCTTCGATTCAGCGATGCTTTCACATTAACTACTTTAGACGTAACATTCGACAGCGAAAGGCGCGAGAATTTGATAAGTTGCTTGCCGTAGATTTCTTTGCTCAATCCTTTTCTGTTATTGCCAGCAGACAAGCCATTTCCTACTATACAAGCCGATAAAGCCGTCATCTCTATTCCTCTGTATACAAACAAAATATCAAATTCAAGGCACACATCCAAACATCATTAGAGATGCTTATCAATATTATGCAGATTATAATCCGTGGACAAGAAAAGCCATTTCATTTAGTCAAGACGAAGAGAATTCTCTTTCAGCAGCCAAAATCTTAGCAAAACAACTCCTCGTTTGTTGATATACAACAATTAATTGTAATACAGAACACAGATTTAACCAAGTAAAAATGAATCTGAATCGACACTACTCCACCTCAACAATCATTTTCACACCCAAAAACTGATAGAAGAAAAAAATCACGAGAAACAAAAAATTCGTCTATTTCAATAATAATCGATTGTTTCACATCAAACTAGTAACAAATTACGAATTTAAAACAAAAATTAGCAAACTCTGAAGATTAGGAACAGAGTTCGTGGTGGGTTACCTGATAGAATGTGGCTGGAAGAAGCTTAAGGAGTTATGGGGACTTTAAGGAGGAGAGAGAGAGAGAGAGAGAGAGAGAGAGAGAGAGGCAAGTAATTTAGAGGCGATGGATGTGGTTCAAAAGAGTGTACGTGGCATTTTTTCAGTGGTTAATTGCTTTTACCCTTGTCCTAATCATGTAGATCAATTGGCTGACGTGGCGTAGACTTCCTAAAAATACGTATGTACACACTCACACCTCGTAGCTTGTATATAAATTCCTAATTTTGTTGTTAACTTATCAATTATATAAGTATTGTTTTTAGGTTTATCTTGTTTAATTTTTGTTCTTCAAAGGACTGAAAATTCAACCATGCTTGATTTGCATCACAACTTTGAAATTGCAAATTGCTTCTAATGCAATAACAGGAACACAGATCGCATATTGATAATAATGAAGCAGAATATGAAATGAAACACTGTTTGTTTGCAACGGAAAATATCACTATACTAAACCAAGTAATGGTGAGCCACTTTATAATTCCCTGATCTGTTTCTTCTTCAGCCCTGGAAACTGGAATTCCCTGGCTAAAATAACAGGCTTCTCTCAGCTCCACTGCGCCTGGAGGCAATGTCGTTTCTACTCCGTTGAGTCGGGGTTTTGTCAACAATCATGAATCTACAGACAGGGCACTTCCCATGGCTCTTCACCCATGGAACAATGCAGTCTTCATGAAACATGTGGTTGCAGGGAGTGATGGTCACAAATTTATTAGTTTCGAAATCTTCCAAGCAAACCGCGCACCTCTTTCCTAGCTCGTCCTGTGAAGTGCTTGCCGGGCTGCTACCACTACTACCCTTGGTGCCTAATCTCTTGATAATACTGTTTATATGAGGGCTGTAGAGCTGTTTCTTCAGCTTGTTTACTGCCTGCTTTTGCTCTTCCGGGCTTAGCCTGGATTCCTCTGTTAATGCTCGATCGTTCCATGGTTGGTACTGAGTTGGAGGAGAATCCGGCCAGGCTCTCTCGTCTACGAGCAGTAATGGTACTGAAGGACGGGGAGTTGCTGCTGGTGGGAAACTGCAAATGAAAAGCAAACATGAGATGAAACGAAAGATGATCACATTCTTATTCATAAAATGAAAATCAAGAAACCAGATATAGATCACCTTGCGAAGCCACGATTGGGCACTCCAATGAATCTCTCATCAAATAACAACCAGGGATCTCTTATTCTTCCTATGGGATTCTGAGTACAGATCAGAAACAGAAATTTAAAGAATCAGAAAACTCATAGCCTTGGAATTATATGTGAATATAAGAACAAACCAGGGATCTTCTTGCAGGAAGAAAGTCTGATAGATTGGAAGGCAGGTAAATCCAGTAGTCCTGTCCAGGCTCCCAGTTTTCCGGCAATCGAGAATTCCGGGAGCTTCCACTCATGGTTCTGCCACCTGATGGCCTCCACTAAACTAGATGTTACAGAGATTTTATTGCAGAATTTTTTCTTGCTTTTTTAAGTGCCTATGCTTATTTAAAGATGCTTTTTTTTGCCTTTCATCTTTTTACGGTTGTGGTGTCGTGTCCTGGATAAGAAGATTCATCACTGCAATGGAAAGCAAGGAATTTGATTCTGCTAAAATAAGTTGCTGTTTCTATACTGCTTGAGCTTTACATCTGCGTTTTTTTTGGTCAATTTGCCATTGCAATTTGATTCTCTTTTCTCATCGCTTCGTTGATTTTCCAGTCCGTCCTCCATCATCCCTGAGATTCGTCTATTCTTATCATGTTTCAATTTCATATTTCGTTTTACATGAAGATGTGATCGAGATAGATAGCAGCTCTAATCCAGAGCCGTTGATTTGTAGAATGTGATTCTTTTCTCATCTTACTATACCTTAGTTAAAAGATATCAAAACCCCTCATGCAATGTTAGTATTCACATTCCTTGTATCAACTGTCCCTTTTTCTTATTCAAAACTACATTTACAATTTCCTGGGCTTGAAAAAGAAATTCATCAAGCAAGATCATCCATGTGGATATAATACACAAGTATTCATCGTACAACTTTGCAAATAAGATGCGAAAATGGATTAAATGAATTAGATTATGAATTCGAGTCTTACATTTGCTTCAAATAGTGAAGAAATGAAAATCTACAGCTTCAAGAAGGAAAATCGAGAAATCAAAACCCAATGTTCTGTATCACGCCCCAAAAACTGAGATCGAACACTTTCAACCAGTTCAGGCCTACAAGCTCGTGAAACAAGGATTAACATCAGAATTCAAAATGGCATAACAAATAGTTCAGAGGTGTTTATTGGAAGAAGACCTGATGGTTACAACTTACAACGGTGCTTGTTTGCCATGAACAGAAATTTGTTGCATTCAGAAGTCACCTGCTCATGGTAGAAGACAAATAAAAGTTCCAGAATATGGAACCTACCGACATGAAAGCCACACGGGCTTGAAGAGGAACCACCCTGTAATTTCCATAGCATGTTAAACTTTAAAATCTTCAGCGGGGTGGGTCAAGACAAACTAATCCAACGAATGCATTCAGAAATCTAACTAAAATGTGAACAAATGGAGAACTTTGTATGGTCTACTGGAAAATTAATGAATTCTGAAAATCAAAATATCTTTCTTGGGCAGTTGAACTCTTCACTTCAATAAAAAAGATAGTTATGCCTGACTATTGTCCTTTAATCTACATTCACCTAAGAGCAACATGTATAGAAACGGGTTGGAACCCAACAGCTAGACCTGCTAAATCCATTGTATAATTCTTAAAAAAAAATTCATCTATTTCCTGATAGTTTCCCAAAATTTTATTTTTAAACTTAATGTTGATCTTTTTTATTTGTTTTATGGGAAAAAATTTCACTCTTTCTCTCTCATGTTTGACCAGGAGAGAAGAAAAACATACCAAAAATTCAATATGCTGACTGGAATCCAGAACCTGAAACCTGCATAGAAATATATGATTCAACAGAAAATGAGGAAATTAAACAGAAACCTCAAAAAAACTAAAACTTTTACCTGTTAGTAGGGTAGGAAGGGCATCATTCTTGTATTTTTTAGGAAGTTCAGAGAGTTTCCCTTGCCATAGGTTATTCCATGCAAAAATAACAGCAATTACAGCTGGACCTAGTACAACTTGATTTAATAAAACCTAAAAAGGGAGTCACAAGAGATTGCTCAAACATAATTTCTAATATCTGAATGTGTAAAAAGCCCAAAGCTTAAGCTACCTTCATCATTAGGTTCTGAACATTTTGCTTTGGCATACTACGGTCAAGAAGCTGGTACCATGCATATGAACCCGGACCATAGAGCAGGAACCCGTATGTAGACATTCGCACGGATCGAATATAGTCGTGCTCGGAGAATAGTACGCTTATGACATCCTGTAAGAGTGTTTTTGTGCTCATATCAAATCAACAAGCTTGAACAAAACATCCAGACTAATTAAGTCCCTATAGAGATGTTATTGTTCCTAATGATATTGCTTCACCAAGCTATGAATTCCAGATTACAAATTGCCCTTTCAACTAAAACATCTTCAATTGAAATAAAGGGATGAAAACAAAGGGAAACCAACTCTTAACAAATTCCCACAAATCAAAATAACAAATTGCCCTTTTGCAACAGCTATGCTTGACAAAATCTGTTAACAAATTCCCACGAATCAAAACGATGAAATCCACAAAACATCGTAATCCCCTATCATAAACTCAATAACAGAGTAATTTCCTAAAAAAATAAGCAGGAATTGGAATCAATCAAATGCCCTAAATCCTATGAAGAAAACTGATTCATCCGTACAAAAGCTCCCACAACACACACACACACAAACAGTAACACATTTTCACCTTGAAATCGTCGGAATGCGAGAGTGTGTCTTTGTTTGTGACCCAACGGTGGCGGAGCTGCGCAATGGTGTCTCCGGTCAAGCAAAGGGAGGCGGCGGTGGCGGCTTGCTTGAGGGGAAACCGGCCACCACTGCCACCGCCACCGCCGGAATCCACTGAATTGGAGGGCTTAGATTCTCTGTTACTGGAGTTCCTTTTCTTGTTGCTCCGACGCCGGATGTTATTGTAGAATGGGCCCATTCCAAAAAGGCCGCCATTGCCCAGACTCCCCAGAGATCCCATTGTTGCAGAGACACAAGAAATTCAACACTTAAATTGAAATCTAAAACAGGTGAAGTTGGAATTTTAGGATTTTGTGCGGTCCCGATCTTCTTCCCAAATGTGTAATAAATACTCTGTCCCGCTCTGTCCCGCTCTTATTTTACCTACTTTCATTTGTGTTTCGATTCTTATCTTGTCGGTTAAAAAATGATAAAGAAAAATTTACTTCCTTATCCCATCATTTCTTTCATTTTATAACTTTTACACTAAAAAAACATACATTAATTATAAAATTACCATTCAAAAATATTAAAATAACACATCATATCAAAGTCAAACAGTTTTTTCTTAGATTTCGTGTCGGTCAAAGTAGACAAAATAACCTGGGACAGAGATAATACAATTTATGAAAACGACAGTTGTTCTGATAATAATATATGAGCAGCAAAAAGGGTATTATTTTATTTATGAAAACGACAGTTGTTCTGATAATAATATATGAGCAGCAAAAAGGGTATTATTTTATTTATTTATTAATATCTCCATTCATTTCTATTATTTGTTATTTTAAAAAATAACAACTTTTTCTTTTTCGTTTGGTTTCAGATACATAGTAAACTTTCCTTATTTAAATTGTATTAATTGTTAGACCATCTCCAACCATTTTACTTAAATTCAAACTCAAATCTTGATTTTGTCATCAAATTTGTCACCAAATTTGCCACTATCTCCAACCCTTTAAACTCAAATTGGAATATTCTCTTACAATATTCTTAATTTTTATTTTTCAAATTTTATTTAATATCAAATATGTATTTATTTTAGTTCATAAAAAAATTAACTTAATTGGTTTCAATTATAAAAAAATATATGAACTATAAATCTTATTAAAAATACCAAAATTATATTATAAAATTCATCACAAATACATATTAATATACTAAAGAAAATAATAATCTAGTCATACAACACAATGTAAATAAATAATATAATAACACAAATTATAACTAACATTCCGAATTAGACCATTTTTGATCACACGTAGAAGTTAAATACAATTCTACTTTGTCTAACAATATCACTGAAGCCAAAAAGGAGAAGAATTATCTCGTGTTATGGAATCCCTGGAAGAAGGAAATAAAATGTTTCAAGATTTAATGGCTGAATCAAACGCATGTCAAGAACGAATTTTAGATTTCTATTAATTATAATTCATGTTTATATTTATTAAATTATATAATCTACAATATAATGCAATACTTATAGATATATAAATTATATAATGTATCAAATACCACATATCAAGTATATAAAATCAATACATAAAATATAATAACTCAAAATGTGGAATTAAATAAATAAAATAAATGAAAAAGAAAAACAGAAATAATTGTAAATGAATAAAATAAATGAAAAAGAAAAGAAAAAAAATTTACTATTCACAAACTCAAATTTGAGTTCAATTTTGAGGCCCTATTGGAGCTTCCATTTCCATAAAATTGAGTTTGAATGTGGGGTTGAGTAACCCCATGGAGATGCTCTTACGGCTTAAATTTGTTATTTATTGGATTACGTTTCGTTGAAGAGTAGTATATAAATATTCATGTTCATTTCTAAAATATGTTCCACTGCTTTTTATTTTTTTCTCATAAAGGGGTGTTATAAGATTGGTGTTAAAAACCTATGGAAGTCACATGTGTAAGAGTAGTTTAACTTCGAAAATATTGGTTATTTGATTTACATAAAAACATTGCTATCACTAAAATATAAAATAAAAATAAACCGATGGACATCGTGTTTTTAAAAATTCGAGATTACTAAATTATAGATGTAGTTGAAACAACTCGGAAATTGAACAAGGATTCCAGAACCGGTTTCGGATTGTCAAGAACCGGTCTAAATCGGGTCGAACCGGGTGCAACAAACTCTCTGTAACTACCGGTTCAAGGTAGTTAATTGGTTGGAAAGTCTGTTAGGGTTCTGGCGATGGATTCAAATTTGAAACAGAAATTCGTTCATGCTCGAAGATCCAATCATCAAATTGACAGAGGGCTTTGGCCGCTTATAAATAGGAGAATACTCAGTTGTAATCTTATCTTTTAATTCTGTGTAATTTGTGAGTTTTAGCGAATTAGGGTTCTTAGTTCATTGAGTGAAAAGCCCTAATTTTCTGGGCAGATTTGTAACTTCGAATTCTCCTTCGATTCTTAGTGAAATCGTTCCATTTCTTCTCCGGTGGATGTAGGCCGATGTGGCGAGCCGAACCACCTTAAAATTCCGGCGTGTTGATCATTGTTCGTTACTGCATTTACTCGTTTTCGAAGCTTTGTTGTTTAGGGTTTTCTACAACGCTAGTGTTGTGGTTTGAGTGTTGTCGTTTGCGTCGGGGTTTAAATTCAATAAGTGGCGCCGTCTGTGGGAACCGGCCCGACCACCGGAAAGTCCAGCATGAAACTCGACATTGAGAAGTTCACCGGCAATGGAGATTTCACCCTGTGGAAAGCAAAGATGGAGGCAATTCTCATTCAACAAGGTTGGGAAGAGGCAATCTGTGGATGGGAAGAGGAAACCAGCGAGGAAACTGATGAAGCCATGTCTTTATCAGCTAGGGAAAGAAACAAAATCAACAGGAAAGCTAGGAGTTCTATCATCTTGTGCTTGGGAGAGAAAACATTAAGGGAAGTTTACCAAGAAAAGACAGCATTGGAAGTATGGAGGAAGTTGGAAGCACTTTATCAAACGAAATCTCTTGCAAATCGACTCTTCTTGAAACAAAGATTGATCTCATTCAAGATAACTGAGGAGAAGAAGATCCTTGAAAAGTTACATGAGTTCAACAATATAGTCGACGACCTTGAGAACATTGAAGAGAAACAAAAGGATGAAGACAAGACACTTCTACTTCTAAATTCACTTCCAAAGACATATCAATCCTTTAGAGATGCATTGGTATATGGTAGAGTGGTACCATTAACACTAGAAGAAGTGCAAGTGGCCATTCGATCAAGGTTCTTAGGTACTGAGAATGAAAGGAAGAATCAAAATCTTGGTGAAGGTCTGGCTGTAAAGGGAAAACGATTCAAGAAATCAAATAAACATCAGCCAAAATCAGACCAAGGAGGATCGAGTAACAACAATGAAGGAGGGGAAGTTAGGAAGTGTTTCTACTGCCACAAGCCGGGGCATATCAAAAAGAATTGCCCTGAGAGGAAGAAGAAATTCAATGGAAACAACAATAACACTCAACAAGCAGCATCATCTCATGAGCAATATGATAATACAGACATGCTATGTATTGCAGATTCTGGAATGAAGGCTGAATGGGTGTTGGATTCAGGTTGCTCGTTTCATATGTGCCCTGTGAAGTCCTGGTTCTCTACACTTAATATGGAAAAGGGAGGATTGGTGCTACTTGGAGATGATCACTCCTGCACGGTTATGGGAATTGGTAGCATCAAACTGAAGCTGCATGATGGGAGAATAAGAACTCTCACAAATGTCAGGTATATCCCAAAACTTAAAAGAAATTTTATTTCCTAAGGTTTGCTCAATAGTGCAGGATGTGAGTTCAAGACTGAAAAATGAGAGATCCAAGTCACAAAACAAGGAGTGGTGGTAATGAAAGACACAAAGATCAATGGCCTCTATGTGCTGCAAGGAGAAACAATCACAGGAGGAGCTGCTCCTGTGACCACAGTTGATATGGTTGAGCTTTGGCACAAAAGGCTTGGTCACATTGGAGAGAAAGGGCTACAAGAACTCTCCAGACAAGAGCTCCTTGGATCAGACACAAAGATGAAAGCCCCTAACTGTGATCTATGCATTCAAAAGAAGCTCACCAAGACAAAGTTTCCAAAAGGCACTCACACCACTGTAAGTATACTTGATTATGTGCATAGTGACATCTGGGGTCCAGCAAGAGTGGAGACCCACGGTGGAGGTAAGTACTTCATAACCTTCATTGATGATTATAGTAGAAAGGTGTGGATATATATTTTGAAACACAAATCTGAAGCTTTTGAAAAGTTTAGAGATTGGCTAACTCAACAAGAAAACTTGACTGGAAGAAAGTTAAAACACTTGAGAACAGATAATGGCTTGGAGTATCTATTACAAGAATTCCAAGAGCTGTGCAGGGAAAAGGGCATCTCAAGGCATAGAACGGTGGTGGCAACTCCTCAGCAAAATGGGATAGCCGAGCGCATGAATAGAACATTACTTGAAAGGGTAAGGTGTTTGCTTCTTGGTGCAGGCTTGCCAAAATCCTTTTGGGGTGAGGCAGTGACAACTGCAGCTTACTTAATAAATAGGAGTCCATCCTCTTCAATCAAATTCAAGTCTCCAAACGAGGTATGATATTCTAAACCTCCTGATTATTCTCTGTTAAAAGTATTTGGATGCCTAGCTTATGCTCATATTAGACAAGATAAATTAGAATCAAGAGCAATTAGATGCATATTCATAGGGTATCCAAGTGGGATAAAAGGTTATAAACTATGGAGTTTAGAAGGAGGAAATCCCAGATGCTTTATAAGCAGAGATATAGTCTTTAAAGAAGGGGTTATGGGCTATGGTAAGACACATCAAGACTCTAAAGAAGCAGATAAGCTGAACACTGGAGATGAAGACCATGACAGCAATGTTCAAGTGGAGCTTCAGAGTGAAAATCATACTGAAATTGATGGAAGTAGCTTCAGTGAGACTGAGGAAGATGAGAATGGACAAGATGGAAATGAGCAAGCTGAGAGTGATAGAGATCTAACCAATTACAATTTGGCTAGAGACAGGCAGAGAAGAGTAATTAATCCACCTTCAAGGTATGCTAAAGCTGATATAACTAATTAAAGCTGAAGAGCCTAATACATACCAAGCAGCTATAAGTTCTAAAGACAGTGATAAATGGATTCAAGCCATGAATGAAGAAATCATGTCTTTAGAGAAGAATAATACCTGGGAACTTGTGGATAGGCCACAGGGGCAGAAACTGATTGGATGTAAATGGATTTTCAAAAGAAAGATAGAAGTAGCTGGAAAGGAGCATTTTAGATTCAAGGCTAGATTGGTAGCTAAAGGTTATACACGAAGAGAAGGGATTGACTACCATGAAATCTTTTCTCCTGTGGTAAAACATGTATCAATCAGGATTTTATTAGCTTTGGTAGTACAACATAACATGGAGTTACAATAGCTTGATGTAAAGACTGCATTCCTACATGGAAATCTAAATGAAACTCTTTATATGTCACAACCTGAAGGATTCTGCAAACCAGGTGATGAACAGAAGGTTTGTTTGCTTAAAAGATCGTTATATGGACTTAAGCAAAGTCCTAGACAGTGGTATAAGACCTTTGATAAAGCTATGATGAGCATCGGCCTAGAGAGGTGCAATTATGATAGTTGTGTGTATTTGCAAAGGGAGAACAAGCAGGTACACACCTATCTTCTCATCTATGTTGATGACACATGCTAATTGCCAGCAAAAGCATTGAGAGAATACAAGTGATCAAAGAAAAGCTCAAATCTCAGTTTGAAATGAAAGATCTTGGAAATGCTAAAAGGATGCTGGGAATGGACATCAAAAGAGATAGAGAGAAGGGTAAAATTTTCTTATACCAATCTGATTACCTAAGAAAAGCTCTTAAAAGGTTCTTTATGCATGAATCAAAAGCTGTGGCAACACCCCTAGGCACTCAGTTCAAACTAACTGCAGCAGATAAGCCTATTACTGATTCAGAAAGGCAAGAGATGCTGAAAATTCCTTATGCAAATGCAGTGGGTAGTATGATGTATGGGATGGTATGCAGTAGACCAGATATTGCATATGCAATGAGTAGAGTGAGTAAGTTCATGGCAGATCCAGGCAAGCTTCATTGGGAGGCAGTAAAATGGATGATGAGATATCTTAGAGGGACTGAAAATCTGGGATTAATGTTCATTAAGCAATCTAACCAAACTAATCCTCTAGAAGGTTATGTTGACTCTGATTTTACAGGAAATCCAGATACAAGAAAGTCAACCACAGGCTACATATTCAAGCTTTTTGGTACAACAATAAGCTGGAAAGCCATGCAGCAATCCATAGTGGCTTTGTCCACCACAGAGGCTGAGTTCGTGGCAATGGCTGAGGCTGTGAAGGAGTCGATTTGGCTCAAAGGTATTCTAAAGGAGCTCAATGTGAAGCAAGGAATGGTGGTGATCCACTGTGATAATCAGAGTGCTTTGCACTTAGCCAAACATCAGACTTTTCATGATAGGTGCAAGCATGTAGATATTAAGTTGCATTGTGTAAGGAACATAATAGAACAAGGTGAAGTAGAGGCTAAGAAGATTGGTACTGATGACAATATCTCTGATATGCTAACCAAGGTTCTTCAAAGACCAAAGTTTGAGTTTTGCAGGAGTTTAGCTCAAGTACGAAGCTGGGCTGAATATCAATTCAAGTAAGGAAATCTGGAGTTATGAAGATCGGACAATTTCACAAGTTGAGGTGGAGATTTGTAGTTGAAACAACTCGGAAATTAAACAAGGATTCCAGAACCGGTTTCAGATTGCCAAGAACCGGTCTAAATCGGGTCGAACCGGGCGCAACAAACTCTTTGTAACTACCGGTTCAAGGTAGTTAATTGGTTGGAAAGTCTATTAGGGTTCTGGCGATGGATTCAAATTTGAAACAGAAATTCGTTCATGCTCGAAGATCCAATCATCAAATTGACAGAGGGCTTTGGCCGCTTATAAATAGGAAAATACTCAGTTGTAATCTTATCTTTTAATTCTGTGTAATTTGTGAGTTTTAGCGAATTAGGGTTCTTAGTTCATTGAGTGAAAAGCCCTAATTTTCTGGGCAGATTTGTAACTTCGAATTCTCCTTCGATTCTTAGTGAAATCGTTCTATTTCTTCTCCGGTGGATGTAGGCCGATGTGGCGAGCCGAACCACCTTAAAATTCCGGCGTGTTGATCGTTGTTTACTCGTTTTCGAAGCTTTGTTGTTTAGGGTTTTCCACAACGCTAGTGTTGTGGTTTGAGTGTTGTCGTTTGCGTCGGGGTTCAAATTCAACAATAGAAGACAAGATTTCATCTAAATTCTAATACATAATTTGTTGTTTGATTCAAAATAGACCGTTCAATTTCATGGGAAAAATAAAAATGAAATACTCAATATTTCTATTGATACGATTATTTTATAGATAGATCATTTAATCGTTATAAATACTGATATTTTACCAAATTTTGTAGAAAATGAATTGACCCCTAGTGGATGTTTTACCAATTTTTCTTGAATATTTTACCAAATTTTGTCGAAAAAGAATTGACTCCTTTTCTTGGCTTTTTTAATTCAATATTGATTGTCAAAATTTTATTTACAAATTAGACTGTAAAAGGGGAAATTAATTAATAAAATACAATAACTTACATGAGATGACCTCCAATGTGGGACAAAACCACACATTTAAAAAGGACGACTTCAATATAATTTTAATTAACTAATTAATGTCAGACAAACTCCTATATTTTATACTACAAAGTTTCACATTTTCTTTAATTTTTTTCGATGTGGAACAAAACTTCTAATACAAACTTATAAATTTCATATCATTATACTTCATTTGGTCTTGTTTTCAATGTGAGACAAATTGAAATACAATATTGTAAATGAATAAAAAACATTTTCATATTTTTAAGAGAAAATTGATATATCATTTACATTGTTTGTTTTCTTAGTTTGTTAAAAATTGAGGGGATGTAAATTTGATATACTATTAATATATATGTAAGTTTATATATCATGTGCTACTTTGAATAATGTTGTAAATTTTATTAACAAATATTTTGAGTCTATCATTATTATCACCTTTATTATTAAAAATGATTTTATATCATCATCATCATTATCTATAATTTATAAAAAAAAATATTTTAAATAAATTTCAAAATTAAAATTTCTTTCAAACGGTTGGACCTTCCGATTGATTCGATCAAACCGATTGAAACTTCGACAGTTGATCAAGCCCATTCGGCACAAACACTGCTCTCTCCTCTCTGCTCTTAAAAATTAGGTCACCACTACTGATGACGACCATTCTTAAAGTTGTGTAGAGATGGACAGTGGTGACTTCTCCAATTTTATTTAACCTCATTTTGCACAACACTTGTGTGAAATAACTCATAAAATGTAATAATATTTAAAAAAAAAAAGACCCTTTTCTTTGTTGGTTTGCCTCAAAACACCAAAAATTCAGCAAAAAATCGCAATTAGTTAACCCTTGTGCAGAATAAAAAGTATAAATTAAGTAAATAATATTTCCATTGTTTCAATCTATGTCAATATGTATAATAGCTATCTAATTATATACGATGTGTATATTATTGAAATAAATCATAGATTGAAACGTAATAGAGAAATTAAATTTAAATTTTATACTACATTTGACTCACACAAACACAGACGTGTAAGGAAATATATGAAACGTTTTGTGAGTACTGTATTGAATGAATAAAATTTAAATTTTATACTACATTTGACCCACATAAACACAAACATGTAAGGAAATATGTGAAACGTTTTGTGAATACTGTATGAATGAATAAAATTTAAAATTTATACTACATTTGACCCACATAAACACAGACGTGTAAGGAAATATGTGAAATGTATTGTGAGTACTGTATTGAATGAATAAAATTTAAATTTTATACTACATTTGACCCACATAAACACAAACATGTAAGGAAATATGTGAAACGTTTTGTGAATACTGTATGAATGAATAAAATTTAAAATTTATACATTTGACCCACATAAACACAGACGTATAAGGAAATATGTGAAACGTTTTGTGAATACTGTATTGAATGTACTTAATCGGCGTGACCAACATCTATTCCATCCATATCAATAAGTGGTTTTCTAATTTCTACCCTCACAAAGTTAGTAAGTGATACCGTAGTTGTAAAATTTTGTGTACAAATAAAATATAGGATTGAAATACGATAGAGAAAATAAAATCTCAATTCTATGCTACATTTGACCTCACCAACTCACAAACACATTGAAATACTTGTAACGTTTTGTGAATACTATATTGAATCTACTTAATCCGCGTAATCAATAACAATATCTTCCACACCAACAAGTGATTTTCTAAATTCTACCCTCAAAAAGTAAGTAATATTGTAGTTGCAAAATTTTGTCTAGAAATCGAATATAATATTGAAATACGATAGAGAAAATAAAATCTTGATTGTAATATATATAAGATTGAAATACGATATAGAAGAAATAAAATCTAAATTCTATACTATATTTGACCCACACGGAAACTCACACATATGGAAAATCCATCAAACGTTTTGTGAATACTACATTGAATGCACTTAATCCGCGTAATCAATATCAATATCATCCACACCAACAAGTGGCTTTCCAATTTTTACACTCAAAAAGTTAGTAAGTGAAACTGTATTTGCAAAATTTGTCTAGAAGTCATATGATTGTGTGTCTCAACAATTATGACCCCTTTCCAAGACAAAGCTATAAAGAACAGATTCCTCCAATCCTATTATGAACATCTCAATTTCATATTTCAAATTCGAACTCTGACAATTTGCCAGAACAGATTTGACTTGCCATTTCTGTCCTTTTCCCATCATCTCCTTCTATAAATCTTTGCAATCATCTCAAATCCATTGCACATTCAAGAACTGCTAGAACAAAAATCTCATCTTGAAAATGTCCGATAATTTACCTCCAGAAATTGTGGCCAAGATCCTTGCAAAGGTCCCTCCAAAGTCTCTTATCAAGTTCAAATGTGTCTCCAAATCATGGAACTCACTGATCTCAAGTCCTGAGTTCATCTTATTGCATACAAAACAAGCAATTCTCTCCAACTCCCTCTCTCATGATACTAGCCAAATTCTCGTTAGGCGTTTTTCCATTGCTCATAACACCGAGGTCTACACTGTGCACTCCGAGGATGGAGATTTGCCTGATGACAAAAGCATCAGGATTGAATACCCTTTCCGCGATAATACAGATTTCTATTTTCGTGTTGTTGGTTCTTGCAATGGTGTGCTCTGCCTCTTGGATGACTTCTTCGGACAACCTGAATCCATTCTGCTCTGGAATCCTGCGATCAAGCGACAATTCAAGGTGTCAGTGATTGAAAAAACGCCAAGCGACATGTTTGTGGTAGGTTTTGGATTTGATGCCGAAAACGACTACAAGGTTGTTAGGATAGCTTATGTTCTAGAGGATTTTGGATATCTTGTGCCCCCTAAAGTTGAAGTTTATTCCCTAAGTAAAGGGAGTTGGCACACAGTTGAAGGAGAAATCCCTAAGACTGGTGTTGTGGAGTATTTTTGGTCACAGGTCTTTATCAATGGAAATGTGCATTGGGTTGCTTATAAGGACAAGGGGAGGCATGTGAAGGTGGATAATTTGATCATGTTGTTTGACATGACCCTTGAAGTGTTTGATGAAATGCAGCTACCAGATGCTCTGAAGCATGAGCTTCCGATCAATTTGCTCGCAGTGGATCTTCAAGGCTCAATTGGTGTCGTTCAATATGATGAACGTATATCGAGCAAGAGATGCAGCATTTGGGTTATGAAGAAATATCAAGATCCAGGGTCATGGTGTAAGCAATACAATGTTGATCTTGAGGGAGGAATTGGGATGATTCTTGGTCTTAGAACTAATGGTGATATTCTTGTGACTGTCAAGAATCGAGGGTTAGTATCATACAACCCTGTCACAGGAAAAAGCGTGGATCTTGGCTTGTTTGGGACGAAGGACTCCTTTTATGTGGGGCCCTACTTTGAAACCCTTGCTTTGCTTGCTGAGGGAAAAGAAGCAAGAGAGAGGATCCCTAGTGACAGTGATGATGACTACGGTGGCTACATCATATGTGATTCTTCAGTGGAAGACGATGAAGATCAATATGGTGATGTAGAAAAGAGTGAGTTTTGGAAGCAGAGCTATATGGCTCAGTTCCTCACTGCTTTGCTTAAGCGTTCAGCCTATATGATTTTTGATTGAGATCAACTGTTTAAAACCAATTGAGATTCTCTGTTCTGAATTCTCATTTGATCATATATTTCATTTCTCCAACAAATACATATACTACAATATATTTTGGTGAAATAATATATATGAGATAAAACATTAGGTGAATAGAGAATTGAAATTGGGTTTAGACAGTACCTGTGGATGTTTGCTCTGCTTGTAGCAGACTTCTCTTCATTTGGAATAATAAGATCTCTGTCCATCTTGCAAATGATTTCAATGTACTAGTTTTGCTTTCCCATGCTTAATCTACAGTTCCAGAAAGGAAGAGTTCAGAACTAAATTGAACTATTCGATATTAGACTCAATGATAAGATCTTAATTTCATCTCCAACTACATCCTGGTTGCTTCTTAAATCCCAATTCCTTCTGCTGGATTCTAACATTTGCAGCATCCTCCCATCGTTGAGCAGTGGTGTATAAATTATACATTAGAATGAAATTTCCAGTGCTTGAAGGTCCTAAGGCCTGAATTTTTCGAGAAACTTCTTCTCCAAGATCAACATTTTTATAGATCCTACAAGCAGCTAGTAGGGCATTCCATAGATGAGCATCTGGCTCTAATGGCATCGTGGTAATCAGTTTGTGAGCCTCATCTAGAAGACCAGCACGGCCCAACAGATCCACCATGCAAAAGTAGTGATCCATCTTTGGAACAATATTAAATTCTTGACTCATTACAAGAAATAGATGTTTCCCTTCAGAAACAAGCCCCGAATGGCTACAAGCTGATAGCAAAGCAATGAATGTTATTTCATCTGGTTTGTAACCACGATTCTGCATATCTTGGAAAAGCAGAATTGCTTCTCTTCCCAGTCCATGAATTCCATAACCAACAATCATTGCATTCCATGAAACCACATCCTTCTCGTTCATCCCATCAAAGACATTCCTAGCAGCATCCATCTGACCACATTTACTATACATGTCAATTAGAGCATTACAAATTGAGATATCTACTGTGAATCCACGAACCACTGAATAGCCATGCCCACAGACTCCATGTTGCAGTGCAGCTAGATAAGAGCAGGCTGGCAAAAAGCCCATCATGGTAGCCAATTCTGGATCAATACCTTTACGTTGCATTTTGTGGAACATTTCCAGGGCTTCCTTTGCATAGCCACTTTGAACACAACCAGAGATTATAGCACTATAGGAAACTGAATCCTTAACCTGCATTTCTTCAAAGAATCTTGTCGCACTGTTTATTGACCCACATTTTGCATACATTGAAACAAGTGTATTACCCACCATAAGTTCCAAAGTAAAATCCAACTTAATCGCGTAACAGTGTAGCTGCCTCCCCATGTTCAGATTATTCAGCTTAGCACAACCACGAACAACTGTGGCAAGTATAACTGGTGAAGGACTCTCCCCAACCTCCAGCCTCATTTTCCCAAGCAATTCCAGGCTCTCCTCTGTAGAATTACAAGTAACACAAGCTCCAATTATAGCACTCCATGTTACCTCATTTTTGAATACTAGTGCACCGAGTATCCTCTTTGCATAAACTAACAGCCCACATTTCCCATACATATCAAGAAGCCCCGTTCCAAGCACGACATCGAGATTAAAGCCCCTTCTTAAGCAAAAACCATGAAAGCTCTTTCCTTCCCTCACCCTACCTGCCTCTCCAATTACAGGCAGAATTGACACAACCGTTGATGGATTTGGTTCCATTCCACTTCGTTGCATCTCTGAAACCAAACCAATTGCATCCAAATACATTCCATATGACGAAAACCCAGAAACCATGGCATTCCAGGCTACAATATCTCTCTCAGGCATTCCATCGAACACTTCCCGCGCCTCTAACAAACACCCACACTTCACATAAAAATCGACCAACGCAGTACACACATAAACATCATAGTCAAGATTATGTCTTTTCGCATGCCCATGAATCTTCACACCGGCTTCTACATCCTTCAAAGCAGAACAAGCCTTGAGCACAAAAGGGTAGGTGTATTTCGTGGGTTTGATACCAGAATCCACCATTTCATTGTACAGATCAACGGCTTTCTCAAAGGGTCCATCCCATGCGTAAGCTCTAATCATCTGGTTCCATAATATAGTCTTCCTTTTCCTTTCTTCTCTTGGAATTGAGTCGAACACTAGGTGTGCAAGTTGAGGCCTTTTGCATGAAATGTAGAGTCGAGTGAGCTTGTCTAAGGCTAATGGTTGAGCACTGATATCTTTACCGCTAACTTTGAGCAGAAATTGATGAATAACTTTGCCTTGATTGAGTGATTTTGATCCAATACACGTTTCAAGAAGTTGCAAGCAATTACTGATCGTTGAGACAGAGCCCCTGTTTGGCGTCATACTCTTTGAGCCTGTGGTGACTCGTACATTAGTGCATGCTGAACTGATTAGTTTTTATTTTAAATTAACTTTTTAAGTTTCAGGAGTATATTTTTTGAAAAATAGATCGTACTGAATACATTATATAATAAAATTTATTAATCATTTTAATAATCAGGAGATATTAATGTCAAATTATTATAGCTTTTTGAGGTAATAATTTACCTAAAAATATGTTTTATTAACGTCAAGAACAGAATAATAAATTTGGCAGATGAAGTACGAGTTCAATATGAAATCGAAGGTGCCCTAAAAATCATAAACATATCCGTTTTATTTTGTTACTGATTATCTGAATTAATATATTTATTTTAATTGTTTTCAAAGTAAAGAATAATTTACGATATCACGATTTCATCCTATTCCTATCCTTCTTTTAGCCATTCTAGAACTCCTTACACGAGATCCATTAATCCTTAATCTGTAGATATCATTTGAATTTGAACTACGACACTAATCAATGGTCGCAACTTCTAAGTAAATTTTTTACAATTTTAGAACTAAATTCTGAAGCTAGTGGCTGTTTTCTTGTACATGATCAGCATCCAGCCTGAGAAAATATTGTCTGAAAGTCGAAGCTTCCCACAACTCATCCAAAATTGAGGTAAAAGATAACTATCCATAACTACAGCACATCATCAATGGCAGCATAATCTCGGATATAATCATTCCATATCTCTGTAGCAATAGCATCTCGCACCTGGGAAGCATGTTCGACCTCTTCTGCTCCGACGGGGATGTCTGAAAGTTGCGGTTCAGAAGGTACAAGTGGTGGCTCAGTCTCTGAAGGTGGCATTGGATCTTCCACTTGCAAACTAGCTTCTTGTTCGTACATTTTGAAGATCCGATCATCTGGCTTCTCATCACGAATGTAATTGTGTAGGGCACAAGCTGCAACGACCAGCTTCACCTGAGTTGCTAAGGGGTAAGAAGGAGCAGACATCAAAATAGGGAAACGCTCCTTCAATGCAGCAAAAGTTCGACCAGTGACATTGTGCAGAATAGAATGCCGATGATTGAAGAGCTCTCTGGCATCTTGTGGGTGGACACCACCACCAAATTCAACTTGACTGTGAGATACTCCAGGGTATGGAGCGATGAACCCTGGGATATTTACATATTTGCCATCCACGAGATAGTATTTACCTGAAACAACAAAGATACATTATCAAGAAATTGAATCTTTGGTATAGTCAGACATTTACTTATCATGAATAATGCTATATGATATACCTAATCCATGACATTGGAGAGAAAATGAACGTACCATCAGGTACTTCCAGTTTGTAACGCCTAGTCAGAGCTGAATTTAGAACTCGCACATCTGGAGCAGAGCCTTCCCAACCAGCAAGAACATAATGAAATTTCATGTCAAATGAGCATGCTGCCAATACATTTTGCGAAAGAAAACCATCTTTATTTCGGAAAGGCCCTTGTTCATCCACACCAACTGTCACTGGGAAATGTATGCTATCAACTGCTCCAACACAATTCTTATTGAAAATCATACAGTATAAGAATGATGCACTAAATAGAAAGCTCTAATGAGTATTGAAAGCTAGAAGTCTCTTCCTCACCATTAAGTAGGGGTATAAGCGTTGATCTTCTCGAATAACTAGTGGAACATCAGCTTTTGTATATTGGAAGAATTCCAATGAAACAGTCATAATTGCAGTCAGAACATTGTTGAAATGGCGACTGATTGTTTCACCCGAGTATTTGAATAGCTCCTGAACTGCTCGAGTTCGTAGATTATGTCCAATTATAAACATAAATATTGCTAATTGCTCCTCGATCTTGATTCGATTTGTATGCCGTAGTAGGCCTCTGGTATGTAGCATACCACACAATTTATAAAATGCCTCTTTATCCATCCGAAAATTCTCACAGCAACTCTCATTAGATCCATTAAGAACATCATCTACAAATTTTGTACGCTTGAATTCTGATGAATGACCTAATTTCTTTGGTATAGAAGCTTCAGCATTACCATCCTTTTCATCATCAGAACTCTCCATGTCATAAAATTTCACTGCATTTCCGTTTTTGATCAAGTCAACAATATATCATGAAACAAAAACCCTAAGCATATATCCACCTACTTGCAACCCTAATTAACCTTCAAATGCAATACCCTAAGGACCCAAGAAACAGTCTTTCGTTATAATTAAACTCACCGACATCGATCAAATTAAATTGCAGCAACAATAAACAACCCAGCATCACAATCACCAGATATCGTTATTTCCCTACTGAAAAACTAACAAATAACAACCAAAGTATTAACTTCCCTACCGAAAACTTACAAATAAGAAGACAATTTATGAACCCGCGATTTAGGGAAAATAGAAAATCAAATTAGCTTATCAGAAATCCTTAAAGGATCTGTCTAACTGTTGTAAAACGAGGAATAAGTGGACTATGATGAAGAATCACGTACCTGTGAATAAAGATTTCAGAGAAAATCTTCCAAGGAATCACCAGAAATTTCCTTTGATTAATGATTAATCACACACGAAGCCAAATGACCCCAGAAAAGGAAAAGCAGGGTTTAAGAGGACGAAAATATATATGTGTGCGAGAAATTTATTTTTCTTCTTTCTATTTATTTTATTTTCTATAAGATTTTATTTTCTTTTTAAAAAAATTAAACTTAATTTCACGGTACTAGAACCGAAAATTAAATCAAATAATATTCCATTTGAAATTGTTAATTATTGCATGCTCAATTGGTTCAATAGAAATATATAATAAACCTACATAATTTTATGTTTGATCAATTAAATCTCGACAGATCATCTGAGTTCGATAAAGGGTTAATTACAAATAATCATATAAACTATATATGTTTTTGCAGTTAGCTACCTAAACTTTTTTCGGTTGCAATTAGTCATCTCATCTTTCTGTGGGTTGCAAACAACCATCTAAGATCATTATAACACAATTTCTGACCAAATCAAATCACGTGTGAGACACACCTATACTTATAAATGTATTTTTCTCATTTTATGTTAAGTTTAGATAAATAAATAGGATTCCTACATTTAAATCCTAAACCTCAATATTCTTCTTCAATTTTGTAGAGTATAAACGAGTTGGACAATAGGAAGATGTAATCATAGTTGAACTTTATTTTTATTGCCGAACAACTAAAATAAACACATCATGGACTTTTAGAAAAAGATTTTAGGCTTGCGAAAAGTATAGACTATGTTCCATAATCCATAATTTTTATTTCACATACTTACTTTCAATTGAGAATCTTTAATTTAGTTTCAAAATCCCTAATTTATTTTTGAAACCCCTATGCTAGAAGCTACAAATTTACAATTTTCCTATTATATGATAGGAATTACATATGTATAATTTATTTTTGAAATCGCTATTATTTCCTTATTTTTCTTTATCTTTCGATTTTTTCCTCTTTGTACACCCGATACTCTTTTCCCTGTCATAGTTTTTTTTTTCTCACGGGGTTTTGCTATGTCAGGGTTTTAAAGAGGCTGATCTTTCATTCTCAACTTGTTTTTCTTGTGTTGTATAAATTCTTTTTCTTTCTTTTTATTGGGAAAAAAAAATATTGCTCATTTTGACGAATACTTATGGTACATTCAAATAAATTTTAATATTTATCTTAATTTTTTTATTTTCCCTAATTAAACTTAAAATGATAGAAATAGTCTCATAAGAATAGGGTGTGCCTCATACGTGATTTGATTTGGCTGAAAAATGATATTTCAATAATTTTAGATGGTTATTTGTTACTCTTGCAAATGTGAGATGGTTAGTTGCAGCAAAAAAAAGTTTAGGTAGTTAAATGTAAAAATGAATATAGTTTGGATGATTATTTGTAATTAACCCTTCGATAAATATAAAAAACAAGAATAAAAATATTAAATCTGAATTCAGTTATTTGTTGTAAATCTTTCATGGATGTAAACATTCAATTTGTCCTTGTACATGTCAGAAGTTATTTGGTACTTTCTTAGTAAACATTACAAAAAAAGAAAAAAAAAAGTTGACAAAGAATGGGAGGAATTCATCACATCACAAGGTAAAGTTGACACGAAGTTGGTTATATCGTCCTCCACCTCGTGTCAATAATTGTGGCATCCCTCGTCACGACATTTGTCGTGACGAGGTCCGCCTGCATTTCAGTAAGGATAAAATGGTAATAGTACCAAGTGGTAGCAGTTGCTGGTAACCTATCTTGCTTCTAATTGAGTAATGGTTATGGAACCACTTCTTGATTCCTCACTTCCTGATGCATTCGTCTCAGAGAAACTACTCGAACTAGTGTGCAAGAAAAATGCAGGTTTCTTGGGCTCTGCCAAGACTGTGTCCTCACTGCTTAGCATGAGAAGCACAGAGGACATAACCGGCCTCTCATCTGCTACATTCTGAACGCATAATAACCCGACTTGAATGCATCTCTTTACTTGGGATTCAACACATGAACTAATGTAGCATGGATCCGTCAGCTCCAACGCTCGGTTGTCCTTCCAAAGTAGCCATGCCTGTGATGAACAATGAAGATGTACTTATTCAAGTGTTCAGTATTCACTAATGAGCAACAAACAATGGAGATGCAATAATTGCAATCACCTGTTCCAAAAGGTTATGATAGCAAGAATGATGCTTGAAGCCTCGGTTTTTCTTCCCACTCACTATCTCCAAAATTACAACTCCCATGCTGAAAACATCCGACTTGATGGAGAACTTCCCGTCAAAAGCATACTCTGGCGCCATGTAACCACTGCAATGATCTTTTCTTCATTAGGTTATGCAAGAGATATTTTGTATGCTACAAGTCTCTGAATATAGTGAAATTTACTATGTTCCAACGACTCTTTTTGTTCTTGCAGTAGCTTGATCGCCTTCGAACATTCTAGCTAAACCAAAGTCTGAGATCTTTGCATTGAAGTTCTCGTCTAATAAGATATTGCTTGTTTTAAGGTCCCTATGGATAACTGTTAGCCTGGAATCATGATGGAGGTAAAGAAGACCTCGAGCAATACCCATAATGATATCAAACCGCTTTGGCCAAGTCAATACTGCACTTCTATCCTGATCTGCATATAGTGGAGAACTTTTAGCAAGCATATGATTAAATATTTGATTTGAGACGTCAAAAAAACCAGATAATGAATCATACCAAAAATGAAATAGTCCAAGCTATTGTTCTGCATGTATTCGTAGATTAACATCTTTTCATCTCCTTGAGTACAACATCCCAAAATTCTGACAAGATTCCTGTGTTGGAGTTTGGCAATCAAAATAACTTCATTCTTGAACTCTTCAGGGCCTTGTCCTGAAGTTCTCGACATTCTTTTTATTGCGACTACTTGCTCATCCGATAGGATCCCCTGCAACAACCCTCACCCAATTGTAGATACTGAAGAAACATCCTTTATAGATGATATAAACACTTTTACTTATAAGTATTACCTAGATGATACATTACCTTGTAAACAGGACCAAAACCTCCTTCTCCAATCATATTTCCATCTGAAAAGTTATTTGTAGCTGCTACAATAGTTGCCAAACCAAACAGAGGTAAATCCGTGTCTTTCTTTTCCTTGTTATATAACCTGTCAAAGGGATTGCACATATGTTTCAGGGTGTTGAAATAATTCTTAGCATAAATCATTCAGTAGAAAGGATTAACAATGCAACCTTGTCTCCTGCATCTCATCATGAAAATTACGCCTGCAATAGAAAGCGAGCACAAGACAAGCATTCCCAAACTTGCAATAGTTGCCACCAAGACGAACCTTGCAGGTCTTTTCCTCTTACTCTGACCCGTCGTATGTTCTAAATTAAAGAATCAAATATTAGTGTGTACAAGGCATATTGAAAAAATTTGTTTGCTGATCTTCCAAATGATTTTTGACATGAAACTAGCAAGAGTCAGTTACCTAGTTCGGAAAAAGGCACACGAATATAGATGCTCGGTCCAGTACTGACATCTCCGGTGAACTCCTTGACATCAATCAGGTCGTTAAACCACATCAAACAGCCACTGGTTTCATTGCTCAAGTAAGGAGAAGCATAAGCTGTGCAGCTACAGTTGTTTAAGCATTGCTTATGGCATTCATTAGCAGTCATAGTAGTGTTTATTCGAAAGTTCAATGGATCGGGGAACTTGGTCCTTTCAACCTCAAGAAACCCGTCTTCCTTGTGGCAATCGAGTGGCGAAATTCGACTACATCCTTTTGTCCAGGTGAATGCACTCCATTCTTTCTGAGATTTTGGCTTGAATCCTCTCAGACACTCGCAAACTGGTGTTTTGTAAGATGTACAAATACTATTAGGACCACACCAACCATAATGGTCACATGTTTCACTTGGCTGTGAAAATATAAGATTCCATCCATTCCTCTCTTCATTCATAATGTATTGTTGAAGCAAGCCCGAGTAATTCATGGTCAATCTCACAAAAAAAGTCTTGTTGTAATGGTTAGAGAGAGAAACCAACCTGCCATTGTTGAAAACCGTTTCAACATCGAAAGCTTGGTGGCGCACAAGTGGAAGCCCAGTAAAGTAAAACCCATTCCAGGGGCCAGCTCTGCACCGCTTTTCAGTCCCCATGAAAAAACTCGTTTGTGAAAGTCCATGGTTTTCAATCCTGTAAACGAAATCTCCAGCAGATGGATCATCAGCGCTTTTCCATGACGTCAAGTGTTTGTCCAATCCATAATCAGGATTGTCCACCAACTTCATCCCTGGCAGCCTGGTATCACCTGGGTAATCAAAACTCTGCCAAATGTTCGACGAATTGTCCAAGAGAACAAGGTTTCCGGTATCCAGGAGCTGAAGAACCGGGCTCGATGCCTCTCTTGATGAATTGGAATACCAAACTATCGAGATCTGTGATGAGCTGAGAATCAGAGTCCCATTTTCGGATAGGATCAAAAGCCCATGTGAATCCAAGATTGGATTTTCTCTGTTGGCTACCCAAACAACGACATCTGGTGTAGCCGTGTACCATATTCCCAAGAATTTAGCTGTGGATTTGCCAGGAGAGAAGAATCCCAACTCAAACATTTTGCCAGGAGAAGTTAACACCTCTCCATCAGCAAGAGTCTGTGCTGGAAAAAGTGTATCAACTCCAAAAGAATGCTTGAAAATGGTTAGAATGCAGAAAGCAATAGAGAGGAACTGTACATGATCCATCTACAGGCCCAAATCAAACAGGCAGGGAAGAGAGACAAAGATTTATGTCTGATTTATTTTAATATATGTTAATTTCATTGTCTAATTCGTTTCTGGCAAATTTGTCGTCTTCTGTCCACCATGCTTTATTTTATACTAATTTTTTAATTCTTGAATTCTTTTTCTAATCTATATTTCATTAACAGAAGAGAGAGAGTTAATGGAGCAAGAGATGGGTTTGGATAAGATCGTCCATATGATTTCAAGTGTTGATACTATACTTAGTTCAGTGCAGTAAAATCATTTCCGATATAAAAGAAATCAATTATAGAACAATAAAAGTTCAACAGTTGCACAGTGGTTGTAATATTTTTGAACTGAAAGGGTACAATTGAAAGTCAACATAAAGATATGTGTAAATGTCTGAATAGATGCAGATCAAAATCTTGGACTGTACCTGGCTGATATGTGCTAACAGAGAAGACTAGTCTTCATCGAGGCCCGGATAGAACTGAAGGAAGTAAAGGGGTCAGATCAGGAGAACCAACTCCTGGGATTCTGCTAATCCACGTGTTGTAATCGATGTCGTTTCGGACATCCACAACACCCTCCAAAACCTTGACCACCATGGACATCGAAGGCCTCTTCTCATGATCACTTCGCAGACACCAGGCTGCAGTTTGCATCATTTCCTCGACTTGAGCTACATTGGACTCCACATCCTGGCAGCACTCATCGACAAGATCTAGCCACTGTCCCAACTCTGCTTTTTTCATGAACAGGGTTGGTAGATATCTTTCCTCCTCCGGCCTCAATCGCTCAAAAATCTTCCTACCACACACAGTTTCAAGAATCACAATGCCAAAGCTGTAGACATCTACTTTCTCTGTAATAACCGCACTAAGCCATTCAGGGGCGAGATAACCAGGAGTGCCTCTCATGCTTGTTACAACATTACTTTGTTCCCTGTCGATGAGTTTAGCCAGCCCGAAATCTGCAAGTTTGGCGTTGTAATGTTGGTCCAGGAGTATGTTCTGTGGCTTGATATCTAAGTGGATAATCTTTTGCCTGCAATCTTCATGGAGATAGGCCAACCCCTTGGCTATGTCGAGGATGATCCTTCTTCTTTGATTCCAACCAAGACTAGTCCCTTGGCCCCTGGAATAAATCCACCGGTCCAGAGAGCCATTGCACATGTACTCGTAAACCAGAAGCCTGTGGGATTTCTCTGCACAAAAGCCAATCAGTCTCACCAAGTTTATGTGATGAATGCTCCCAATAGATACAACTTCTGCCAGAAACGACTTCTTAATGTGACCGACTCCATCAAGTTTTTTCACTGCGATTCTGGTTCCATTGTGTAATGACCCTTCAAATACAGCGCCAAATCCTCCTTCACCAAGTTTCTTGCTGAAGTTGTCCGTTGCAGTTGCCAAATCTTGGGAAGAAAATCTGGTGGGCATGCCTGCTACATGATCTAAATCCTTCTCCTCCATACCGTCGAGTCTTCTCCTCCTCCTTCGAGACACAAAAACAATAGTTCCAATGATACCTACTACACAGACAACGGAAACAGAAATTGTTGATCCCAGCAATGGTCCTAACTTTCTCTTGGTCATGTTGGGGGGACCATCACTAGGAGAGGGCGCGATAACAGATTGAAATACTTTTATAGCTATGGAAGAATTGAAATCAGGGAACTTATGTTTGTTATTCATCAAAGAGAAGATATGGGATGGAAAATAGCAGCCCCCCCTTGAAGAATTTGAGAAATACCGGAAGATAGCAGCTTTGCAGGAGCAGTGTTTCAAGCATGCCTCTTGACAACTCATAATATCTGTATCTCTAAGGTCATAACGAAAAGTGAAGTAGTTTATATCCTCCAGGTTCAAGAAATCAAGATCTGAAGAATTACAGATGAGTTGCTCTTGTGGAGAACAACCAAGATTTGGATTTCTATAATCTATTGGTAAGAAGCTCCCAGGGGGGCAACTACACTGCCCATCAGAGCAAATCCCAAATTCACCACAAGCCAGAGATAATCACACTCACGAAGACCACCGTCTGTTAGAACATCACCCACTACTTTCCATGTATTACCCCACTCAAATACCCTTAGATGCCCATCCGACCCCAGTTTCATATATTGAACATATTCCGTTCGACTGATGGCTATAGATCTATCTGGTTCTTGAGGCTCGACTCCACTTATATATATATCTAGACTTCCATTTCGATACTTTGCATAACTTGCTTTTTTATTCTTCTTAATGCCATTGTATGCATGGTATTTCAGTGGAGCATCAGATAGTATAGTAGCCACAAAGCTTTCTTCAGTCATTGACACAGAAAACAAACCTCCTTTAGCAGTCGATGAAGCACTTGAAGTCAGACTCATACCATCTACAAGGCTCTGCCCAGGAAGCAAGCAATCAGTTGGGTGATCAAAAGATTGCCAAACAGTCGAGTTGCTGGCATCAAACAGAACAAGATTTCCAGTTTCGGTCATATTTAAACCCACAACGGATCTTCCAGCAGTATTAGTAGACCATGCCAGCGTGCCATTGGCATCTCTCAGTACCAAGTCTCCTTCATCTGTCAGCTCCAGAGTGGCGTTCTCTCTGACAGGATTGTTTCTGTTGGCAGACCAGACAATATGTGCGATTTCCATCTGTTTATAGAAGGTACCATTTGAATCAGTTGAGACGATGAATACAGCAAACAAGTAGTTATCACTAGTCCCATTGCTATAGAAGCCGCAGGCAAATCTAGCTGGACGACTATACGGTATTGCTCTATCAAGAATACCTCTTAACATTTGAAGTATCATGATACCTTGTTGCACGATTTGGAGTGGTGAAATTGTTGGCATTATTGATCCATAATGAAGGGAGATATACAGCTGGGTAGGAGCTGATAGGATCCACATCGTAAGACAAGAACATGAGTATGGTAAAGAAGATGATGATCCTAAATCGAGCCATCATCACTGGCAATTGTCTCAAATGACAAGATCAACAAGAACACATTGTTTCGAATGGGGTGGTCAAGTCAAGTGTATTAAATAATCATAGGTTCCTTTGTTGAAAAAAGGAAAAAAAACACAACACTTTATTGCAGCTTAATTCAACTAGTAGGTCCCATAATCCAATCCCATTAGGGTTCCTTTAAGACCGAAAAGATTCATCAAAGATTTGGAAATATGAGGAACAAAATTATTAAAAACACAACACTTTAATCCTAGTATTTCGTTCAAGTGTTCAATCCAAAAACAATTTCAAGTGTTTGAGTGACTTAACAATTAGATGATATGCAATTTTCCAAGCAAAAAAAGCAACATATGTTGCACATCTCAAGAATACATATCTATTACCTATATAAAAGTATGAATATTTCTTACAAAATATGGATTGTCTAATATATCCTTAATAAAGATTTTGTTTAAGGTTATAATAGTAATTTATGATTTTCATATTTAAATAATTTTACAAAAGAATTCTAAACTAAAATCATATAGAGTACTTCTATTATGAGTAGGACTCTAATTTACTATAGTTGATCCAAATTCACAAACAATGAATTCAAATATTCATAAAAGACATGACAAAAGACAACACTTTAAAAAGAAACATTAATTTAATACGTGAAAAGGAGCAATAGTGGTGGATCGCCTAATTTTATGACTACTTTTTATTCATCATAATTGGTGTGTTTTAGATGCTTGTGTTTTTAAAATTCTTTATTAGTTGTTCATTGCTTAATAAGATGCTTGTCTTTTTAAATTTCTTTATTAGTTGTTCATTGCTTGATATCATGAGATCTGTGCTGATAAAATAAAATACGATATATGAAGAACTATTTTAGAGTAGATGATCCGAATAGCTGAATCAGTAAATCAAAGTACAGGATTTCAAAACCCAGCAAACAAACAAACATTACAAATCAGGAAGTTTAACATGATCACCTAGGCCCAGATAGAAGTGAAGGAAGTACAAGAGTTGCATTATATGAACTAACTTCAGTGGTTCTGCTAATCAGATACTTTGGAACCATGAAGTTGTAATCAATGTCCTCCTGGACACCCATTGCACCCTCCAAAACCTTGATCACCATCATCATTGAAGGCCTCTTCACATAATCACTTTGTAGACACCATGCTGAAACACGTAGCATTTCCTCGACTTGTGCCACGTTGGACTCCACGTCAAGACAGCATTTGTCCACTAGATCCAGCCACTGTCCTGCCTCAGCTTTTCTCTTGAAAAGGGTCAGTAGGTACCTCTCCTCCTCGTCCCTCCATTGCTCGAATATCTTCCTTCCACACACGATTTCAAGAATCACTACTCCGAAGCTGTACACATCCACCTTCTCTGTTATTTCTGCACTTAGCCATTCCGGGGCCAGATAACCGGGTGTGCCTCTCATGGTTGTCACTACTCGACTTTGGTCCCTGTCTACGAGCTTAGACAGTCCGAAATCAGAAAGTTTGGCGTTGTAATGTTGGTCCAGGAGTATGTTCTGTGGCTTGATGTCTAGGTGGATAATCTTTTGCCTGCAATCTTCATGAAGATAGGCCAATCCCTTGGCTATGTCAACTATGATCTTTCTTCTCTGATTCCAGTGTAGCAACGACGTCTTTGTCTCGTGGCTTCTGCAGTATATCCACCTGTCTAGAGAGCCATTACACATGTACTCGTAGACCAAAAGCCTGTGAGATTTCTCTGCACAAAAGCCAATTAGTCTCACCAAGTTTATGTGATGAATGCTCCCAATGCTCTCAACCTCTGCAAGAAATGACTTCTTAATATGACAAACATCATCAAGGCGCTTCACTGCGATACGTGTGCCATCATTCAACGTTCCTTCGAAAACACACCCAAATCCACCTTCACCAAGTTTCTTGTCGAAGTTGTCTGTTGCAATAGCCAAGTCTTCCATTGAAAACCTGGTGGGCATGCCTGGAACATGATCTAAATACTCCTCCTCGACTTCTTCAAATCTTTTCCTCATCCTTCGGCGTACATAAACAGTAGCCCCAACAACAAATGCTAAAAAGATCACTCCGAGAGTTGATCCGAGTACAGGCAGTAACAAGCCTGTCTTCCTGTTGGCCACAATTGGAGAAATGGTAGAAATTGGAGCAGTCTTCTCTACTTTTATAAATACAGAAGGATGGGAGACAGAAGCCCATTCAGGCTCCATGAATGAAAAGATCTCAGATAGCAAACGACACTGGTTACTAATAAAGACAGCAGCTTTGCAGGAACAGTTGTTCAAGCAGGCCTCTTTGCAGACATCCTTACGGTCTGTTTCAATCATGTGGAAGTTTAAAGCAAAGTAGGTTGCATCATCGATGTCGACGAAAGTGTGATTATTTGAAGAGTTACAGGAAAGTGGAGCGAGTAAAGAACAACCAAGATCAGCATGCCTTTCACTACTCTGATTAAAGTATTTCCGACTGGGGCAACTGCATTGCCCCTTTGAGCAAACTCCATATCTTCCACAGGCCGTGGGATAACCACAATTACTGATTTCATCTGTAAAGATATCAGCCACTTGTTTCAATGAATTACCCCACTCAAATACTCTAAGATGCCCATCATCTCCCAACTTCATATACTGAGATGAGTTGGCCTCACGAATAGTTGACCATTCACTTATAATATGAGGCTCCTCTCCATTTCTATACAAGCCTAGACTTCCACTTGCAAACTTAAGATAACCTGCTTCTTTACTATTCTCAGGAACAGCACCAGAGGATTCGTAGTATGCCTGTGGAGGATTAGAGAGTATAGAGGCTGTTAATCCTGTATCAGTCATGGACAAAGAATACGAACCTGCATCACTTGTCAGACTCATACCACTACGGAGGGTCTGGCCTGGAAGCAAGCAATCAGTTGGATGATCAAAAGATTGCCAAACAACAGAGTTGTTGTGGTCGAACAGGACAAGGTTTCCCATTTCTGTCAGATTTAAGCCCACAGCAGATCTTCCATGGGTGTTGGTAGACCATGCTACGGTGCCGTCAGCGTCTGTGAGGAGTAAGTCACCTTCATTGGTGAGCTGCAATGTGGCGTTGGTTTTGACGGGGTGGTTCGGGTTGGCAGACCAGACAACATCAGGCGAGAAAGAGACTACTTCTGTTTGGACAATGAGTACAGCAACGAGGCATGAATCACTGTCCTCGTTGCAATAGAATGCACATGCATATTCAAGACCAGAAGAATTACTAATTCTTGTGTTGATGATGGATCTAACACTTGAGTTTTGATAAATGGAGGGTGCTCCTAGAGCGATGTTGTTGACCCATTTGTTACGGAGATTTGGGTTGCCTGGATTAACCAATGGATTCTGGCAGCTCACTGAAGCAATGCAAGAAAAGATGATGATCCAATATGAAGAAATCGTCATCGCCTAAAATTAGCAATCACTTCTCTCCAGGTCTTATGTTTATGGATACAAACTGTTATGCTATGTACTTAGGAGGAGAGAGAGAGGGAGAGGGAGAGATTTATAAAATAGTACCATCATTCAAAAATATAAAAGTGATAGCAATAAAAAACTTTATCCCTCTTAATTTCATCGAATTTTTAAATAACCACAATTGACTACAAATCGAGTATTGCTGGCCCAACTATATTGACAAATCTCGAGAACAATGTTATTCCAAAATCACAAATATTTAATTCAAATATTCAATAAAGACATGACAAAATTAAAAAGACATTACTTGAAAACGCGAAAAAGAGCAACAGTGGTGGATCGCGCAATTATCAGCCCACTTGCTGTATATTTTATTCATACTAATTACAATTAATGATATGTTTGGCTGTTGTTTTTATTTCCTTTTACAGCTGTTTAGAATCTTTTCTGTCCAATATTGTTGGGTTCCCATATTAATTACCATAATTTATTTATCTTGTCATGAGAGTGAGTATAAAAATAATCCGTCTCACACATGTTTTTCTACTTTTATAAATCTTAAACAATTAATAAATAAATTACACCGTCCTGGGTGTCAAACTTGACCTTTTACACTTACCTGTAAATGACATGCATTTCACACGTGCATTTCACACTTACCTAAATCTTGCCCCAACGGGGCAACTACATTGCCCGTTTGAGCAGATTCCGTACATACCACAAGCCATTGGATATCCACACTCACCAATATAACCTGTAAAAATATCTGCTGCTACTTCCCATTCATTAGCCCATTGAAATACTCTAAGATGGCCATCAGCCCCCAGTTTCATATACTGATCTGAGGTAGCTCCAGATATCGATAAATCTGGATATAAAGGCTCCACTCCATTTATATATAGACTTCCATTTTGAAACATAGCATAACTTGCTTCTTCACTCTGCTCATCCACAGCATAAGTGGTCTCATGGTATACCAGTTCAGCTTCAGAGTGTATCGATGCTGCTAAGCTTGCTCCAGTTATCGACAAAGAATACAGACCTCCTTCGTTAGTTGAAGAAGCACTTGCTGTTAGATTCTGTAGGAAGAAATGTGCGAAAAATGGCTAGAAGAATGAATGAAAATCGAGGCCTGTGCGAGCACAGTTCCCTTAAAACAGATTCGTCGTCTCACGAAGGTGCACGAGACCACAAAGACGTTTGTTTCCCAGGGTACAACGATTACAAGCACGCAGACTTGCACGAGACTGCTGCTTACGGCGAACCGAGATAGCGTCTGACTTGCACCGGAAAAAACGAGGAAAAACCGAACGAAGTAGAGAGAAAAACGAAGGCTGGGAGGTGTGTTTTCGAATTGTGGGACGACCACTATATATAGGCTCCAAAAACCGGAGCTGAAGAGACGCCATTAAGGCTAAAAACCGAAACCGCCGGCAGTTTCGAAACTGCCGGAATCCGGAAGGTCAAAAGCCGCCGGAAGCTAAAAAGGCATGGATCGGGTCGGTGGCAAAAGGAACCGGGCCAGGCCCGCCCTTTTCCGGACCGACATTCGTGTACGCAGGCACACAGGTCCCCGCGCGCGCGAGAGAGAGCCTCTTGGTTTACATCTTACTCACTCCATAAGGTGGAAATCATTATATACAAGTACAAAACTTGCTAAAGTTCCTATGTGGGACAAAAAGCTTTTCCCACATTTTCCAAGCCTTAACCATGATCCAAAACCACTACTTCGGCTCCCAATTTCTCATTCACCCTTAATCCATTTTGGGTGAGCTATATACCGAATCGAAGCTCTCACGGAGGAGAACACGTCTCTTCAAACGGATACCATTTTTACCAAACGGGACCCGCCATAAATCAGCCCCAAAATGGGCAAAAATTTCAGAATTTTCCAACAGATTCTTACTCAATGCTAGCATCTGTCCTGGAAGTAAGCAATCAGTTGGATGATCAAAAGATTGCCAAACCACAGAGTTGTTTGCATTGAACAGGACAAGGTTTCCCATATCCGTCAAATTCAAACCTGCAACCAATCTTCCGACAGTGTTGGTGGACCATGCCAACGTGCCATCTGCATCTTTCAGTGCTAATTCTCCTTCAGCTGTGAGCTGTAGAGTTGCATTGGTTCTGACAGGATTGTCTCGATTGGCAGACCAGACGACCTGAGGAGGCGACATCGCTCCATTGCTGTCGATGTGGACAACAACGATGGAAAACAGATACGTGTCACAACTCCCTGTGCAATAGAATCCGCTAGCGTACACCCAACCAAAAATTCCTCTAACAAGGATGAATCTAAAACTTGAATTATCTCCAGAACTCACTGAATGATGTGTGTTATCAATATTGAGCCAAGAAGTGGAGAGATTTGCAGTTGGATAATCAAATGGCTGCGAGTTTACAGAATCTAGACAAGAAAAGAAAGTAACTATGGTAAAAAAGATGATCCAAAATGGGGAAATCATCATCTCATTGCTAATCCCCAACTCTGCGAAATGTTGATGAAGTCAATGATGCTCAATGCTTCCAATTTCTGCTAAATTTTAAATACTTTAACACAATTTGGGGGGCAGCAAGGAATCAACTAACATGCAAGAGATAAAAAAATATGATTTTAAGAATATTTACTAGCAAGTTGATTAAACAGGGTTGCAAGGAGTCAAACAACATTGAAGAGCCAATGTGCAAGGAATGCACAACTTGCAAAGCCGGTTAGTGATTATTAAGAGAGTGATTCTTGCAAGTAGCCAGTAATGAATGAATAAATAATGTTAAGGATAGGTTTTGAAAGGATCGAAGCAGAATTAACAGAAGTTTTGCATCAATGTTATAGCCATACACAAGAGGGAATCGAAAGCTGATGTGATACGTTTCCAACAAAATACAAGATTTACTTCATTGCTAACTGAAGGAAAATCAGGAATCATAAGGTTGAAGTTACAATCAATCATGATGTTTATATCTACTCTTACGTGTAAGAATCATTATCCGCATGACAATAGAATCTACATGTGCAGTTCAGATTGGAAAACAGTTTGATTCAAGAACCTGGAATCATCTAGGCCCCGATAGAATTGAAGGAAGTAGAGCTGTTGTGTCTTGTAAACTAACTTCTGGGATTCTGCTAATCAGATACTGTGGAATCAAGAAGTTGTAATCGATGTCCTTTTGGACATCCATAACACCCTCCAAAACCTTAATCACTACTGACATAGAAGGCCTCTTCTCATGATCACTTTGTAGGCACCATGCTGAAATCTGCATCATTTTCTCAACATCTGCATCATTGGACTCAACATTCTGATAACATTTGTCGACAAGATCCAGCCACAGTCCTTGCTCGGCTTTCTTCTTGAGAAGGGCTAATAGATATCTTTCCTCCTCTTCCCTGGATTCCTCGAAAATCTTTCTACCACACACAATTTGAAGAAGCACGACTCCAAAGCTGTAGACATCGACTTTCTCTGTGATAATAGCGCTAAGCCATTCAGGGGCGAGATAACCAGGTGTGCCTCTCATGGTTATTACAACTTGACTTTGGTCCCTGTTGATGAGTTTAGACAGCCCAAAATCAGCAATTTTGGCGTTGTAATGTTCGTCCACAAGTATGTTCTGTGGCTTGATGTCTAGGTGGATGATCTTTTGCCTGCAATCATCATGAAGATAGGCTAATCCTTTGGCTATGTCAAGTATGATCTTTCTTCTCTGATCCCAATCAAGACTCGTCTCTTGGCCTTTGCAGTATATCCACCTGTCTAAAGAGCCATTGCACATATACTCATAAACCAGAAGCCTATGGGATTTCTCTGCACAAAAGCCAATCAGTCTCACCAAGTTGATGTGATGAATGCTCCCAATGGTTTCAACCTCTGCAAGAAAGGACTTCTTGATATGGCCCACTCCATCAAGCTGTTTCACTGCAATTCTTGTGCCATCGTGTAATAGCCCTTCGAAAACTGATCCAAATCCTCCTTCACCAAGTTTCTTGTTGAAGTGGTCTGTTGCATTTGCCAATTCTTGGAAAGAAAATCTGGTGGGCATGCCTGGTACATGGTCTAAATAGTCCTCCTCGACTTCTTCTAATCTTCTCCTCCTCCTTCGATATACAATAGCCATAGCTCCAATGGCAACGGCTACTCCAAACACTCCAAGAATCGATCCCAGTATAGGCCATAACATGCTAGTTTTTTTTCGCTTATCAGCAGTTGCAAGTGGAACACTCTGTACTTTTATAGACACAGAAGAATTATAGTGGGTCAGATCCTTTTCATTATTCATCATAGACAAGACCTCCGATAGTAAATAGCATTGACCATTAGTAGAATTTGAGCCATAGCGAAAGACAACAGCTTTGCAGGAACAGTTTTTCAAGCAGGCCTCTTTACAACTATTCACATCAGTATCTGTAATATCAGGGGTGAAGGTGAAATAGGTTACACTCTCAAGGTCCAAGAAACTGTGCTTGTCTGAATCATTACATGTCAATGGAATCACTTCAGAACAACCAAGATCAGGACGCCTGTCACTTATCTGCCTAAAGCTTGTCCCATTTGGACAACTACATTGCCCATTTGAGCAAATTCCGTACTTCCCACAAACCATGGGATAACTGCACAAACCAAGAAAACCTGTCAAAAGATCAGCTACTTCACTCCATGGCGATTTCCACTCAAATACTCGAAGATGGCCATCAGGCCCGAGTTTCATATACTGAGCCGATGTAGCCACAGGAATAGGTATTCCACCATTTGGATTATTCGGCTCGACTCTACTTACATACAATGCTAGAGTTCCATTATCAAACTTAGCATAACTCGCTTCTTTATTCTGCTCAGTGTTTCCATATAATTTCCTATAATATACCTGTGGAGGATTGGACTGTATAGAAGCTTCTAATCCTTCTTCTGTCATAGACAAAGAATACAAAGCCCCTTCACTCCAATTGGTAGATGAAGCACTTGCAGTCAGATTCTTACCGGATACGAGGATCTGCTCCGGAACCAAAGCATCTGTCGGATGATCAAAAGATTGCCAAACCACAGAGTTCTTCGCATCGAAGAGTACGAGGTTTCCCGTTTCTGTCAAGTTTAAGCCCACAACTGATTTTCCACCAGTGTTGGTGGACCATGCCAGCGTAGCATCTGCATCTCTGAGGACCAAGTCACCACCAGCTGTGAGCTCCAACGTGGCGTCGATTCCGACAGGGTTGTTCCGGTTGGCAGACCAGACAACCTGTGGGAACCCAGAGGAAGGCATCACTATGCCCCCACCACTGTTTGTTTGGACGATGAAGATTGCAAAGAGATAGGCTTCACAGTTGCCATTACAGTAGAAGCCACAGCCATATTTGGGGCCAAAAGTTCCTCTGAGCAAGATGCCTCTAACAGTTGAATTGTCTGTGAATGTCACTGAATGATTCGCAGAGACACTATTGACCCAAGAAGTGGAGAGATTTGCTGTTGGATAATCAAATGGCTGGGAGTTTACAGAAGCTAGACAGAAGAAGAAGGCTACGGTGAAGATCATGATATAACTCCAATATGCAGACATCATGGAAGGATTGAAGCAGATTCACGATTTACTTCATTGGTCTCAAATCTTAATTCAGTGTTTTGACACAAGACAGTTGTAAGATCAAAACGGTGGGGAGAAAAAACCAGGCTGCCCAGGGGTCCACCAACCCGGTAATCAGATGCAAGTTGGCGTTTATTTCTTTATAACGATTATTTATATCACCTATTTCAATTTTGGGTTCCATCTCAAATTTTAAAATAAACTATGTACGGATAAAGGCATTGAATTAGAGCACCTGCATTCTTAACAAAAAATTTGTTAAGAGGGTGGGTCCACGTACCACTGCATCAATTTAAAAATAAATACCACCTCCATCTCAAAATAAATGACGTTTTAATCTTTTACACATATATTAAGAAATGTGATAAAAAGTTCAATCTACCCCTATTTATGTTTAATTAAAGATGAGCTTTTATCTCTTTAACATATTTAATTTGAGATGAGTAAATATGGGCATATTTAGTATATTGCATGTAAATATGTTTTGGAATTCGAAAATGACAATTATTTTGGGACAAATTTTAGTTACTAAAACGTCATTCATTTTGGGACGGAGGTAGTACTTTTTCAAAACACACTTCTACATTACTTAACAAAAAAATACAATCATTACATGTGGGTCCCATCATCAACTAACTTTTTTCTTAATATATATCAAATAAAATCATTTTGTAATTATAATTTTTTTAATTATATCAATAATATTAAACCTAAATCCATTTTAATCAATTAAATAATTATTGTAAATATAAATATATATATTTACATTAGTCTCAATTTGTATATAACATGAAATTTAAAGGAAAATTTGAATTTATCAATTCATGTAATAATAATAATACGTTGAAATACATTTGAAATATAAATGTAATATTAATATTTAATTGTCCAGAAATCGTCTTCATATTGTTCTACTAAATCCGCTCGAAGTTGGTGATGTATTTGATTATCACGTAGCTCGGAATTCCTTTGAAGATACTCTTAAAATTTTTCGTGTGATCCATGTACTGGTTGTGTAGGCTCATCACGTTCGTCGTTGTACCAATTCGTGATTAATTCTCACTCGTCTTCAACAATCATGTTGTGCAAAATAATACATGTTAACATTATATGTCTCAATCTTTTCTTATACCAAAAACGAGTTGATCCTCTGATAATTGTCCATCGTGCTTGTAGTACGCCAAATGCCCGCTTAACATCTTTTCTTGTTGCTTCTTGTTTTTCCTTAAACAATCGTCTTTTCACATCCTCCGGAGAGGGAAAAGCCTTGACAAACGTCGCCCATTCTAGATAGATTTTATCTGTTAAATAATATCTTATTTTATATTGTGAACCATTCACAATAAAGTTTGCGTATCCTTGTAATACTGTGTTGAATAAATCAGATTCATACAACACGTTAATATCATTTCGGGAGCCCGCCACCCCAAAAAACGCATGCCATATCCACAAATCATAAGACGCGACAACTTCAAGCACAATTGTGGGTGAGCCATGACCCCTTGTGAAGTGACCTTTCAAAGCCACATGACAATTTTAGATAGTTTTGATAGTGTTGGTGGTTACCATCCACCATTCATCTCAATTTTTAGGTACTTAGCATTTTAGGTAGTTTTGATAGTGTTGGTGGTTACCAACTAATTTATTTGTATCATATTGGTGAGTGTACATATTTTTTTACCATATTGGTGGATATCATAGTGTTGATGGTTACCAACTAATTTATTTGTATCATATTGGTGATAACTTCGTTATTTGATGCATTTTAGGGCTTATTTGATATCATTTTGTGTTGAAAAGCATGCAATAGTGAGATTTTATTTAGATTTCATTATTTTTTTAAGATTTCACGTTTTTGCTTGATTTGAAAGAAATTTGATATATTTTAGCACAAAATGAAAGTTTAGTAGAATTTAATGTCAAGTTGGAGTCAAAATAAGGAGTAGATAACGAGCAGTTATGGAAGAAAATTCATATATCGATCTCTAGAAGTCCAAATTCAAAGATTCTTGTCTTGTTGGAAAGCTAAGATGAAGTTCTACAACTTTCATGTTGAAAGTTTTCTTCAATTCGGCCACCAAGGAAGCAGAATATCACAATAAGGTAAAAGTCGTGCAAAAATGTCCTAATTTTCGTCTTAACATGATTCCAGTAAATTAGGCATAACTTGGTATAGAAAACTCATCTTGGGTTGAAATTAGTGTCATTGGATAGCTAACTTCAAGGGCTACAATTTTTATGAAGACATCAAAATCCAATTCGAGTTCTAAACTAGTCAAAAAAGAGTTTGGAAGTCATAACCCTGGTGAGGTCGAGTCTCAATGCATGAGCTGAGCAAAACATAAATTCGAAGTACCCACCAGACCCGGGTCGCCTATGACCCGCCGGGGTTAGGTGTTTTAGAGCTCAAATTTCTGTTTTGTTGTTCGATATGGGCCGGGTTATCCGGATCCAGTCGGGCCGTGTTTCGTTTAGCCGTTTCAGACCCCGTTTCAACTAAAACTCTACTCCAAACCTAATTGTGAGATATAAATTGGGTTTTGTGACTTAAAACAAAAGAGACACACGAAGAGATACAAGGATTCATCCACATCCAAATACACAAGCCACATCTTGATATTTTCTTTCGTTTATTTATTTCTAGACATAGGTTAATTATGTTCAATTCTCTCAATTCGGTCACCTAGATAAAATTAAGTAAATTAATTAGGTAGTTAATATCGTTCTAATTCACTAGTCTCTGTAGGATCGAAATTAAATTAGAAATAAAATCAAAACAATGCAAATCAAGTCAAAAAGAAAAATAAACATATGCATGCATATTGAAACAAACAATAAATATCATTTGGTGAAATATTAAAAATATTATTAAAATACCACATAATACAAATTATACTCATTCTTCCTATCTCCTTAAATTTTTGTTCATACTATTAACAAAAATGATTTTTGTTCATACCTTTGAACAAAAATGAATTTTGTTCAACCAACTATAATAAAAAAATACAAATTTATTATTATAATAATCAATTTTGTTCTCTTTCTCTCTCCTCAATAATTGTTTATTATTACTTTCCAGAACATGGTCACACCCTTTCAACACCAATAAAAATATACATATTAACTCATTGCATTACTTAACAAAATTTTATTTTTGTTAACCATAATTTTTTGTTAACTAATGTTGTGGCTCTTAGGATCAAATCAATTTTCAGTGGGCTTAAACTAAACAAAATCAGTTCATTTAGGTGAAAATACTTGGTCAATGAAGTGTCTAAGTCAAACAGTTTTAGAGCAGCAAAAGTTGACCTAATGATTAGCTCATTGTTTATATTGTAACAAACTCATATCACAGGTCCTATCAATAATTAATTCATTGTTAATTTAAGGATGCTGTATAATTACACAACACTGCTGATAACATAACATATTTCAATATGGTTCAGTTTATTCGAATAAAATAAAATATGGGCCACAATAATCAAAGTCTCAACCTCATTTATTCTCCCATTCTTGATGATGAAAAGATCCTTCATTTGAGAAGATCAGCCACTTCCTTCCATGGCGATAGCCACTCGAAAACTCGAAGATGACCATCAGGCCCCAGCTTCATATACTGAGCAGAAGAAGCCAAAGGGACAGGCATTCTCATATCTGCAATCCTAACTGAATTTACATACAATCCCACACTTCCATTTTCAAACCTGGCAAAGCTTGCTTCCTTGTTCTTCTTTCTTCCATTGTACAGCTTCTCGTAGTACACTTGTGGAGGTTTAGCCAGTCTCGAAGCCACCAATCCTTTATCAGTCATCGACAACGAATACACTCCTCCATTCGCTGTCAGTCTCGTGCCAGACACGAGCTTCTGCTGCGGAACCAAAGCATCAGTTGGATGATCAAATGACTGCCAAACCACTGAGTTCTTTGCATCGAAGAGGACGAGGTTCCCTGTTTCCGTCAGGTTCAATCCTACGACCGATCTTCCAGAAGTTTCTGTGGACCATGCCAACGAGCCGTCTGCATCTCTGAGGACCAAGTCACCACCAGCGGTGAGCTCCAACGTGGCGTTGATTCTGACAGGATTGTTCCGATTGGCAGACCAGACAACCTGCGGGAATCCAAAGGAAGGCATCACTATGCCTCCACCACTGTTCGTTTGGACGATGAAGATGGCGAAGATATAGGTCTCACACGTGCCATTGCAGTAGAAACCGCAGGCGTACCTTGGACCGAAAGCTCCCCTGAGAAGGATGGCTCTAACGGTCGAGGAATCTGTGAACCTGACGGAGTGATTGGCGGAGACGCTGTTGATCCAGGATGAAGAGAGAGTTGCCGTTGGATAATCAAACGGCTGTGAGTTAACGGAAGATAGACAGAAGAGGAAGGTTATGGTGAAGAAGATATTCCAACATGGAGACATCGTAGCCTTATCTGGGATTCAATGAGTTGAAGCACAAATATACTGAAAATGAATTCTTGCATCAAATGTATATATAGTAAAGTACGAGGGTCTAATCTTGACTTGTCTCCTCACGTGTTAGAACAGCTAATCTTGAATTCATGATTTGCTCATTATCTTCACAAGTTTAATTGATATACATGGTTTATCCAGTGGATCACATACTGGATTACATGAATAAACGCGTGAAATGTTTAAATAGGGTAAAAGGTTGAATATAAGCCTCAACATGAATGTTTCTTATACAACATTGTGGACATAGACAATTATAAAGAAAGAAATACTTAATCTTGCTTAAGGTCCCTTATAGCTTATAGGGTGTTGTATGTGCATAAAAGTCATTCAAGAACTTCACCCATAAGCAATGTGGGAAGTTCTTACCAGCCTCCGCACTTGAAAACGCAACGTTAGCATCCGAAGACAAAACCGACTTAATTGAAGCTTCACACCTAGTCAAAATCCAAGACACAGACAAATAAGTGATGCATAGAGGGCTAGTAGATAAGGCATGACATGTGTTTGTATTTACATGGTTGAGCACTTACGAGGAAGGATATGTCAAATGGAGAATCGGGCTTCTTTCTAGGGGCTCTCATCTTCATCATCCATATCTTCAAGGATAACATATCTAGACAACGGTACATCTGTAGGCAGCCCAACATTTTTCTTGCTCTTCTGCAACTTCAGGTATCTGATAAACGTACAAGCTGTTCAGCTCAGAATTTGTTCTGAATAAATGCTAGAGATTGTTTAAGTTAGAAATGTTTTCTCAATCACTTACTTGTACCAATTAAATAGACTGACACCAATCATGATTGTTACAAGGCCTACCCCTTTCAACAGGGTGAACTCGTCGTGGAAATAGAACACAGCCACCTGAAATATAAATATTAAAAATGAGAATACAACATGAATAACAAGTTTAAAAAGAAGACATATATTGCTATGTTATCATCAAGTTATTAGAGAAATGCAGTACATTCTTGAATTTGATTTTCATACATGTTTACTATCTTACCAAAATAGTGACGGCTTCCTTCACAACTCCGGCTATTGCTACTGTCACTGCACTAGTCACTGACACGAGAATATATTCAGTTACTACCTGTAATAACATCAAAAACTCAGTTATTTTTCTCAAAAAAGAGAGAATTTTGAAGTTAGGATCAAATAATGAAGTTCACCATGAAGAAAGCAAGAGTTCCACCAAAGAACATCAGAAAACAACTTCTCACAATACTCCATGGGCTGTTAAAGTAAGCAGTCTTTCTGAACTCATTCCAAGGATCCAATAACAGAGAAAACAGAGCAGTTGTAATTGCCATAATCGGTGTCACGTAGCTCATCAAAAGAAGAGGATTTTTTAGACCTCAATATAGAGGAAGAGAACATGTCAGAAAAAATAAATATGCAGAGAGATAATGATCAAAATAATGAACACAAATTCAAAGTTAATAGCTATGAGTTTGCTAAAATCAGGACAAAATCCAGGTATTGAGTAACACTTACCATAGGCTTCTTTCTTTGTGGTCGTTTCAATATCAGCACATACCAATCAATGGAAGACAGAGCCAAAAACAGAAACAAGTGAGCATGCTAGTAATGGTTAATTAACTAATACGAAATAAATATAAGTTCACAAAAAAAAAAAAAAAAAAGCAACAATCCAAAGTGTTTCATGTACCTGGAGAAGAATCTGTGTCATTGTCCATCGGAACCCTGACATGACAGCAGCGAGCATAACCAAAATAAAACCCCAAAATTCGAATTCAGTCTCCTTTACAACTGCATTTTGGACCAAATAAATATAAGAAACTCATTTGGGCAGCTTAATCTGGAAAAAGAAAAAACAAAAAGTGCAGTTTGTTTTTCACCACTAAATAAATCCATTAATAGCATCATTATCTGTTATCATCAGATGTTAATGAGTGATCTTACCCGAAAAAGGCGTAATGATGGAATACATTTAAGGAAATAAATTTATGATCCTGAAGTGTATGAATGACTTCCTATGTTATTACTTCAAATAATACATAAAAACTAAAAGCATTTACGTCATATAACAAAAAAAATTTGGAAAATAAATATCATCAGAATCTCCATTGATAACATACAAATTAATCAAAAGGAGTTGAAGGAGAAATCTTATAACCTGTTAATAGTATCCCAACAGAAATCACAAAGACAATGCCAAACAGCCTCACGCTTGGAGACTCCAATCTTCACAAACATTATTTTGATCAGCAGCCAGGTTAAAAGAATTTAATGCACATACCGCAAAAGAACTATACAAGTCCGTCACACATAGCATATGAAATGGAAGAAAACGAAATATTTCAGTACTTGGTATGTTATATTACTAATTAAAAAAAAGGAAAGTCAGTCTAACAATCATTATTAACTTGTAAAATCCTAGTTTGGGCTCCTGACATTTAATTGCTCGATCATTTACTTGATAGCAATCTTCCAAGTACCAAAAAGAGTCTATATAGTGCGAAAGAAGGTAAGACATATTTTAGTTACAACAAATGCTATACAGCAATATGCTTGGAGTTGGGATCTAAATTAACTTGGTCAACTCATTGATAGATACCTGAAAGCAACGGCAAAAATAAGGAGAAATATTGGTGAAGCCGATTTGCACTGCAAATAAAAGAAAACTAACATAGTCATCTGAGGATTTCTCATGAGATAAAGCAAAGAACAGAAGCCAAAAAGTTTCATCAAAAAATTAAAGAATGATTAATGGTCACAGAATAACCAACCATAGTGGCAAAAGTAACGGAGATAGAAATCAAGGATGCGTTGCTTAGGTTAACATCCATCGCAGTGCTGAGGGCCATTGGTACAACTGTGAAAGGCAAATGCCTGTAGCATTAGTTGTTAACGAAGTTAATCTATGGCAAACCTCAATAGGAAATAGGAGAAAGATATAATCAAAACACTATAAAATTGTTAATTATCATAACACTTCCTACCTCTTGCAATATAATCCCTCCAAGACATAACAGAGGAATGAAATCTGTCGGACCAAAACCACGTAATGACCGTTGAGAGAAAAGCTTGCATGACAAAGTGGAACGTGTTCATTAACAGTGGGGCCGGGAATTTCCCCATTTTGTCCCCTAATAAGGTTTTATTGTACCTGATCCAGGAACACAAGTAAGCGATTAAAAAGAAAAAAACAGAAATGAATGAATGAAACGTAAACGATTCAATGGTTAAGAAAGATAAACACTCACAGTGTCAAGAATGTACTGATAATGTACCAGACCAGTATTAGAAAAAACGTTTTCAGCACTTCAACAATGGAGATTGGATTCTCTGTATCTCTCTTAGACAGGCTCTGGTAGCCCATATGTATTAGGCCACCGGGGCTACTCGTATATCTTTTATTGATTGTGTGACCGATTTCAACATCAGTAGGCACATGAGTTTCATTTTCATCTCTAACACCAATTGCTGGTGTATCTATTACATCACCATCAAGCTCCATAGTCCACTGAAAGTTACTCAAACCGAGTCTCTCACTGTCTAATATTCCATTTCTAAACTACATCCTTATCTAGACGAGCTGAATGTCTCGTTAATCAGATGGGCCTGATATAAAAACAGCATGTTTTACAAGAATCTTGTACCTTTTCTCCTCAAATTGGCACTTCAAATTTTCTCAACCCTTTCAACACCCGAACTACTCTTTATCGTTTCCTACACTCCATTCAATCCCACCCATTTCAATAATAATTGCAACAATAAACATGACAGAAGACTATAATATCTCAACAGCTAAAAAAGAAAAAAGAACCCTTCATCGCTTGCTCCCATAATTTTCAGTTGCTGCAATTTAAAACACAAAAAAACTGTATAACTATATAAACAACAAATTGAACACTTCAGCTTTGTTTCAAGGGATCAGACGCCAAAAGAAAAATCAAACTTTAATCATAGGAATCCGAAAAAAGCTGCCCTAGAATTCGCCATAATTGTTAAAGAAAATGGTAATAAATTTGTGTGGATAATAAAATACCAAAATACTTTGATCAAAAATACAAACTTGGGTCAAAAATTGCAGAACGGAAAATCAAGAACGCGAACTATGTGAAAGCCAAGAACGCGAACCCTACGAAATTCAAGAACGCGAACCTTGCAAGAGGCGGCAAATGAGTTATATGAAAATTAATAATTTCAAATAGCAGAGATCGAATCTGACCTTTGAAATTTAGTTTTCTTGATTTATTGTATCGTCGTTTTCTTGATTTTGGATTGTTGAGAGTTTGGGCAGAGTGTGATTTGATGTTCGTTAAAACCGTTATGTTGTGTCTGTCTTGTTTTTTTCCGCGAAAAGTGTGTTTTTAATTAGTTCCACTTATTTGCCCCAGACAAATTGGGTTAAAAAAAACATACAAACTCGGTATTTTTCTCTTAAGTTTCTTTAGATAATACTGTCCCATGAAAATTAGCCTACTTGCCATTTTCGTTTGTCCCACTTAAATCTGCCATCCCCAAAATGGCAAAGAAAATTTACTCTCTTACCCTTCAATTTCTTTCATTTTACAAGTTTTGCACTCAAAAAAGTTGGTTTAAATTACAAAATTGCCACTCAAAAATATTAAAATAACACATCCAATCAAAGTCAACAGTTTTTTCTTAATATTTGTGCCGGTCAAAGTAGGCTAATTTTCATGGGACGGAGGGAGTATATCATATCAATTTATGTAAAAACATTAACCTAAATTTCCTAAATAAATAAGGAATGTCCCATCTTCAAGTTGGATATCTTATATTCTAAATGCTTCAACTAAAATCTCGATAAAATAAATATAATGTCGTCGATATAATCTATTTTATCAATGAGTTACACACGTCACATAATTTATTTAACATACTCGAAAATGTATTTCTATATCTTTCATTTTATATTTTTTCAAAAATGAGTTGTGTAAGAGTAAGTTTTGAAGTGTGTATAAATTCATCTTAATTGATATATGAAGACCAGATTTAGAAATGAAAATTCCAACATCCGCAAAATCTACTCCAAAGGACAACATATGAAAGCAACTAGTACATAACACATTGGAGCAATAAATTCATTGAACCAAATCACAAACACAAAACAATACACCAACATCACTACAAGCTCAGATGATCAAACTCTGTTCACAAGAAAATTGTTGAATTTAAACACCATGCAACAATGATGAGCAAACAATATACCAACAATGGGAAGGAGAATAAGAAAATTCGAATCATAACTTAGAATCTACAGCAGTGCAGGCACACACTTCCATCCTCTTGCTTTCCTTCTCTGGGCATGTGAACTGGGCTTCCTATCCATTCAATTCCCAATCTGCATCACATAAATGTAGCAATCAATTAAAGATATGAAGATTCAAATATTCATCAATGCTTCGACATATATGATGTTACTCACACAGGGAACGCAAAAGAGCTTGTGCTGGTATCTGATAGATTAGAATCACATGACTCATAAGACTCCATGTTGCTTGAATTTTGCTGCTCCATGGAACCAGGCTTCGTCGTCTCTTTTATCTCATCATCCCTTTTGTCTCTCCCTTTTTCATCACACTGTGAACGCAAAAACACGTTGTAATTAGTCTTCTAAATGCTACACCTGATGAATTACGTATATACGTGGAGACAAAGACCTTTAAAGCAACAATGTCGCTATGTTCCTTCTTCTTTTCGATTGACTTGGCGTCATTATTTATCATATCGATCGCTCCATCTTCTCTGAAGCAGAAAACTATATACTCTTCTTCTGCAAATCGAGGCTCCAATGATTCTCCTCCCATTTCAGTACTATTCGAAGGCATTTTCCGACTCGACTTCTTGCCTCTACTGCTCCCCTCAAAGTCGAAAACGATGCTTTCTCTCGAGATTTCAGGTGGATTGCTGCACAAGATATCCGGTTGATCGTCCTCTAAATCAAACACAATAGGAAGTTCAATCAGAGTACATATACATACAAATTAGCCTACAACAGAGTAAATCGGTATATAAAATACTCAAATCCATCGAGTGATTGAGAGAATTCTCTACATACCTAAAGGTAATCGGCAAGCATAGAAACATGATGCCAAGTCTCTCACTCTACATCGGACAAACCTCGGCGCTGTGCATGGCGAGCTCATATTGAACGCTTTAACTACCGTTGGCTCCTCCGGCGGCGGTGGTTGCGGCGGCGGCGGCGTGCGATCGGCGGAGAGAAGAAGAGAATTTAAATTTGAAAGAGAGTGAAAAAATTGGGGAAATTAATAAGAGAAGAATGGAGGAGCAGTTATGGTTTCTTAAGCAGAGAAGGAATGAGAATAAAACGTGGAGGTTTAAAAGGAAACTATCATTATGTAATCATGGAAACCAATTCAAATCAATTCACACAACAGTCAAATTATAAGAGTTTTTTTTAAGAAACTTACATAAAATTTATGTGAATTATAGAAATAATTTCTTCAAAAATAAAATAAAATCATGGTGATTACATAAATCCAAAATTTAATTTATTATGGGATATTGTAAATTTATTAAATTCAAATTTTATTAGCCTCATTGCCTTGATTTCTGCATTTAAAAGTCCAATTCTACTACCTTGCTATATTACAAAATTATAATAATAATAATAATTTATGATTGGTAATAGAGACCCTAACAAGGTTTACAAAAAATTCAGAATTTCATTTTATAGTAATAAATACACAGTAAAGATGAGATATTATTTTTTGTAGATGAGATGTGTTCTGCAAAACTCATGAAAGCCAACATTTTGAGGAACTAGTTCTTCTATAAAGCTAGAGTTTCATCTGCAGATACTCTTCAACTGAAAATCTGGCAACAGCTCTCGATTCTCGTGGTGTCTAGTCTTGAGGTGTCGGGATTCTAGTCCTTTCCTTTCTCGATCACTATATCTCATGGATTCCGATATTTACACACATCACTGGCAATCAAGTGTTGGATCTGCATCATCTTCACCAAAGTAAGCAAAACCTTTTCTTCATCATTCCTACATCAAGATTTACAACTTCACTTGTTAGAAGCAGATACGAGACATGTTTGGATTGAACACACTTGATGAAAATAATCAAACATCAAGAACCATTGGCAAAATGTGATTAGTAGAAGCAACAGGGACAACAACAGAATCCGAAACAAATTTATCACTGAAAACATGGCCACATCAGACATCAAATGTGATATTCACTAGATTTAGCATATCTACAATGAATGAGCTGGATATGATTGCACAGTTGGAATCATGACTATGTAAAGAGATTTCCGAGTTTTCTAAATGAGAATCTATGACAACTTCGGAACTTCATACTTATTAGGATCTATTAGAGAGAGAGTACAGCAAGAGGCTACCAAATATCTTTTACTCAGATGAATAGTACATTTAAATTATGCACAAATCTCAGGCTTCGCTATTATAAAGACATAAAATTTAAAGAAAACAGGCAAAAACAATCAAAACCATACCCTGAAACTGAAAGGCATATCTAATTTTGTACCATCACACCTACTTAATACCTCATGATAGTAAACAAGATTTCTCTGAACTCGTATTAGAAGTCCTATGTATCGTGTAAGTGCTTAGCCTGTAGTTACCATCAACAAATCTACAGGATTTCTTGCTATGTTCTAATTTCTTCTCTCTGTTTGTGTTTCCTGAGTCATAGAGGAACCAGGAGCATCTGTCAGAAACTGCTGCCAGAAGATGTCATTCACCCCAGCTTGCTGTTGTCGATCTTCTTGCATTTCGTTATCAGAAACCTTGGCTGGGCTTACATTCACATCAATGTCCAGTGGCTTTAGCCTGGAGTCTAGATCAATGCAAATGGATGATATTTCCGGACTGTCAATGTGAGATGAAGATACAGCCAGCTCCGGAGAGGAATGGCCATTCCTTGAAGGTGATGCTGACATGTGGCATCCAGGTGAGCAAGGTTGGATGTTTAAATCAGAATTTCTAGATGATGCTTCCATTTCTGTAACAACAGCTGAAGAAGGTATCGTGTGCAACCTAAAGCCATGGGAATCCTCAGATGGAATCTGATCAATCCCATGGAAAAACTCCTCCCAATAAGCTAAGGACGAATCTAATTTTTCAACTTGGTCCGAGTTTAACAATGGAAGAGATGAAGAGCTCGAACTTTCTAGGAAAATCGAGCTCTGGTTCTCCCCAAGATGGCCTTCACCATGCAAGAAATGAAAGGCCAACAACCTTCTTTTCTTGTTACGAGACTCTGACTGTTCGATGGTAGTTGAGGTGGATCCAGGTTTCTCTAACAGTTGAGCCAAGATGACCATCAGCTGCCTATGCCTCTGATCAATGATTTGCAATGTTTGTCCTAAGGATCTGAGTTGATGTTTATATCCTTCATTCTCATGTTTATGCTTCTCTACTTGAGATTGAAGTAAAATCTTTTCTCCTTTCAGCTTTTCAATCTCTTTTTCGTAATTCCCTCTTTCTGAACCAGTTAAAGGAAATGCATTTCCTTGACCTGAATGGCTGTGGATTGGCTTTCGCCTGTGTATGTTCTTCAAAAGATGCCTTTGTCCACGAATAAACTCCTCATTTGCAAACTCCCACTGATCGGGATCAATCTTTCTAAAACCCTGCAAAGTTCAACAAAATTTTAATCCTAAATATCTCAAAACAACCATCTGAAGTATCAAATTGTGGACAGAGAAATGAATGCAAAGCCACGTGGATGCAACCACTCGAATCAAGTTTTGGTATGTTTCTTCTTCATTATAATTAGTTTCATTTACTAAGCTTTCAACAACAAAAAAACTTGTTCTAATTCCCTACCAAGACCCTCAAGAACAATGACACTTCAGTCTTCACCAATCATTTTTCTTGAAATGCATAGTTTCCATATCGAAAACTAAAAGTTCAACTGATAACCTATCGAATACACAGCATATACAACACAAACAAGCAAGAGAAGAAATAGAACTATAAATGGAGTGATGAAATTCCAGAAAACAAAGATCTTACATATGTATTTAGCTGCCTAATGAAGCTGGAGAAATTGTTGTGCTTGAAATACTTTGGCAACAAATTTCCAGCAAACTGAGGTGGATCCCAAACAACAAAACTATGTCCTGTTTGACTCCAAGAAACAACAGAATTAGTCAGTGGATCATCCACCATCTCATACGTCTTCAGGAGAAACGGCGCCGTTGAATTAGAACTGTCATTTGAACCCTCCATCACCAATGATCAATCTATAAAGCAAAGTATGTATACATAAATATGACTTATAATACCACAAAACCCCTGATAAATCTTCCCTTGAGATCAACTACGTAAATCATTTTCTTTTTTATTTTAGTGGGACCCTTCAAGAACAAGATCGAGATCATCACGATCAAAAAGAAAACCCAAAACCCACATATAATTCAGAAGAAAGAAACGATCAATCACAACTCCACCCTTTAAAAAAAAAATCTTTTCTATTACAACCAACCAACTCCAATCTGCAACATCATCATTAAGAAAAAAGAACTAAATCCAATAAATATTTACCAACCCTTTTGATTACCTCATATGTTTCTATGATTGAAAGTGAGAATTATCAGTTTTCAGGGCAAAAAAGAAAAGGATTTCCAACTCGGGAAGTACTAGGTTCTTGGGGAAAAAGAAACTAAAACGGAATGAAAGAGATGTATATATACAGAAAGAAAACTAAAACAAAAGAGGATAACTATCCTCAAAATCCAGGCTTCTGACTATGCAGGTATAAAAATCCATTATCGTGAGGCTTGACTTTCTCAACAACTCGTGGAGAAAAAGGATTGCGAAAATTATAAACCCTCGTAATAATTTTGCTAGTTCTGGTTTTTAACGAGGAAAAAAGTGGGATCATGGGTCCGAATTGAAAATTTCAAAGATGCTAAATAGCTTTTCTCGGTTTATATACATAGAGTTGAAGAGAGAGTTGAATTCAGCAATGGAGGGTAAACGGTAAACAGAGTCGCAGTCGTTGAATTTTCTTTGTGGAAAGGACTCCACTCACATGAGAGTGAATCATAAGAAATAAATATTCTTTCTTTTAAATGCAATATTTTCCCTTTTTTTTTTTTTTTTTCTCTTTTGATAGTTATTATAGGTATATTTTTAATATACAAAAACTCACGTGAGGACGATTGTTTTACTCCTCTTTATACATGTAAAATATATTTATAAAATATTAAGATCACATATTTATTCATGTAAAAGATATATTTTAATCTTATTGCACTCCACAGACCAACTTTTTAATATTGGTCGTTTATGTATTATGTCTAAATAGTATTTTTATGAGTGTTATTAACCCACTTTTATATTAAACTTGCAAGTCAACTTTATTTTTTATGGTTGCTGAAAATGCTTGCCATATTAATTTTGTCAGTCCTGTAGTACAGTGTAATCGAATTACACGTGGCGAATTATGGTGAGTTTAGCCAAATTTGAAATTCATATTGTTGGAAAAAATAAAAAGATCAAATATTCGTTTTATTTCATTTCTCTTTTGTCTTCTTTCACTGTCATTAAGAAATTTTGGCGGGTTGCCTTGCAATTCAATTTTGTAGTTTTCTGTAAAGAAAATTCTTTTGAACACTATACCATATATATATTAGTATGGATCACGTGTGTCGTATATGGAGGTTGAATTTTTTTTATAGTTTTAAAAAAATGAAAAATAACATATTAATGTTGATATTAAAATTTTGGGTTCTTCAATTCCTAACAAATCAAAATCTAGAAAAAAAAATACAAATAATCAAGAGATTAATAAGTTTCAAGCATATCACCAATTTTGGTTATTCTGACAAACAAATATTGAAATTGGGGAAAAAAATCAACAATTAAGGGATCAAAATTGAAAAAGGCAAAGTTGACACACCAAAATTGGAAAAGGTTCAAGTTATAGGTCTAAAATTATTACTTTCCAATTACATGTTATTAAAATTACATGTATTTATAATCATTATAACTACTAAATTACTATTTTAACCTTAAATACTAATCCTTAATAAGGAAATTTTAGGCAATTATATAAAATTAAACCATTAAATTACATGTATAGAGTTAATATTATGATTATATAGGATATACGATTAGGATTATTTAGTGTAGATGGATTTGGGAGAGTTCATGCAATGCAAAAGTACCGTATTACAATTTATTAAAATTACATATATTTAAAATTATTATAATTACTAAATCAATTTTATCACTTTAAATAATAATCTTAAATAATGATATATTAGACAATTCAAAATTTGTAAGAAATATCCACACTTCAACACTCTGTATTAATAGTTTGATGAGCTTCCAACAAACCTTTTTAAAATTCAATCAATTGTAAATATTATCAGTTACTTAAGAAATAAAATAGAAATAATTTCCTTTAATTATGACAAAATAGAAATAAGATGTTTCTAAAATGTAAGTAAATAATTTTATTGATAATTTTTAATTGACTGAACTTTAAATAAATTATGTTAATTAATGAAATCCTTATATTATAAAAAACAAGTACGTAATGTTTTAGAAAAATAAGTATTTAATAATAAATTATGTAATTATAATATCTTACGTGCAGCGTATGTGTTGTTATACTAGTATATATATATATACTACCTCCGTCCCAAAATAAATGACGTTTTAGCCTTTTGCACATATATTAAGAAATGTGATAAAAAATCCAATATACCTCTATTTAAGTTTAATTAATGAGGAACTTTTATCTCTTTAACACATTTAATTTGAGATGAGTAAATAAGGACATATTTGGTATATTGCATATAAATATGCTTTGGAATACGGAAACGACAATTATTTTGGGACAAATTTTAGTAGCTAAAACGTCATTTATTTTGGGACGGAGGTAGTATATATTATTGCAAGAATTTAAAAAAAAAAAATAATAACAGAGTATTCAATAGGCTCCTTACCACTCCCAAGCAAAACCAATCTATTATCTTGACCAATCTCATAGTTTATTTTAGTTTTATCAGTAAGTGTCACAATGCAATACCTATAGAAATACAACTTAAGCCTGCTCTTTCATTACAGCTCTAAGCTCTTCTAAAATGTTCTGTGGTATAAGACAACAAACTTGTAAGATATCATTGTTATGCAAGAAAGAAAAAACAGATAGAGATGCCTAAGAAAAGTTTTTAAATTTAGCAGATCAGGGGTCTGATTCATCTATGCCAAAATCCACAACTTCTGAAGTAGCCTGAGAGCTCACCATTGCATACTCTGCTTTTCGAAAAAATTATTTCAGCTCTATAATTCAAACTTCTTCAAAGCAGAGCAGCATAGCCATTTTGAATAGTCGGGCTTGTTTCATTTGCCACAAACAATCTGTCCAGAGCTTTTGCCAGCATCCTGTTTTATTTTTTCCATTTTTAGGATTATCTCACATTAAAGAGTTGGAAAATGCAATAAATGTGGAAAATGCAATAAATGTAGACTGTTATTGTAATACACCAAACAACTTTACCATATTGCACGTAAATCACTAAATTATGTATTTATGTGCATCAACTTCATCAGGGTATAAAAGTAACGCAGTCTGGTTAATCGATTAAAATGTTTAAGAAATGGGATCGATTAGGATTTGACGCTCCTTACCTTCAATATGACAGCCAAGAAGAGAAGATCACAACTGGGAACATCAATACCAAACCATAGTTCACCACACTATCTATCTGCTTCGTCTTTTCCATCCGGCCAAGAATAGCATCCCATGTTCGTGTAAATGGGCAATTATCTTGTTTAGCCTGCCTCAGCAAAATCCCTACTTTTGTCACTTTCAAGAAATTTGGTTGTTGAAAAATTAATTCAATCAAGCATCATGCATATGCAAGGATGTAGAGATCTCACATCTATTTTAGAGTCAGCTAATACTTCTGGAACATCTGAAGTTTCTAGTGTTCTTCGTTTCTCCCTCCCTGATTGATCTGAAGGTTTCTCAAGTTCACGTTTCTTGTAGTATCTGCCTGAGAAGGCTCGATAAGGTGAATCAGTATGGATGGTTTCCATGACAGAACCAAAGAAGTTGGTCACCGGTACCTATAATCAGCAGGAGAGGAAAATAAGGAACTTGTACTCGGAATACATTTTTGTGCATAAATTGATATCTTTATGTAATCCAGAAAAAATTAAAATAAAATTGTGGTTATATTTCTTCAATATTGTCTTAACTTCCTATCGGAATAGCAGTAGCATGATTTTTCAGCATGCAGATATAGAGAAAGGCAATTTCTTGTTGAATCCAGTAAAGAACAAATAAAGTAAGTAAAAATGGAAAGAAAGAAAAGGAAGATTCAACAGGAACTCTTATACTGAACTCAATAAAAGCCAAGAGAAGAAATACAATCCAAACCAGGATTTGAATTCTATACCTTCTCCAACTGCCGTTGGTATAAATCAATTCGATAGTATGCAGTTGACATCAACGTATTTGGATTATAGGAATTGAATAGACTGCAAAACAAAGGGTCAAATCAAGATTTGGGATCAATATTTGGAAACTTCATTGGCCAAGTGAAACCTTTCGAACCAAGAATAATATTCCAATCAGGGCTATCCCTAAGAAAAGTTTCGAACCAACAATAATATTCCAGAAAGAAAGAAGTTGAGTAAAACTCGTGTGCTGAATTTGTTCAGAAGGTCAGATGACCTACTTTCCAGATGAAAATGAAACGAATGCTCCATGCTTCTATCAGCATAATCGATACGCAGATAAGTAGATAAAACATTTATTTAATGTAGGGGAAACAAATAAAATTCCATAATTGCTTCAGCAACGTGGCACATTTCTTCTGCAACCACTTTTCTTATTATATTAAGAATAGAAGAAGGAAATCAGATTGCAGCTAAAGGCTACTTCTGTCAGAATCCACATTCCGCTACAACTGATTTGCAAAGTGAGACGTTGAACCATTGACATCTTGCATGACATAAATTATTAAAGGACTAATGTGTTATGCTGTTGCATTATAAAACTATAAGGTGAAATCCATGAATGCTATAACCTTAGCAAAGTTACCATAAAATGTAAGGGCATAAAAGTAACCACAGATTTGAAGAATTAGATAACCATGCATAAACCGAAATTTTATGTCCATATACCTGCTCAATGAGGCATTGTCATACATATTTAACCTCTCAAAGAAGGCCAGAGTATAAAATGTGAATCGATCTACAACAGATACACCAACCTGCAAGAAAAGAACAAAAGAAGAGGTATAAACAGATAAATTAACCACTGAAGCAGGTAGTAAGAACAACAGCAATTTAAAATGTCCAGAAATATTAATAACCCCTCATATGCAGGATACAGACGAAATATCAATACTTACATCAGAGTCCAAGTGATGTGAGTACGAATTTTCTCCTTTCTTGCTACTTCCAATAGCCAAAACACCAGGTGATTGAAGCTGTGAAACACACCCCAGAATATAGGAATACAGTACAATTAGTTATTACTCAAGAAATTTTCATGCTTAGTGCACTTGTGAAAAGATAGAATCGGAAACGGTATATGTTAACTCAGGAGGACAAGACAAAGAAGCGAAGGATTATAAAGTGCATCCAGTGAACAACACCATAATGAGAAGCCAATTTCAAGAAAATGAAGCTATACATATCAGTGCTGTCTCATAGGAACTTCCTGACAGGCTAACAGTTTCATTGTCATCAGAGTACATGCAAAATTGGAATGAGATGAATGGTAAAATAACACTAGATAGGGGAAAAAACAAAAAAAAAACCTCAGAATAGTGTTTTGTCTTTCATTTTGGGAACATTACAAAAGATATGGGCTACACTGTCATAACAAAAGTACTGCAGAAACCATGACAATTGAGAATTATATTGTCGCTTAGACATGCAGAGGCCACAGATGCACGAAAGCATGCAACACAACACACAAACACACACACACACACACACACACAGATATTGAAGGCAAAACAGTCAGACAAGCAGTGCAATGAAATGTCATTAAAAAACTTTAGGAAAGATCCAAAAAATACTCACCTGAGAAAACAGAGTGGCCGCCTGGCAAGTATCTACCATAATCAACAGCTCCTTAAATCTGATAATTGGAACAAGAAGAAGAAAGCACTTTCTTTAATCGATATGAAATCCTTATGGGGCAGAGAGAGCATGTAATCAGCTGTTCAAACTCCTTTCAAAGCCTCAACGAGATGAAAGATGTTTTATATTCCACTACCTTTGTTAGCCGCATTGCAAACAAAAAGTTAAGAAAATAAATAAATAGAAGTAACATTCTACAGTCACAAGTTATCCAAACACCTGCGCTTTTCCTTCATTTGTTTCACTGCATCAGCTAAATCGTGGCTCTGAAGCTCCTCTGAGTCTTGAAATTTTAGAAACTCATCCCCACCATGCCCGGTCATGTAAAGAAGTATATGACTACCTTCATCACTTAGAAGTCGTTTTGATCTTGGGACTGCTGTTTCATGACGACCAGTCAATACTCGCAAGAAAATTTCAACATTCACTTCATAACCTCGGTAATCTACCTAAATTAGTGCATGCCATAATCAGAGAGATACTCAGGCAAAAAAATGTAAAATTTATGAATCTAATGATAATCAAAATTGTACCACAAATTGAAATGGGCTACTCATGCAAAGCATGTGAATTTTGTGGTTGCTAAGTGCTAGGTAGAAAAGGTTGATTTGAGCCACAATATTATTTTTACTTGGTAATACTTCAATATGGTAACTAACCAATGGTGTGAAGATTATGAGAAATATCAAGATCTTTCTCCACTATAAATATGATAAGAGTAAATATATTAGAAATTACTAAGATAGTGAAAATGTATGAAAATGGTTTTGCAGAATTGAATTCTCTTAGATCAAGTAAGGTAGCATATAGGTAGCATATATACCTATCTAAACAGCAAAAGAACTATGGCAGCTGAAGATTAAGCAGACCCCATGATGAATATACAAAAGAAATATATACATGAAAACAATTCAGTGAATTTAGAATAAATGAAGGTGCAAATTTAAGATGATCTCAGACATCACTCAATTCCACAATATTTCATGTCTTAGAAGTGGTGAAAATAAACAACATCTAACCACATTGCAGTCCCTTGAATGAAAGCCAAATGATCGACATACTAAACAATTGGACCGACCTCAACATTGTCGCCGTATAAGTTGAGGTGGTGGTTTTCATTGTTGAAGACCTGGGCAGGGTACTTGTTCCGAGCATTGCAAGCCATATCATCAGCCAACATGAGAATTATCCTCTCGTCTGGTATTCCCAAACGTTTAACAGTTCTGAAGACAAGGGATGTGAACAAAAGAAGCAAAAATCATTTGAAACAGTTCATTCCTGACATACTTTTAAGTAATAATGTGTTAAATACAACAGGAACCAAGAATAGATCTCCATTTACCTGTACAAGGATAAAGTATTTGCCATGTGCCGATAATTAAACCTGAAAAATAAACTGTGAGCCAACTACAAGAATAACAGTTTAGAAACACAACAAATAATATTTTTCAAGCAACATAAAGCTACTATTTGATTATCTTCACACAACTAGCTTCTTTGATCCACCAGCCCTAATGCTAATTACTAAAAAAATACAATTTTGATCTATACAAATATCGAACTAACTAAAAACAAACTATTCTGCCTAACTTTCCCAAAAAAAAAAAAAAAAAACCTCGCCTATGTTCTACGGTTCTGCCATCAAATTACTCCACACGGTTTTTTCAAGAATTCAGAAAGTTCTGCCATCAAATTAGTCCAACTGCTTTTCAAGAATTCAGTAAATGAAATCAAGAAGTGGGATGCACTCAGACGAAATGAAGAAACGATATATTCTGGAGTACCAGGAAAGTACAATACCAGAAGCGGGATGTACAAACAAGAATCGCCCAATTGTTGGTGTGCATAGTTGTGGAAGAAGAATCGGACGCACTTGACGAGATCGCATTGCAGAGGAACAGCAGAAGGATCGAAATCGACAATGGCGTCACTGGCGTGTTGTTGAATAAGGTCGCCATTTTTCTTACTGTTGCGCTTCTACTCTGATCCTTGTTACAGTTATATATTCTTTGGGACAAACTATACACACCCCACTCAATACTAAACACACCCATATAAAATTAAAATATTTACACAATTACCAATTTACCCTTACTAACCCTATTACAGAGTGTTCGGCGGGTAGCCGAACATCTTGAAGAGTGTTCGGCAATACGCCGAACATATTACAGAGTGTTCGGCGGGTGGCCGAACACTATGAAGTCTGTTCGGCGTATTGCCGAACACACTTAGCAGTGTTCGGCCAACCAGGGCCGAACATACCCAGAAATTCGAAGTTACGGGATTCAATATTTCAAGTCCAAATTCAACTCAAATTTCATCAAATTGAACACATAAAGTATCTAAACCCTAAACTCATAACCCAAATATGATTTCTACACAAATTTCATACAATTTGACCCACATTAAACATAGTATATGATAAATTTCTTAAAAAATTCAACTACACATGTTTGGTGAATTTTGTTCTTCATTGGGATTCATGGTAAGTTGTAGACTTGGATTGATCGAACTCCTTCACCCCCGTTCGACTACACGGCGTACGCACTATCAAATGTTCGGTAGCCTTTGCTCAAATTTGGATCTTCCTCTTCAAATTTTTGGAAAACCCGTTTGTTTGGATCTTGAGAGATGGGGTGTGTGTTGGATTTGGGTGGGTGGGGTGTATTAAGTATTTTATATTTTTGTTTTTATTTTATTTCATAAAGGGTGTAATTGTAAAGTTGTGGGGTGTGTTTAGAAATTATGGAAATGATTTGATTTAATTGTGGGTGTGTTTAGTAATTGGGGTGTGTTTAGTATTGAGTAGGGTGTGTATAGTTTGTCCCATATTCTTTTTCTTACACTCATCACTAAAATATTTAAATTATTTTTAAGAAATTTGAGTTCAATAACTTTAATATTCTTTTTCTTAAACTTTATCACTAAAATATTAAAATTATTTTTAAGAAATTGACTTTGACACACATTGTAATAAATTTAATTAGACCAATTCGTCGATACTCCAATAAATAATTAGTTAGTTAGATATATTTGCTTTTGTGTTTCGTAAAAATACAGTATCATAATCTCGTATACAAAAAATACATTACCATATTATTGTTTGTGCTAAATACAAACATCAAAGAAATCTTTAGAAAGATCTCAACCTATGACTATGTACACTTGTTTGGTAATAAAACTCTGATGCTAGTATACTACTTAGTTTTTATCAGGTACATCTTGATCAGCTCTTTGAGCTATGGCATTTCCAATTCCATCTCCATCTAAATTTGAAAGAGATGAATCAGAATATGGACTGTTTGTTGACATACTATGACTCACACTTGGATGCTGCCAGAAGTGGTTTCTTATAGCCTTGTACTTCGAATCAGTTGTCGAAAATCCAAGATCAGAAAGCAGCTCGTGAACTGCTGTTCGTCCTTCGAGCATGCTCACCACTTGGGACATTGTTGGTCTCAGAGTTGGAGCAGCATTGGTGCACAAAAGGGCCACATTTAGCAGCACCATAGCCTCTTCAGATGAGTACGCTGAGCCCAGGTCCGGGTCGACCAGCTCTAGCAGACTGCCTCTTTCTTGAAGAACGTAGGCCTGGTCGAGAATATGATCATCAATATCGAAAAGAATTCAAGGGAAAAAGGCACAATCTTGAATTAGTAGTGAAGAGATGGATACCCAGTCAAGAAGATAGACAAAATCTTCTTTTGGCCTATAGTTGGTGTTGCTTTTACCACTGACTATTTCGAGAGCAACGACTCCAAAGCTGTAGACGTCTGCTTTGGTTGTCAGGTAACCACGCATCGCATACTCGGGAGCCATGTAACCTCTGCAAAATGATATGTCAAATTTTAATGTTTTCAATGATTTGAAGTATAAATGATGTAAGAAGAAAAACTCACATAGTCCCAGCAATCCGGGTACTGATGTGGGTCTTATCATCCTCGTTGAGCTTTGCAAGGCCAAAATCGGATATTTTCGCATTCAGATCTTTGTCGAGCAAAACATTGCTTGTTTTGATATCACGATGGACTATTTTCACTCTCGACTCTTCATGGAGGTAAGCTAAGCCTCTGGCTATGCCGACACATATTTTCCTCCTTGTGGGCCAATCTAACTTCTGTTTTTGTGTAGTATCCTTTCCTATAAGAGTAGAATAACATAAGATGAAAGGCTTTCAAATGCATGATCTTGGCTGGTCGGAAAGTGGACCTTACCGAATAGAGCACGAGATACACAGTTGTTTTCCATGTACTCGTAGATTAGCATCAAGTGATTTCCTTCAACACAACAGCCATAGAGCTTCACTAAATTCGGGTGTTGCAATGCAGATATCATTCCAATTTCATTAACAAATTCTCTTGTTCCCTGTTTGGACTTCGAAGAAAGCTGCTTCACTGCCATAACAGTTCCATCTGATAGCAATCCCTATACGTGGCAAAAGAATGTGTTTGGGTAATGAATGCTGAAAATATAGCAGTGATAAGCCATTGCAAATAAGACTACAATCGTACCTTGTGCACTGAACCAAAACCACCCTCGCCAATCTTGTTTGCCGGATCAAAGTTCTTAGTTGCAGCCTTGATCTGTTTTAATGTGAATAGACCCGTTTGCAAATCGAGGCCTCTAAGCTCTGTCGATGAAGCAATAACAACTTTCATCAGAAAATCAAAGCTGAGATATCATCTGTAATATAAGCTCCCAAGTATAATGTGGTACTTTTAGCAAACATTTGGAATTTTTATACCTTTATCTTGTGAAGTTTTGCCACCAAGATATCCTTTCTTATGCAAGATGCCAAGAATCAATGCTAAAAAACAAACCCCACCAGCTATTGCCCCAGCCAACATAGTAGAATTAATTTTCTTGTGATGAACTGGGGGTTTAAAATCTGCAAAAAAGTTGAGAAATTTTATCAAGAAACAGCATAGGGAGCTTCACAAGAGCGACGAAAAGTTCATAACATTAGAATCAATAACATACTAGGATCTACTGATATGGCTGATATAAGAGGGCCATAAGTTCCTCTCTCTGGAATGCCAGTGGTCCCTCTCCCTGCCCAGTAAAGATGGATCTTCAGAGTGTGGGCCGTAACTACTGCAGTGAACGTCTCTACGATGGGCTTTCCGGGCCCACCAGCCTTAGCTGCAATATCAAAATCTTTCAAAACCAACTTGCCCTGCATTTGTAGTGCATAGTATGTTGTAATCAACCCAACATGAATAAACATTAATTTATCAATGTACATATCTCTATGACATATGTACCTGAACATAGACATCAAATATTCTCCTACCAAGGCTGTTGAACGAACTATCGTTTGAGAACACAATTTCAGCAAAATGGAGTTGCACAGTGTAATTTCCATTCAGGAGACAGAGTCCATAGTAAGTGAGAGAGAGGGGAGAAACTCGTGCAGTACGGTAGAGTTCTGATAGTGGTGAAGTGGTATTGTATAAAGTAGAAACATTGTGCTCTATGTAGTTATCAGAATCGAGATCGTTGTCCATGAAGTTGCCTGTGCTACTAAATGCCCACTTCCTCCCCATGTAAAACATAGAAGCCCCTCTGGGTTCTAAATCAGGTTCGTATGTAGTATTGTTATTGATGTTCAATTCCTTGCCACCACAATTAATGTACAATGAGTATCCCTCTGTTGGTAGAAAGTTATATTAGCTTTACAGGGATTTAATCAGATACAAAACAGATATATATATATATATATAAACTTTTCAGGCTGTTTTAGCATAATGTCTTTCACACTTTTGATTATTGATCATATTTTGGTTAATAAAAGTGACCAAATAATCACTGCATGGTCAAAAACAGAAAGCCAAGCATCATACTGAATTCAAAGACAGCAAACATACTTACGCTGATTTTTTGGCTCCGAACAGGGAAACTCTTGCTTCATACATGGATGAACTCTACTATAAAGCAAAAGGAAAAATTATTACCAAATTGTATTCTCTTTGAAATGGATGGATCAAACTCAAATTACATAACAATAGTTATATTATCACTTAAGAGATAAAGAGATAAAAATCATACGATTTACTGGCGGCTGATGTGTAACTCTCCACCAAGTTTCTGAAGCAAAAAATAAGTACAAACAGTTATGATGGTATATAAAAAAGTTCATCAAAATGTTGAGTTGAAATTCTATAAATCTCCTTACACACTCCCTCGTGGGCATTCGCTAATTGATGAGCTTCCAGATGTGAAATTGTTATAAGAGATATCTCTGTAGTTGAAATAGCATAATCAGTACGAGAAGCAAAATCACACACTTAGTTTACGTAGTGCCCCAGAAATCAGCTTTGAGAATATTTGAAGCCAATCAGGTATGCCATAATAGCTGATATTATGTTGCAAAGGGAAACCAATAAAAATAAGTGGCATTGTGTGTTACAGGTCTTAACTAAAATAGAACACAAGCATGTGATATACAGTTACTTACGCATTCTTGTTTCTTTGTAAAATCCACCCTGGAATTTGTCCCGTAAGTCTATTGCTTGTCAAATACCTTAAAGAACAAACGACGGTTGTTAATTTAGCATAAATATGCTCAAAAAGTAAATATAAAAATATGGCACCCAAAACGAACTGGAAAAGAATAAAAAAACTTACATGAAATCAACTTTTGCAAGAAAGTCTAGATCAGAAGAAGAAATTTCTCCAGTCAAATTGTTGAAACTAAGGTCCCTACATTTGCAAAGTTTAATATAAGATTTCAGCTGACATTTTATTAGCCAGGATAATTGAAATTTTATGGTTAGAAAGTAAAATTTACCAAATCCAAACAATTGATTAATCTGATTTAAATATTATGAGGGCTTAAGAACCAAGTGAAAAAAAGTCTCAAATACTTACAGATTTTTCAAGTTTTTCATGTGTCCAATATATTCAGGGATTTTTCCATGTATTAAACAACTCCTCAGTATCCTATACAGAAGATTTGAGTTTAGTAATCTATGATCAAATCATTTCAGTGTCATCAATGGGAAGAAGTCTGTTTAAACTCACAGCACTTTCAAGGACTTCATATTGCTTAGTGAAGGAAAAGTCGATACTCCACCTGTTAAATCACTGATCCTCCTGAAAGTCATAAATGGGAGTAAAAGTCAATGCACGAAACATGTAAGGAAGAGTTGCACGAGATGATCTTAAGCCACTCACAAGTCTTTTAAGCTTGTCAGGGCTGATATGGAAGAAGGAATCGGGCCCCTAAGCGAGCAACCTTGCATGTGCCTGGAAAAGTCAACCATATATCATGACATGTCTTTGGAAGCTTCCAAATTTCTTGGTTAAAATTTTATGCTATTCGGAACAAGCACAGATAGTCAATGCTTAAGAAAAAGACAGCTACTTACAGTTTTTCAATTTGTATCCAGCTACTGATAAAGTCGGGAATCTGTCCTGTGAAGTTATTGTCACTTATCCTCCTTACAATTTAGAGATACTGGCAATTAGGGTCACAAATCTTCTAGTTCTATCAAAGAAGTAAATTTTGCTCGACACATTGAAAAGATTTCGAACAATGAGCACTCACAAATCAGTTAAGGATGTCAGGTTGGCTAATCTCTCTGGCAAAACTCCTGTGAAGGCATTTGATGATAAAACACTGAAATGTGGGACATAAACGATGATTGATTAGTATAATCTGATAGAATTTGGAAGGAAATTTGAATATGTAGAATAAGTGCAAGAAAATTTACAGTTTTTGTAAATTGACCAATTGTCCTATGTCCGAAGGAATGGGTCCAGAAAACTGATTCCCTTCAAGACTCCTGCACGTAAAAATTGTAAGGTCAATGTGAAACATATTTAGCAGAATAGTAAAAGGTAACAGAACAATTAAAAGAGAGTGCATCATACAGGTTAACAAGGGTGGTTATTCTGTTAATAACCTTTGGAAATGGACCAGACAATCTGTTTCCCATTAATGATCTGGAGATATTTAACCAAAAAAAAAGAAAGACAAATTAGGACGCATTTTACTTGGCATTCATAAAGCAATAAATGAACGGAACAAAAGCAAGGAGCTGGGAGTTACACATCGGTCAAGCGCATAGTAGCCCACTCGTGAGGTATCGTGCCATTAAGGAAATTCCGACTAAGATCCCTGCACAACACAACAGTAAAAAAGTCAACAAAAAGAACATGCCTTTTTTCCAAGCACAATGACTACTAAGATGTAATGTTAGAGCTGATGCTCACAAGCGTGTAAGATGGCGAAGCCTGGCAAATTCCATCGGAACACCTCCCGTTAAATTCTGCGATTTCAAAGCTCTGCAAGCAGTTTAGTATGACTTTGAGTTGATTGCACATTAAATTCTTAAATATCAAAAACTAAATCCACAAAAATCCCAGCATTATGAAGATAAATCAATCAGCATTCAATCATGAATAGGTTCATGTGATCCCTCCACTTAGCCTCATTTCATATCTTAAACTTGTGCTCGAAGAACAACTTGCAGCAATATATAGGGAATCGATATAGTTAAATTTCATGATAGCGATCCTATTCAGCCAATCAAACATTTAGTCAATCCAATTCATATTCACTTTGCAAACACTTCAGTTCTAACATTGTTTATTCCAACTGAATAACCAACCCCCACCCCACCCCACTCCACCACAATAAAGAGGGCAGTTCCATATTGCTTTAAAAAACAAGAAAAGGAGATGACATGTTTTTTTATTCATTAACTGAAGTAGCCTAATTAAGGTGTGCGGACTCTCAGTCTCAGACAGACATGACGTGGACCCTAAGCCCGCCATTGACAGCTGGATGAGTAAAGACACTGTATGAAAGTCAACCGCTGGCACATCAAACGTTGACCGACTATTTCAGTCAACACATTGTTCTTCAAGCTCCTCCACAACTCCGGCCATGGAGGAAAAGCTTGTTGCACTATCAAAAATACATACCATTTGCATACTCATGAATTCAGACTGAAACTTCTCATATTTTTCACTGCTATTATTAAAACATAACAAGAAAATGCAATTTCCTCTGTATAGAAAAACACACGTGAAGAAAACTCAACATAAAAATGATAGATTTAGAGAGAGAGAGAGAGTACATGGTGACAACATGGCAAGTAGAGTTCTGAGAGCAATCACAAGTGACAGAACTCTCAAAGCCTTTTCTTAAAATGGGCAAACTCCAATTCCCTTCACCACTGCAAGGATCCTTGCTAAAATCCCAATCTTTCTTGCCCAATTTTTTCCCAATCTCCTTCAATGCCCTCACTGCCAACCAATAACAAACATCTTCAAAACACTGGATTCTTTACCAAAATCAAGAACTGATATTACCTTCATTTGGGTGGAGCTGGTTCTTGGGCAGTGTAGCTGCTGACCCATAAAAGCTGCAGAAACCCAAGAAACCCAAGATAAAGCAGAAAACACTGAAATTCCTCATCTTCTTTTTAATCTTCTTTCAAATTGCAAGAATCCAATTTGCATGGAGAAGTTCAGCTTGAGTGACTCGTGAATAATTTAGTACGTGAGGTGGGAAAGAATTTGCAAAGACAATTTACACAGCTACAGATAAAAGTAAGTAGAGAGAGAGAGAGAGAGAGAGAACGAGACTGGACAGCGATGAATAGACTTTTATATTTGGAATCTCATTCCGTTTTGCCACTTTTGTCTTTGTCAAACAAGTTGTTTGGTTCATTTACAATGCTTACTTGCATCATTACATTACATGCACATGATTACTTAGCTTAATATGATGATGGCTGTGGATTAATTTGTTAATTAAGATTAGAATCTTAGTTTTGATATTAATATTGTATTGGTTTAAAATGTCTTCGCTTGTTCTTGACTGATCATCCCACTGGATCATGGATTCAAATCGCCTTAATAATCCAAACATGTATTGTATTGTTGTAGAAAAGAATAAGATTCTTGTAAGAAGGCTAATTAATAAATAAATTAAGATATATATGTTTTTTTCCAAAAATCATATATATAAAAATAGGTACACTTTAAAATTAAACAAAGATAGATAAGTGATTTCTTTTTCGAGCCAAGGTGGCTGAGATATTAAATAACATTAATGCAGTTACAGATATATAAAAAAGGAGTCATAAATTTTTAGTTTTAAGTTATCTTATAAATATTTAAACTTCATATGTTAAAATAAACTACTGGTAGAGGTTTAGTGATCTTATTAGATTGTATCAGAGATTAAGATCTGTGGAATAAAATATACATAAATAAGTTGAAATATATAGATTTAGGATCTTCATCAAAAAATGTGACCAGACGATTCATTCAAATTTTTACTTTAAACCATTTTTAGAAATATCTAATTGAAAGTAGATTAATGGGAAAAATATTTGTTTGGTTTGTAGTTGAGGAAAAAAAAAAAAACCGAGTATCCTTTGCAAATTGATGGAACATGAATGTTTTCATTTTTGTAATTTTTCCTATTTAGAAAAAGTTGCCAAATACTCCCTCCGTCCCGCTTATCTTTGCCTACTTTCCGTTTTTGGACGTCCCAGCTAACTTTACCAGCCCAAAAATGGCAACAAAAAAATTACGACCTTACCCCTCAATTTCTTTCATTTTACTTACTTTACACTCAAAAAGCACACATTAATTACAAAACTGCCACTCAAAAACATTAAAATAACACATCACATCAAAGTCAACATTTTTTTCTTAGAATTCGTGCCGGTCAAAGGTGACAAAGATAACCGGGACGGAGGTAGTAATTTGTAAAAGTATGTTGGATCAAACTGTTAGTTAATGAACCTATAACTTTGTATGACGCGTTTATCAATATTAATGAAAATTAAGATTTGAATAAAGAACTTCATATATATCACAATCAAACTATATTGTTTAAGTTACAAATTTCGAAGTTTGGCCACTAGAAAGGAGTTAAATAATGCAATTAAAGAATGTTTTGAGTTAATTAATCACTAATAAATTAGTCAATCCTCATCATATGCAATAAGTACATGGGTAATTAAAATAATTTCTAAGTGCGCCACTTGAATGGGGTTAAGTAATTAATGCAAATAAAGAATATTTTAATTAATCACTATTAATAATCTCATGATATTCACAATACAATTAAATAAAAGGGTTCTAGAACGAGTTTCTCAGATCTTGTAATTTAATCAGACCTCTGTTCATATAAGACGTTTAAAAAATATATTTTAAAAATAAGAACTACATAATTTTATTCATTTCATAAGACTAAATTACATAAATAATTGTAATATAATAAAGGATTAATTGTTGAGGAAATCATAATTTAAAATTGTAACCAACCATTTCAATATTAGCAAATATAATAAAACTTTCATATTATTTTGTAATTTTTTTAATATGAGTATGTTGATGCTAAACTATAAAACCATCAATCTATAGTTATTATTAGAAAGGTTGGAGTTAAAAAAGTGGAGATCAAAATAATGAGCTAATACATACCTAAACACAATCATATTCGAAAACTGCCAATTGGTTAAATAAAAATAAAAATATTAAAGTTCATATTTTATTTACTAATATATAAAGAATGTATAAAATTACAAATAAAGTAAAATTCATAATATTCATGTAATAAAATATAATAACTTTTAAACACAACAGAAGCTTAAACGGGGAAATCTGAACATAGTCTAAATTAATATTCATGATGTTATCATCCCAAATTAATAAGCGAGTCAAATTTAAAGAATAATTAAACTTTATGATGATGGAACTAGGTTTAACAAATATTAATTGACACTTAATTACTCTCTCAAAAAAATATATATATATTAGCACGATGTTTTACCTATTTTTAGAGTTTTGTAAACGTTGCCTATAAATAGTTGTCAATGACTGGACCAGAAAATTACCATTTTAAGTTGTTTATTAGACATATCTCATATTCAACTTCTATAAATGTTTTCCTTTTCTATTTGAGAGGTCGACAAATTAGTTCTTACTTCGAATAGGGTTCACATTTGCAGATTTATTTATTCTTTTTTTTTTTAGGTAAAAAGATTCTTGATTAAGAAGGAAACGAATATATTTTAAGTAAATCCTTCTTGGGATATTATTTCCAAATAAGGGCTGCTGTAAGGAACATTGTATAGATTTTGATGAAAACAAAACATGTAATAGTTAGGGCGTACAATCCTATGTACTTAGTTTTTATTGTAATCTCTTAGACTAGGATCATAATGCTTGAAGATCAAGGTTAAAGCTTGAAGATGGATGAAGACCTTGCTGCATGAAAAAAAATTAAATATGAATAAGTATAGGTCACTGCAGCAGGTTGCTAGAAGGACACTGGAAGGATACTGCAAGAGGATGCTACTTAGACAAGTAAGCTGGCTGAATGAAAGACAAGTAAGCATCAGCAACCTCCCAGAGACAATTGCCTTGGAGTGAGCACATTGAGTTTATGTTAGGCACAACCACAAAGTCAACCAATCATAATGTGCCACGTAAGGAAGTACACTGGAAGATATGGTGTTGTCAAACTAGGAATAGCGACTGCAGCAACAGAAGTGTACGATCTCAACAACTTCGTACAGACTAACCAGAAAAGGCCACGTCGCCCCATGCATGATGCGAAGAATGATGCTCACTCCAATGGGCATAATTCTCATCGCCTATAAATAGAAGAAGACTGGGACTTGAAAAATACTTGAAACCTGAAACTCTTGCAATCAAAGCACTCAAGCTATCTAAACGCACTATCTTTTAATACTTAGAAGTTTCAAGTCCAGTCTATAGCAGCAAGCATACTTTGCTTAGAGAGTTATCCATTCTAAAGCTTGCTGGCTTCGTTGTTGGAAGAAACCTTATTTATTTTCATAGACTATTAGGAGTTGCTTGATCGGAGGTTGTTCCTGATCAAGTATTTTCGTTCTTAGTAGAAGAACAAGAGCTCTGTGTGGGCTAGTTGAGTTTGGTCACTGTGCAGTAACCCTGTGTGGGATTGACTGGCAGTTCTTGTTAGGTTTAGGTTGTATAAGCGATGTTTGTGTAAATCAACTATTCTACTTAACAAAGTTCCTCATTGTGAAGGAGTAGAGATGACGTAGAGGGATTACTCCACCCTTGAACCTCTATATATCTTTGTGTTCAGCTTTCTGTTTCAAAGCTTGCTGCTGTTCATTTTTATATATCTTGTTTAACTGTTTTACTTGCTATATCTCTCTCATAAGCAAACTAACTGTTCACCTAATTCCTTAAGCTACTCCCGCAAGTATACGGTGTAGATCGTAGATACGGCAAGCAAGGTCGATCCCACAGAGACTAACGTTAGAACTAATTAATTACCTAAATTTTATCCCTAATTTTATCTAGGAATCGGATCCAAAAGATGTCGAATTAATTAAACTAACTAAGAATGCAATTAAAAATCACGAAATCAAACAGTTATTCTAAGACAGGTTCTAGAACATGCTTTTATCCAATTCTCCCCTCAACGTCACTTTGATCAATCCAAATTCATTGATTAATAATCCTATATGAGCAATCACGAAAATCAAGTTAAAAGCTCTCTCGAGTCAATTTAACCGGTTGATTATTATGCTACCAGAGGTATCTCTACTCGATCTGATATAACACAACAACTCCCAAAAGCACCTAAGATTGAAAATCTCATCACATATGTCATTCATCTCTCGATTTCATGCTGCATATATGTCATGTGTTTACTCTTCCATAATTAAATCTCCTCTCTCGAATTTTGACTTAATTACTTAAACATGCTCAATTAGGGGCCCTCTAATCAAACAAGCAATCAAATCATAAACACATGAATAGGATCGAAAAATCAAGAAATTGAATTAAAATCAAAGATCCATCAAGGTTCGAATCGAACTACTTACATATCCTAGAAACCTACGAAGATCTAGCCAGACATAATACTAATCAAATCCATAGACAAAATTGATAACATCATGTCAAAACCGAAATTCAACAAAAAGTAGAAAAGTAAAAAGAAAAACTCTAAGGCGACGATCTCGTGATTCTCGATCTTCGAATTCTCCTTCGTACTTTCTCCTGGATGCTCTCAGAATTTGTGTTTTCTCTCTATGAATGCTTGTGTCTTGAATTCTGGACTTCTTGGGGTATATATATCTTCTTGGGAGTCTTGGAGATCAAGAAAATCGGGTATAAAATCATCCAAAATCGTGTTTTAGTTGAAATAGGATACCCGGGCACGGTCGTGCCCCCACGGCACGACCAGACCGTGCCCCGCTGCACTTGCGCGTGCCAGCCGCGCACGACCGTGCCCCCAGACACGGCCGTCCGTGCGCGGCTGCCTTCCTCTCTGGACATTGGCGCACGGTCGTGCGCCAATGCAGCCCTGACCGTGCGCGGCTGCATCTATCCGTGCCCCAATGCACAGCCCCGTTTTTCTTCGTTTTCGACCTCGTTTCCTCCTCGTTTCTTCCTCAATCCTTAATCACATTTGAAATTCATACTTTTTCCACTAGAATCATGAAACTTAGCAACCAAAACGTCAAATGCAACTAATATATGAAAAGTAACAAAATTGCTATAAAAACGTACACAAACGCAATCAACCGATCATAACATTGTACGCAAAACTATAGCAAAATTGACACTTATCACTAACTGTTTCACAGAAAAGAAGCATAGTTTTCAAAGGAATTTCCGCTGCGCATAAAACCTCTTTTAACCAAGTTCACAAGGTAACTGCTCAAGCAGTAACCTCAGGATCAGTAAGCTTACTAGCTACCTGCCTGAGTGACTTGAACAATCTGTTTAAAAGAAAAAGTTTGAAAATTTGAGTAGACTTATCCACTCCCTCTAAACCTACTACAACTTAGGACCAACAACTGTTTTTAAGGAAATTCACGTGTTTAATTGAATGAGGATCCTAGACTTCTGAAATTCCTGTGACTTTCCTTTTAATTTTAACAAAGGATTGCGTTTATTAGTATATTATTATTTAAATTTTATTGAATAAATCTTGTTTAAGTGTATTAAATTGCAACAAATTAAATAGTGTATTAATTGTGTTATCTGATTTAATATTTCCTCACGAAATGGGAAAAGACTTTGTGTTTAAAAAAAAAATGGTTAAGATAATAAATTCCTTAAATCTTTGAGGTTAAAAATATTATCCAAATCAATCTAACTTAAGAATATGATCTTATAAGAAGATTTTAGGATGCTGATCAATTCCCAATTCATAACTCATAAATTAAAGATTGAATAATGAAAATATATTTGAATCATAGTTAGCGAGACTTCATCTCAAGAAAATAATTATATTAATAAAAATGTCTCTTATTAGTTTTATACTATTTTATGGAGTGCTCAACCTTATCTCACTATTAGATCAATTGCTTTGTCAAAGAGGAAAAAATGGCAAAAACTTGCGTACCCCGGTGCATCGTACCCCCAAAGGTATAATTAGTTTGGTATTAGGTATATATCCATGAGATATTATTAGTGTATTCATAAGGTATTAGTGGTATATTCTTGAAGGTATTAGTGGTATACTCATAAGGTATTAGTTGCATATTCATAAGATATTATGTGTATAATTGAAATATATGTTTTAGTAAATGTATTATTCAAGGTACTACTTGTTACATGTTAAGGTATTACACATATTACTTAAAGGTATTATAATAAATGTTTGGGGGCACGGTGCCCCGGGGGCACGGTGCCCCGGGGGCACGCAAGACCTACTCGGATAAAATATTTGTGGACTAGACAATTTAATTATAAAAAAATAACAAAGAAAAACACATAACATATTTGATAAATATAATAGGTTTAACATATATATAATAATATATAGATCATTATACATAAGAAACATTACATGACTATATAATAGCTCTTATCATTTATTAATTCACATTCATCTTTATTTCTTCTCAAAAAAATCATTATAAAATTAACAATTAATCACATACATTAATGATACATAAAATAAAATAAAATACAAATACAAACACAGTACTAATACGATATCCAAAAGAAAGGAAAATTAACTTGCTATTTTAATTATAAGTATGATTCATGTATGATCCAATTTCATGCAACAGATTATTTCATAATTCATAAAATTTAATTTAACTATTTGTAAAAATAGATTTAAATTAATAAAACTTTGTAATTGATTTCTATAATAGAGTAATCATAATGGTGTAGCTTTGAGCCTTTGACCAAATGAAATGCAGACAAATATGAACTCATTAAATATGGGAGAACAGAAACCAAAGCCAACAACGAAGACCAATCAAAATTGTCAACTTTGCCACACATAATTTTAATTTTTTTAATTTTTCTTTTGGTTTTATTCTTGCAATTATTTTTGGCTGCTATTTATTTTAAATATATTCAGATGTCAAAATACTCGTCCGTACAATTTAAGATTCTTTACGAGATCTAATTTTAAAGGTAGGACAAAAACTTTTATACACCGGTTGCACGGATCTCATTTTAAAGGTAGGGCAAAAACTTTTATACACTGGTTGCACGGATCTGGGATCCATGCAACCAGGTCGACCCGCTCATGCGCCCCAAAATGCGCTCCCACGCGCCTGAGACTTGCGCCGAAGCTCACCCAAAATTCGCTCCAATAGACCTACCTTTATGTATAGTTAGACATATCTTTGTGTTATGTTACACATACCTTATGTAGGTAGGTCTAACTATATACAAATGTATGTCTAACATATATAAATGTATGTATAACTATATACAAAGGTATGTCTAACACAACGTAAATGTATGTCTAACATAATGTAGTGGTAGGTGCCAAAATTCAAACATCAAGCGCAAAAAAGATAAGGTATGAAATTTGGGCTGAACGGTATGTTTAACATAGTTTAAAGGTATGTCTAACATAATGTAAAAATATGTCTAACATAACCTATTGGTACGTGAACATTTTCAAAAATCATGCGCGAAAAAAAAAAAGCGGTCCCCCTGACCTGGATTCGACCCGGGTGCATGGATCTGAGATACATGCAATTGATTCACAAGAGACTTACTCTAAAGGTAATGATAAACATTTCAACTTTTGTAAAAACAAATTTCATGCACATTCAAATCAAATATTGATACACAAGTTAATGTTGATTATAACTCAAATATCCGGATGAAGAAATATATAAGAACATGATAATTACTTAATGTTGATTTGTAACCTTAAATAATTGAGCCTAGAAAACCCAGTAATTAGTAAAAAAAAAAAAACTCAAATATTATAAAAATAAAAATAAAATCTAATATTCAATGAGATGTTATAAAATTAAAATTTGTAGCTACGTACAAAAAATAAGTTCAATAATTAAAGTATTATGAAAAGGAAAAAGATTAAGAACCGCGTGAGTAGCTAACAAATAGAGACCAAAACCTTATAATTGCTCCCATCATGGCATCATTGCTTTCAAAGACTAGACAAAAAAAAAAAAGGAAATTAGCTGTCACTTATTGTCTGCATTCAATTTTGATATTGACCCAATTCTTCTTTTTCTCTCCTATCAAATCTCAAACAATCCAAATGAAAATAAAAACATTATAAATTAATTCAATTTGATGGGCCATTAATTCACAAGTTGGGCTCACCCAATGTCATGGGTTAAAATCACTATTTACTCACTTTTATATAAAGTAGAATTTTTATATCCATTAATATATTTTATTATCTTCATATACCCATAATTATAACTTATTATCTCCATATACCCATTTCTTACTATTCCTTTTGACTTTTCACAAACATCCAAAATTTTACTAACTTTCCAACATATTTTTGCCCCCAAGTTTTTCCATTTTCCACACCATATAATTTATTATACAAAATCCTAATTAATTTGAATAACAATCAGGTCCAACATGCTTCCGTAAAATAAATTAACCCGTTGGAAATCATACCTTTCTTCGACCAGAACAGCACCGGGTGAGGTGGCTCGCAGCACCACCAGCTGGAAAATTATTGCCCCCAAACCGTTTTACGAACAACTCCTCACTGTTCAACTTCAACCTCAGGGAAGTTGGTCTGCAAGTTATCCAGCTCCTTCAGCAACTGCCCAGCACAACCTTGGTTCATTTCCTACACCAGGTGTACAAGGTGATCCTTCCAACAGATAAACAAATCGAACGGAGACACGTTGAAGCAAAAGCCTCTTTTATTAAGAACTAAAATATATTTATTACATAATCTGTAATCTCCTTTTGGGATGAGAAAACAGGATCAGCCTCTCATTGAGATGGCTGTGACTCGTTTATACATAAACTAAACTGAAACTCAGAAAGACTTAAACTATTACAAGGATGATATTGTTTTGAAGAAAACTATGGAGAATACTTGATGTCCTTAGCTTCCTTCTGCTCGCCAATTTATAGATGGAAATTCGGACTTGAAATTCGGATTCCAAACCTGCATAAGCCAGCTGTCCACCTTTTCTGAGTGGATCCACCACTGAGTGCGTGATTGCCAGCTTTTCTGCTCGTGACTCATCCCATGTGAAATTGTCGGGGAATCTGTTTTTTTTCCTCCCGTGACTTTTTCGCATGTGATGTTGGTGGGGCGTGACTTAGCCCATCTTATCTCTGTTGGGGAATCTTAGAAATTCGGCCTTCGTGGTCCCCGCGGATAAGTTTTCTTTTGGGCAGGCCCTTTGTCCTTTTCTGCCCCTCTTTCTCGTCGGTCGGGTTTGGGTCGAAACCCTTTCCTGAACTCGGGTTCTTTTTGCTCCGGACATGCTTGGCAGACATGATCTGTCCATCGACCAATATGTGCCATGTTGCAGAATTTCCGGTAAGTCTCTTTGCTTGCCGGAATCTTGTTTTCCCAAAGGATCCTTCTTTTTGTTTCAAAAAGATCCTCTGCAAAGCTCGTCGTCGTTCTTGTCATGGAATTCAGTAGAAAAGATCCATTTCTGAATTATGAAAGAACTTGAATGGGTACTTGACCTTGTCCATTTCAGTTAGACAAACCCATAATCCCCATGCTCGTCGGGTAGAAGCTTCATCCTCTGAAAATGCTCCTACAAGAATTGGAGTATCTTCTGGATCCGCCGTCTTGATGGTTTTCAAGGCGTTTTCGTCAGGTCTCCTTAGCTTGATGACATGAAAGGCTTCATGGAAACCTTTCTTGGCTGGTTCTGGAGCTGCACTTAAGAAATACAATTCCAGAATATCTCCTCTGGCCAAATGTGGGTTGTTGGCCCAAGTCTCGTGCATCGCCGTCCAAATCCATTTCGGAAGTTTCGAAATTTCTGGGAACCCTGATGAGACGGTATAGATTGAAGCAAGAGCTCCAAAGTTATACTATTCTTGTACTTCGTTTGGATGACTTCCTGGTTTCATCCAAACTCTTGGGTACTTTCCAGAGATATCAATGATTGTTTTCTCTGGATGGATACCCCTCCTGATAATCAGCTTCTCCCACTGCTTCTGGTAAACCTGCATCGGGGAAACTAAATTCCCGTCAGTTTGAACCTTAGTTTTGCCTGTCTGTGGCCTAAGATTCAACTCTCCCTCTTTAACCCCAGAGGTGCTGGGTTGACTTGAAGACTCGGGTTTTGACACCGGAGCTTCATCTTTTGTTCCAGTTGGTGCATCCTCAAGGAATGCATCATCTGCAGAACTCTCGGTTATGGTATTTGAATCCATAACAATCGGGTTAGAGGCTCGCTCTCTTGTTTCCTTCTTTTGCACCGTTGGAGATGCAACCTGAAGGATAGGTACTTGTAGCACGTTGAACAATTGTTCTACTGGAACTTCCTTGATTAGAACCTGTAAAAGTTCTTCTCCTGTTTGGCGTTGGTCTTTGCCCTGATTTGTAACTTCGGGCCTTTTGTTTTGACCAAACTCTTCTTGGTCTCCATGAAGATCGTTGATCGCCTCTCCTGAAGTTGCTTCCACGGTGGTATGGATGACTTCGTTGTTTCTGCCTCTTGTGCCTCCGTGGTTGACCTCCAACGACGGTTGGAATGTCATTTTCTTCGCAACATAAAGGAACCATCTTATTGATTCATTTCAATCTCTTGTAGTTCTTGTAGAGGGTCGCTTGATGACACCATTCGGATAACTTAGCTTTCAGGAAAGACATCCTTCTAGTTACTGTATCCAGGTCATCTGTCTGCTTGTATTCCCTGATCAACATTTCTCTCCAGGGACTTGGAATCTTCGCAAAGAACAATTGCGAAGCTTCTTTGTCATGCACCTTGGACTTCCATCAGTACTCGGTGAACAACTTGATGTATTCATCAATATGACAAATATCATGTAACTCGAGGCTGTAGAGGGCTTGATTATATCTTTTTTTTTTCTTCCTCGATCCCCTCAAAGTAGCCTATGCCGATAAAATGGACTTTGAATAATTTGGCCACAATCTCTTTCAATGACTCACCAGCAGTGACGTTATTTTTCATCTCTGGTGCTATCATATCCCACGCGATCTTTACAGATCCTTCCAGACTCATCTCGAGTAGTAAGATGAATCATTCTTTAGTAAGATCGAGGGTTCCTGCTGCAATCCTCATAGCCGATGCCCAATCATCGATCAGGATTTCACGATTCTTGAAATCTGGGATATCCAGATTTAGCATCAACCCATACGGATGTATTGGGTTTAGCTGTGACTTTCCATAAGGCGTGTTGATAAAATCCGACCTTTTGGAACGTGGTCTGGTTCCTATAACTCTTATAGGATATCCTCCTGTAGTGAAATCCCCTCTATGTGGCATATGTTCGTCCACATGATGTGATCCGGAACTTTCTGCTACATTGGGATTGACTGGTGGTCTCTGCTGTTGATCACAAGTAACCAAGGCAGATTCATCTCCTGCATTCATCTTTAGATCTACAATCCCTAATCCTTTGAAGGATTCGGTTAGGTCATGTAAATCTTGCAGATTGATCCTCTCAAAGTCCATTACTTCTTTGTAACGGATTTTCCTCTGATGATGGCAATGAGTTTCTCATCATCGGTCATTGGTCGCACAACTTCAGTTGGTTTCCCATCTAGGTGTAGATAGGGAACTGTCTCGAAATTTATACGTTTCTTTTCTCCGGATGAACTTGGTCGATTCTCCAGATTCTTGACTCTTTTTTGAATATCTTGAATGAGTTCAAGAGTCTCCTGTTGGTTCTTCATCATCATCTCCATTTGACTCTGGATCTGATGGACTTGGGTTGGTATATGTTTATGGCGGTAGCCATAACTTTGTACCGTCTTTTGGATTTCTCTAAGATCTGAAGAAATCTTAGAGGTATCGGGGAGTATCTCCTTCCACTTCTGATCTTCCATCAGTAATTATGAAACCGATGGTCATCCGTCTGGTAGTTAGTTAGATCCTCCTGTAGCTCATGGTTAACTCTTATGAGCTCCATATAATACTCTGCTTGTTTGGTGCAATGGCTCAACGATTCTGCGTTGGCGCCTGCTATCTGTCTTTGGGCATATTGGGAATTCCAATATGTTATCTTGTTCATATGCTCTCGAGCATTCATCGTCAAAATTTGACGATATTTCTTGTAAGATATACATCTTGGACATGTGTCCAGATCCATTCTTTTCTCGAATTATTCTCCTCACCAAAGTTAATTACAGATAAAACATAATAAATATAAACTTAGTTCTTAATAAAACCAGGCTCTGATACCATTTTCAAAGGATCTTTTTTCGAGGCCGATACATGGCGTTGTTACACCTATTAAGTTTGTCTTGACCTGTAAACAGATCAAGCGTACGACTAGCAAGGTTTCCAGCCGATATATCGTTTTTCGGATTGTATCCATGAATCATATGCTTTGGTTTTATGGAAATTCTTGGAAAATATGTATAGATTGGAAGTAGCAAAATGGAGTTTGGATATAACACTTTTCAAAAATAAACATTAATTGCAAAAGTGGGTCATAAGGATTTTTTAATTATTTGACCAAAAATTTGGGTATTTGGGGACATTAATTTATATTTTTGGGTAGATTGGGATAATTAACTATATTGATGGGTATAATAGTTTAAAGTTATATAAATTTGGGTATTTTAAGTGATTAATTAACTCTCACTTCTTTGTCATTGCAATATTAACAAAAGTAAATTAAGTTAGGTTTGTGTTTGAAGAAACTAACTAACAAACAAACTAAATCAAAGTGTAATAAGGGTAGCATAGAGGAATTGGTTCCAGGCATCAGGGACTCCAGGGAGACACCAATGGGTACAATCCATGCCAACATGTCTAGGGTTTCCATAAATAGAAGGGTGTCCATCAACCCTAAATTTTGATGCTCCACTAATGTCCAACAATTGAACCCTTTTCTTCATACCCATTAATACTTGTTTCAATACCGTGTCCGCCACGCCGTTAACGTTGTCTCCCTCCATTGGTTGATCCAACGGTTTCTGTTCTCCGCCACATCGTTTCATCTCAGGCATACCCCAACCACTCGCACTGGATATATGAAAGTTTCGAGTTAATTACTGACGAACAAATTATTCCAAATTCAAGTTTATAATTAAAGGGTATAGATATATATAAACTATTTACTTCCAATGATCTGGAGAAACACCCTGAAAAAATATCTTGATTTTCGTTGTATCCACGTTTTTGTCCACCCATCTTCCCCAAGTCCTCAATGCTTTCTCATATGCCTCAACCCTATCCATATCTTTCATAGTTACCTTCCCATCTTGGATTAAATTCCACCTGAAAAGATAAAATACTAATGTTACATTGAGAAATAGATGATCATACAAAATTATTATCATCACTATTTCAGGAAAAAAAAAAAAAAAGTAAATCTACGGTTGTTTTCTTCCAGTGTATAGCCACCAATGCCACGTGTCGAAAATCAAAATATCGGATTGGAGCCATAGTTTTGCACTTGATGCTACATTATCGAGTTTCATGATTTTTTGTCCTCCCTCCATTGCTATGTCCACGATGAATGCATTCCGCAGGTACATCAGAGTTATATTCAAATCCTGCAAAATAGATAGGTGGCAGTTCTTTATTTGCTTCAAAATATTCATATGTTATAGATATTGAATAAATAGGTTTGAAACGTACCCAACTGAATTATTCACTTTCCTAAATTGAGCCTTTCATTATCATACCAAGTCATCAAACCCTTTTTATGGACTAATGAGATCTTATATGGTTTGAATTTGTTCGATTTTGCTCGGAATTATGATTCTGCCTACGTGGACAATAAAACATGGAAGTATGCATAGATAGAAAATGACATTCCATCGCACCAAATTTGAGAAAAAAAGAAGAGATTTTTGGTAATGAAACAATGTTAAGGAATGAAAAGAAAACAAACCGGGAAGAGAATAGTGGATAGGAGAGCAGTAGTTTTAGTGGGGTGATAAGGAGAACGTGGATTGGCTGCATAAATGATGCACGCCAAAGATTGCCATTGATTCATGCTTATTGAGTCTCCCACGAACATTATGCGTTTCCCTCTCATTCTTCTTCCTATCTCTCTCCTATTCCACCTACACCAACCATTATTGATCCATGAATATATATCATGAGAGAGAGAGAGAGAGAGAGGATTAGTCTAAGTATATATTAATTAATTTACCTTGGTAAGTTACAAGTATTGGGTTGCCACCTGTACTTCTGATATCGAAGATCGGGCCGTCCATTTCCGGTGCAGTTAAACTGCTGTATGATAAAGGGGCAATTTTCTGAACGGTAGAGGGGATACGATTTATCATAAACCCATCTCCCACTGTATATGTCACATTTCTTGTTTTCATCTACAACTGCCAATGAGTGCGTCACAAGATGTGTTAACACCACTGTAACTGCAACTACTGCAGAGAATCGTAACGGAGAAGCACCCATATATATTCCAACGGGCAAGGAAACGTAGAGAGAGAGAGAGAGATAGAAAGAGAGAGAATGGGATTATCTGCTAATTATGTTTCAATTAGTGCATCATTTATAATTAGCACTCCTATGATATGACGAGCAACAACTCATAATTTTTTTTATTAATTTACGTAGGTTTTTAATTAATTTACATAGGTAATTATTATTTATTGATGATATGGACTATTAAAATAATTAATTATGGTTGAAAATTAAACGCTTTAAGATTAGTTATAAAGGTTAAAAGGCGTGAGGAAGGATGATCGGAAGAATGGGAAAGAAACAACGGTGATAACTTATTAATTAACACAATAAAATATCAAAGCTTAGAACATAATATGGCTGAACGTGTGATGTAAAAATGTTGAACAAAATATAATAACAATATTATTATTATTATTGTTATTATTCGTTAGATTCTTCAATTGTTATTCGTTTTGTTAGATAATTATTTTTCCTATACAATATTAAAATATTGAACAATACTTATACTTAATACTCTTGTGTCTCAAAATAAATATCGTTTTAGTTTTCTAAAAACAAACAAACCGGAAAGATAATAGTGGATATATATAGTAGGAGAGGTGTAGTTTTAGTGAGGTATAATAAGCAGCAAAAATGATGCATAATGCAGGCCAAAGATTGCCATTTATTCATGCTTATTGAGCCTCCAAGTCTCAATTACAACAACCAACGAATAAACATCAATTAATTAATGACAAACAAAAGAATTAGTTAATAAATAACCTTAATAATAAATAGGATCTTATCTTATAACAAACTGTATAGCCCAGTTTGGATCAAAGGCTGGGCTTACTAAACACCATTAAACCCAAATAAAGTTTGTTTGCTTCATGGGCTGTGGCCCGGTGTTGTTTAATGGCCCGACTTTATTATGCTGATGTGGAGGGTATATCGGAGGCTTAAATCTTGGTTTACTAACTCATCAAATTATGTGGTTTTATAAACCCATAATAATAAAGAGTCTAAAAGATACTTTAAACAAGTAAAAAAAAAAACACATAATCGATCAAAGCAAATTCACATTTAGAAGAAGAGAAAAGGTTCCAATAGTCAAGGATGAAAATATCGGTTTCGATTGATATATCGATACCTTGATTTTACGGAAATATCGATAGATATATCGGTTTCAGTGGAAATATCGTTACATATATTTTTTCGATATTTACCGATATATTGCCGATATTTCTCGATATTTAACGATATTTTCCCGATATTTACCGATATTTCCCGATATTTATAGATATTTCAGCGATATTTACCGATATTTCCTTGATATTCATGAATTTTCTTATAATTTTTACTTGAAGCCACTGATATTGAAATCGATACCAATTTTTACCAACATTTAGCTAATAATTATTGATTTTTCATTTATTTTTTATCAAAAAATGAAAATATCGGAGATATATCGTGACAGCCCGTTTTTGTTTCGGTCACTTGAAAAAACGGAAATATCGGGGATATATCGGAGATATATTGGGATATTTTCATCCTTGCCAATAGTACGTGTAAGAGTAGCATAAAGAAGTTGATTCCAGATATCTGGGATTCCAGGTAGGCACCAGTGAGTACAATCCATGCCTCGATGACGTGGATTTCCATAAATAGAAGGATGTCCATCAACCCTATATCTTGATACTTCATTGATGTCTAATAACTCGACTTTCTTATTTATACTCTTTATAACCTCCTTTAATATAATGTCAGCTCTTGTAGTGTTCTGGTTTTCCTCTATAGCTTGCACCAAAGGTCCTTCTTCTCCCCTGCACCGTTGCGTCTCCGGCTTACCCCAACGGCTAGCACTGTCAAGTTTATCCAATCTTTTCTTGATTAAAAATAAATAAAAGGTGAAATTGTGATCACAGATCAAAAAAGTACTATTTTGTTTGAAAATATATTACATAGGACTTAATAATTTATCACGAACATACTTACTTCCAATGATCAGGGGAAACGCCCTGAAAAAATATCTTAACTTTCTCAGCATCGATGTTTTGGTCAACCCAACTTCCCCAAGTCGTCAATGCCTTATCATACGCCTCAAATCTATCCATATCCTTCATCCTCACATGCCCTTCTTCGATCAAATCCCATCTGGAAGAAAAAAATACAAATTTTCGATTTTGGTTTTATTATAACTTTAAGAGTTTCCATGATTGCCCTTTAAATTGCTGATATGAAGTATGAACATCTATGATACTATTATGAGTCCACATGGACATATTTAAAAGTGAGGAAAAATCATTGTCCAAAAACTCAAAAAAGAAAAATGAATTAGCAGTTTTAATTCTCACGGTTGTTTTCTTCCAGTGTAAAGCCACCAGTGCCAGGTTTGGAAGATCAAGATATCAGTTTGGAGCCATTGTTGAGAACTAAGAGCAACGGAGTCGAGTTTCAGCACTCTCACTCCCTTTTCGACTGCCACGTCGACGATGAATGCAGCCCAATGAAACTTCAATGTAACATTCCATTCCTGCAGTAATAAGATCATATACTAAGCAGAGATATACATGAAATTATTGAAGAAATTATGAAAAAAGAAAAGAAAAATAAACAAACCGGAAAGAGAATGGTGGATAAGGGGCCTATTCTTGTAGGGGGTCGATAAGTCGTGTTTGGATTGGCAGCATAAATCATGCACGCCAAAGACATCCATTGATTCATGCTTATTGAGTCTCCAACCAACATTATGCTTTTCCCTCTCATCATTTCCACAAACTTCACCCCATCCCATCTATATATAATCAGTAATGCTCCGTTCCATCAATGGATTCGAGGAGAGATTTGAAATATCTTATAGTAAATCCATCGCCAGATAAATTTAAATTCGAAATCCATCTATATTAAGTAATATGAATGCAAAACTATATATGAAACTGTCAATTCATTACAAATTTGTTATTCTAAGCTTTCCTTATATGTAGACATAAATGTGAAGATCATGCAAATAGTTCAATTTGATATTTCATCTCATGTTTCAAATTGATGCAAATGTATAGATGTTTCATGTATATTCCATGAGAGAGAGAGAGAAAAAAAAAAAGTCTAGAGAGAGAGAGAGAGTTACATTGGTAGGTCACAGTTATTGGGCTGCCACCTGTAATTCTGGTATTGGAGATCAGGGCGTCCATTTCCGGTGCAGTTGAATTGCTGCGATGTTATAAATGGGCAATTCTGAGAGAGGTAAAGAGGATAGGATTCATCAACAACCCAGCTCCCTTTGTATAAATCGCATTCCTCATTTTGATCTATTATACAAACTGTTTGCGTGACGAGTAGCAGTGTAACTGTAAGTACCGCAGAGAGTGATACCGTACAAGAAATCATCTGGATATCTTATGCACAGCACCAGAGAAGAGAGGAGGAGCTTAGGGGTTCGTTATATAGGTATTAGCGAGTTAATTGAGTTTGAGTTAAGGTCAAATTACGATTTATAATTGAATTAATTAGCAGTCCTGATCGTGCAACGTGTATAAACAACTTTTTTAAGAGTATTGAAAATATAAAGTTGGACCAAAATGAAATATTCTGGAAAATGTAACTTACGAAAAAAAGTAGTTTCAAAATGTGGAGCTGAATTGTATTTATAGACTTAGTTAAACGGTAGATACATCTCTCGTCGGAACCAGTGTTTCATGTTCGAGTCTTCATCCTAATTATAACTCAAAAGAACTGAGTTACAATAATATAATAATTAATAATTGGAGCATCCAAATTGATGCATAAATATTAATTACTTGATGGGTTCCATATCATTGACATATTTTTAATTTTATTTATTTGTCATTTTTAATTTATTTTTATATCAAAATAAACAAACAAATAAAATTAGGGTCCATTTGTTGTTCTTTTGAAATATTAACATGTTGAGTGGACAGCATGTCATTAATGCATACAATTTTAATATGATTTATGGATATAAAATGGATGACAACCAAAATCAAAGAATATTTATGCAGATTTTTTTAGCTATTTATTAAAAAAAATAAAAAATTACCCACAACTCATATCTACCTTTTTAAGGAATAGCTAGGGTGAAACCATATGATTTATGAACATATTTGAATTTTGACTTACATGTTTATGAGGTTAAATATATTCCAAGATAATTTTTCCTGAGTTAAATAATCCATTTTAAGCTGTGATTTAAAATAAATTATATTACGAGTGTTGAGTGGCTATAAAAAGAAAACGTTTACATTTTTTTTATAAAATCACTGTTTATTTTATATAATACTTATTATATTTTATACATTTTAAACTTATAACATGAGTCACCCACCCTAACCGGAAAATGGGCCGGTCCGGCCCGCCTCTTCAATAATTAGGAACCCGTCCCATTCCGAACTCATTGCCAACCCAAAAGCCCAAATAGAATATCCTTTTTATTTTCCTTTTCATTTGAGGATCATGGAGATCAAGGCCCATTATGTAGATTTATTTATAACGCAGTTAAACGAGTTTGGGGCAGAGGCCCAAGTAGCCCAAATTAATATAAATTGATAGTGCATCTTTGTACCCATTTACCACTTAAATTTTTAACATTTTGGATTACTCAACTTTAGTCATGAAAATATATTTAGAGCGAATTTATTGTACTAAGTACTAAAGATTTGGTCTGATAGGGTGTCACGTATTAATTTTGTTGGGTCAATTTTCCTAATTATTTGATGGCCCAATCCTAACATATGCTGATTAATTAAATCTTTTCATTTATATCTGTAACAGATGAGTCTTACTAAACGTTCAATTGAATCCTATTAATTTCTTTTGTAATAAATTGCACTTTAAGCGAAATTGGAGCTTCATGTTCTCTGACAGACTTGTAGACACTAGGATTATTGATACAATAAATTCATTATTCATTTATAAATGTATACACTATTGTATATAATGTTTTTCATATTAAGTGCTACTCATCATAAATATTATAACATATACTTATCCATATTTATTTAAGGACCCGTTTGGTTCGAAGGTTGGGTTTGGATTGGATTGTAATAATTTCGGGTTTTTTTACTGTTCATGCAGTATAATTGGATGTTTGGTGTGGAGGTTTTTGGGATGAGTTTAGTTGTAATATGTGTTTGGTATTAATGTTTATAAAGTGTATTGTTTATAAATTTATGTTTGGTATATAGGTTTGGTTTGATATATAAGGACAAATGAACAAAATACCCCTTAAATACAATAATGGAAAAGCAAAATAGTAAAGTTGATTTTTCTTCATTCTCTTCAACCCATTTCTTTATTCTCTTCAACGCACATACTTAACACACACACACACTCACACACATCATACACCTAGCACCGCTGCTCACGGCAGCGCTCACGGAGAGCAGAGCAGCGGCGACCGGCAAAAGACAGGGGGGAAAAGGAGAGGAAGGCCGAGAATGAGGTCCGAGAGTGGAGCAGGGGAAACTGGGCAGCCCTTCCCGCTGCCCAATAAGCATCGGCGACGGCCCTCCGGTGGCGACAAAACCGCGATGGTGGTCGCTGCTTACTCAGCAAAGGAAGAGAGAGCAAGAGGGAAAGAGAATAGAGAAGAGAGAAGAGAAAAGGGGGAAGAAACATCAAACTGTTATTCATGGATTACCTAGCGAATCTTCGGAGGTGCGCCGTCGTCCCACACCGGGACGCCTTTGCCTCCTTGATTTGCAGCGTTCAACGGCGTCGGTGATGGTGGAGGTGGATCGGCGCCACGAGGTGAAAATGATGGAGGGTTTAGATGTCGGTGGTTATTTTCTATATATACAAGGGCAATCTTGTAGTTTATACGAAATTGGAGGGCATATTCGTAATCGGGATAGGTACAGTAAGAACAATTACGTAATTTCGTTAAGTATACTGTTTGGACAACTTGAAACCCACCAAAAATGGTGGGTTTATACTCAGGCCCATAATCCTTCTCAAACCCACTAGTAGTCACCCTTTATCAGCCTAAACCCGAGCCCTTCACTAATGCACCAAACATTAGTTTGGGCTGGCTAATAAACTTAGCCTAGCCCAAACACACACCAAACACACCCTAAGATTATATTGAATTCATCCTCTTAATTTATGATGAGCAATATATCATGATAACTAAATGTATCCATAGACCTTACGCTTAATCTAGTAGTAGATACATCTTTCGTTTTGAGTAAGATCTCAAGTTGGAGTATCCCATCCTAATTGTACTTCAAAATCAATAAAAAATGTAGGATGATTATTTTCCAAACGGAAACCTTTTGCAATTATTAATAATATAGAAATAAAATTGGAGACATATCACAAAAACTTATCTGAGACGGTCTCAAACTCTCACGGATAGTTTACGTGAGACAGATCCTTTTTACCCATTAACTAAATTTATTTCCACAAATTTACATATGAATTGTGAAATGTGGGTTGTGGGTTGACCCGTCTCACATAAAATGATCCATGAGACGGTCTACTCAAGACATATATGATCAATCATTAGATAAATATTTTTTTTTTTCCGAATTTTTTTTTCAAATGCTTTTATTGGATAATAACAGGTAGCCTAAATCCAAGACTTAGATACCCATTATCTTTATTTAATGACTTTAACATATATATTCTTTTCTACACACACGATGTGCTTGAGTCCAGAAATATGAGAAACAAAACCGATCATATTCATATATATCTATCGATCAATCGTTGACAATAATTCACATAGGGTGGATAATCTAAATGGGCCATAATTTAAACCATTTAATCCAAACCCATTTTAATCCAACACTTTCTTGTAAGCCTCCATTTAATTAAATAACCCATGAATTAAGTTAAACAAAGAGTGATCTGATAAGCTAGTTTCATGGATTTCATTCCACTAAAAACATAGATATCATTATTTAATTTCTAGTAAATTTTCGCTTAATTCACGTCATTCCAGGATCAATTATCAAAATGATTGCATATGGCGTGACTCATCCAAATTATGATTTAATTTGATTCCAAAAAATTGAAAATGTGATCGTACTAATTATTAAGTGAGTTGGTGTGGACTCAATAATATTTTTCCCCCTATTTTAATTATCGCGCGTGTCTCTCTTCTCATACCTCATTTAAATTCAAGAAATACTAAATAGAGACAGAACGTGATATCGTGTAAGAAATCTTGATATCAAGGAGAGAGATGGCTAGTCCATGAGAAACATGAAATTAATTGGGGTTTATTTTTTTTAGTTCTGGTGGATAAACATGGGCATCCGGTTTTCCGGTTCAAGTTCGGAACCGATGGTTCCAGTTTCCGGAATGGCCGAACCGGGGGAATGACGGTTCCGGTTCCGAAACCGGCGGTTTAACCGGAACCGGCGGTTTCCACCGGTTTTTTCATATATTTTTTTTCAATCACCAATTTTGGCCGGTTCCGGTTCGGTTGAACCGGCAGTTCGATCCGGTTTGTCAATCTGGGCCGTTGATCTCCAACGGCCCGTAGATCGAAGCCGTCGATTTCAAATCTTGGAAAAACAGTGGTTCGAACCGCTGGTTCCAAACTGGTCCGGTTTGGGCCGGTTTCCAACGGCTACTTCCCCCTAGCCGTCAATCTCCAACGGCTATATGAGATTCAACGAGAGCCGTCCATGTGGCAGATCTGATTTAAAAAAAAAAAAAGAAAACCGACGGTTTAACCAGTTCGAACCGCTGGTTTGGCGGTTTGGAAAATCCCGAACTGTAACCTAACCGGATATATCCGGTTTCTGGTTACTGTTCGGAACCGGAACCAGGTCAACGGTTCGCCGAACCGTTGACCATCGGTTCGAACCGACCCGGTTCGACAGTTTCCGAACCGTTTGCCTATGTTTACTGGTGGACAATCAATAAATTTACTTCTTTTTTCATAGAATAAAATATAATGCACGATATATTTAGGAATTCAACATTGTCCACATGATCTTAACACTTGTTTTATTTAATTAAATAACTGGGGCATAAAGAAAGAATTTGGTGCAGTAAAAATCAATTTTTTACTTGTATTTTTATAAAACTCATCCACTTGATGAATTCATCAAACTTTTTAACACATCTTCGAAAATATTTTAAAAAAAAAATTGTGGTCACACCTAACTTTCCTCACACAGTCACGCAAAAACAAAAAGAACTTATTTTCTATATATATATACTACAAGCATGCATGCAACTCATTAAACTTCCACACACACACACTGAGTTACCATTTCTTTATTACAAATCTGGCTAGCAACAAATCTTGTTGATTGTTCAATTATAGTTGGAGTTGTAGTAAAGATGGGTAAGAATAGTCTGCTTTTGCAGACATTTGTGGTGTGTGTAATTAGCTTTAGCTTCATATGTGGTGTGAATGCTGCTAATGCCACAATCGAAGGCAAAATTCATATTAAAAGGCAGATCCCAATTGCTGTGGTTGATGAGAATTTCATCTGTGCAACACTTGACTTGTGGCCTCCCGAGAAATGTGATTATGGAGTTTGTCCCTGGGGCAACTCCTCCTTCTTTAATCTTGTAAGTCTATCTTTTAACCTTTTCGTTATACAATCCTGCTACCCTACTGGGTCACTGGGCACATTAATATGTGTTCAGTGTCGAAGTGTCAAATATCCATCACATTAATTAATTAATTTCACTTTCTCATTAGGGGATGAGATCATTAGTGGTGGGCATATTATGAGTTGCTCACCGTGAACATTTTAACATTTTTCTTTTGTTATTGAAAGTCCTACGTGGATCTGCAAAAACAAAAACAAAGTTGTCCCAATCAAAGTACACGGTGTTGTCAGCGGTGTCGACAACACCAGCGTAACACACAGCGGAAAAATAGATCGAATTAAAAGTTGCAGAACACAAACGATATATCCACGAGTATACAAATACTCGTGGAATGCCTTCAGGGCGAAAACTCCTTTATTGATATGTGTATGTATACA